>WBMV01004525.1:203688-252401 GCA_013396655.1 Campylorhamphus procurvoides
GAAATAGTCTCTCTCCACCTTCCCTGGGGGCTCCCTTCAGGCACTGAAAGGCCACAATGAGGTCCCCCCAAAGCCTTCTCTTCTCCAGGCTGAACAATCCCAGCTCTGCCAGCCTTTCCTCCCAGCAGAGCTGCTCCATCCCTCTGATCCCCTTGGTGTCCCTGCTCCGGCCTCGCTCCCACAGCTCCCTGTCCTTGCTGTGCTGGGACCCCAGGGCTGGGGGCAGCTCTGCAAGGGGGTCTCACTGGGCCCGGCATGGTTTAACTTGTTCACCAGCAGATTCTCTGAAAGGGGTCGGTGCCTCCTCAGGAAGGTCACTGATAACACAAAGCTGGGAGTTGTGGCCGTTTCCACAGAGGGCTGTTCTGCCCTTCAGGAGGACTTCGACAGGTTGGAGAGATGGGCAGAGAAAAACTGTCTGAAATTTAGCAAAGGCAAATACAGGGTCTGTACCTGGGGGGGAATAACCCCAGGCACCAGCACAGGCTGGAGGTGACCTGCTGGGAAGGACCTGGGGGGCCTGGGGGACAACAAGCTGTCCCTGAGCCATCAGCATGTCCTGGGGGCCAGGAAGGACAGTGGGATCCTGGGGTGCACTGGGAATGGCACTGCCAGCAGGTCGAGGGGGTGATCCTGCCCCTCTGCTCAGCCTTGGGAGGCACATCTGGAGTGCCTTGTCCAGTTCTGGCTCCTCAGGACAAGAGGGACATGGAGCTCCTGGAGCGGGTCCAGTGGAGCCTGCGGAGATGCTGAAGGGGCTGGAGCATCTCTCTTAGGAGAGAAGGCTGAGGGAGCTGGGGTTGTTCAGCCTCCAGAGGAGACACTGAGAGGGGACGTTCCCCATGTGTCTCGGTGTCTGCAGGGAGGGGGCAGAGCATGGCCCAGGCTCTGCTCGAGTGTGCCCAGCAATGGCACAAGAGGAACGGGCAGGAACTGATGCCCAGCAAGTCCCACTTGGACAGGAGCAAGAACTTCTTTGCTGTGCAGTGACCCAGCACTGAACAGATTGCCCAGAGAGGGTGTGGAGTCTCCTCACTGGGGATATTGCAGAGCTGTCTGGACACAACCCTGTGCCATGTGCTCTGGGATGGCCCTGCTGGAGCAGGGAGGTGAGACCAGATGCCCCACTGTGGTCCCTTCCAACCTGACCCATCCAGTAATTCTATGGTTCTGTGATTGTGAAGCATGGGAATACTCCGTGGGGTGTCTGTGTCCCTGGCATGGGGTGCTCCTCTGATGGATCCCAGGCTTTTTCCCCTCTGGTCATCTCAAGTAACTCCTGCCCTGGCAGGAGCACAACGCAGGACACAGGCTGGAAATTGCATGGAAAACACATTTCAAGTGCCTAAGATAAATACCCTGGAGATAAATAATTTCCGTTGCACTGTAGCAGATCACAGGCAGTGTGTCTGTAAGGAGAATGCAATGCTCCCACAACGAGAACAGCGAAAAGCACTGTTACTGTAAGATTTTAAAAAAACCTAGAAGCTAATCCTAATAACCCTGTTTTATTCAGTAGCACTGGTTGTACATATTATCTTCTCTCTGGTGACCGGTGACAGAATCTGAGGGAATGGCTGGAGCTGTGCCAGCGGAGGGTTAGGTTGGATATTGGGAAAATGTTCTTCCCCCAGAGGGCGGTCGGGCACTGAACAGGCTCCCCAGGGCAGTGGGCACAGCACCAAGGCTGCCAGAGCTCAGGGAGTGTTTGGACAACACTCTCAGGCACAGGGTAGGATTCTTGGAGCATCCTGTGCAATGCCAGGAGTTGGACTTGATGATCCTTGTGAGTCCCTTCCAACTAAGGATATTCTGTGATTTTGTGATTGTGTACATTTGAACATGTATTGCTTTTTTATTTGTAAAACATGCTTTACCCAAAAATTAAGCATTAGCTAGTCAAGAGCCTCAGTTGGAAAGCACTAATATTGTGTATCTTTTTTTTTGCCACAGGAACAGGAAAGTCATTGATTATTCTCAGTTTGGGGATTTGGAAGATGATGGTAAGTGGCATGTTCCTGTACATAACAAACATGCCAGGAACTAATGGAACCACCCCAAATAGGTGGGAGGGGAGATGAGGGAAGACCTCACAGTACCTGCAGCTTCCTCAGGAGGAGCAGAGGAGAGGACAGACACTGATCTCTGCTCTGTGGGAACCAGGGACAGAACCTGAGGGAACAGTTGGGAGGGTTAGGTTGGACATTGGGAAAAGGTTCTTTCTCTGGAGGGTGGTTGGGCACTGAACAGGCTTCCCAGGGCAGTGGGCACAGCACCAAGGGGACCAGAGCTCAGGGAGTTGTTGGACAACACTAAGGCACATGGTGGGATTGTTGGGATGTCCTGTGCAGGGCCAGGAGTTGGACTTTGTGATCTTTGGGGATATCCATAGAATATTCTATGATTTTGTGATACTAGGAAAATATCATCAGAGTGTCTTTAATGAAGTAGTTTGTTGAGAAAGCTCTTTCAGCAGAAGGAATTTGGGCACACCGTTAAATATCCCAATTCCACAAGCACGTGATGGCTGTAAACCAGAGCTTAAGAGCAGCGTGCCAGGAAACGGGGGAATACACAAGGTCTTCTGGCAGTAAAATCTGTTTCTCTCCCTGCCTCAGTTTTCAGTGCTAATTAGTTCCATGTCCTCCTGTAAATGTGCTGTAAATGTGGATATAAAGGAGGTGGGAATCATCTCTACGTAGATCTAAGGTGTCTCCACAGCTCTCTGTCTCAGTGGGTGTGTGGTAAGGACATAGCAGACAAATTTGGAGTATCATTGATGAGAAAATCAGATTGCAAGCTCTCTGTTTCCACAAAAGCCCTCCTTTCCTCCTAAGCCCTAATGGATTTTTCTGGCAGAGTTTGTTTGCTTTCAGCTTTGTTTGCTTTTTTCCCCATGCTGTTTGCAGAATCTGGGGAACAGTTTGAATTGATGGGAAGGGGAGGGAAAAGTGAATGGTGTTGAAGGTAATGCAGATGTTTAGTTTAAATGTGGGGCGTGGCTTTTCTTAGTTTATAAGTGACCACTTCTAATAATCAAGAAAAATGTAAATTCTCCAAAACCTTTGTGAGCTTATCTAAGGTTCTCCATCATTTAGAGAATACTGAGGATCCTTGTTTCCTCATGGTTTTGCACTATGCCATTTAGTGTCCTCAACTGAAAGAAAGGCAGTTTTCATGCCTTCTAACTTTATTTGAAAATTGCAGAAATGCATTGTGCCTGATAAGAGGCAATAGGAAAATGGTTGAAAAAAGGGAGCAGCATCCATGTTTAAAACTAGGAGTATTTAAAGGGAACAATTCCCGAAACATAAGGACTCACAGCTGTTTAAGGTAGTGATTACTCTTATAATAGATTGTTGTTCAACGTATCAAAATGTGGGAACACAGTGGACATTTATTGCTGTTAAAAGTTGAAATCATTGCCTCTGGAATAAAAGTCTATGTATAAAGAGGTCTTGTTGAATTTTCATTTAAAATATGTTTAAAGATAATGTATTTACAGTTGTTGTTTTCTTTAAAAATAGGATTTCGGGGGGGGGAAAAGGTTATTTTTGATATATTTTCAGTGTGTGATGAAATTTGAAGTCTAATGACTTCCTTGGCCTTATGGAAGAGTGCATGAAAACTCATGAGAGCTTGGTGCTGTTTTCCAACAGATGAAGACTTTGCCCCTTCAAGCAAAAAATCCAAAACGCATCCCAAGGAACTGAAGAAGGAGAAAAAAGAGAAGCAAAAAAAGCCACCCAAAGAGGAGACTCCGTCACAAACACAGACACTTAGTAAAAGGTAACAGATATTGTGGTCAATTCTGCAGTAACACCAATTCTTAGTTCATATAGATATAGATATAGATATAGATATAGATATAGATATAGATATAGATATATACACGCACAATGTTTACCAATCGTGATATTTTTAAGCATAGAGTGCTTTGAAGATCAGAGTGTGCTTTGTTTGCATAATTTCAGAAGGTAATGCTCGTAACATAACACACTATAAATATGTATTGAAATATTAATCTCTCTATGAGTATCTGAATTTTTTTAAAGTTCCGTAAGTCAGAAGTAGATCTATAACAAATAACTCTTCTATTATTTATCATGTTTTATTTTTTTGCAGGCTATCCTTGGATGACAAACTTTATAAGAGAGATTTGGAAGTTGCCTTAGCTTTGTCCGTCAAAGAGAAACCTGCAAATATCCTTGAGGTGCAGAATTCAGAAGAACAAGGTTACTTTGCAGCTCACTGCAACCCTCTTTATTTATATAATGTTGTGACTTTGAACGTGGCAATTTATTTTACACTGAAATAGATTGAAAATCGTGTTTTATTTCAAGGTGTCACGACGAGGAAGTGAGAATTTCTAGGCAGTGCCTGTCTTCTTATGTTCTTGGGTTTTTCCTGAGAGAAACTTACTCTTCTGTGACTTGTCCCAAACATGTAGTTTGATGAGAGACAGATAAAAACTTCAGCTATTTTCATTTTATAGTATTTTTGTTTTTGGTTATGTGTGTTTTATATGCTAATATTTTACGTATCTTTCTTTCTGCCTCTTAAAACAGATAAAAATATTGAATCAGAAAATACACACAGGAGACCTCCTTTTTCCAACTGCAGTGCAGACAGTGAACTTTTAGGTAAGTTGTTCCCATGATCTGCATTCTTTGTTTCCATGGGTTTCTGCTTTTCACTGATGTGGACAAAAAGAGTCTTTATCTTAAATAAAGGTTGAAGGATGTCTTAATTTTTTCATTAAAAGTTTGGTCCCAGTCTTAAAATGGGAAAACCTGGGGATTGCTGAGTGAGACTGTTACAGATCACTAAAGGTTGGTTGGAAAACACAACAGATATGTGACATTTTTAGGTTCTGACTTTATTTAATTCAAGAATTACTTATCTTCCACTCCTTAATAGGCCTGTAATGCCTAAGGCTCAAAGAAGCATGAGCAAACATCTGCAGTGCCATTGGAAACTCCATTTTTCCAGGGTTATTTTTGTCCTTATGTTCACTTGATTACAGATAAATGTCACAATGAGAAAGGACAGTTTGGTTGGTTAAAAGAGTAAAATGAGAACCCCAGGAGGGCCGGTGTTGATGATGTCTCTGTGTGGTATAATTCAAACCCCCAAAAATGAATTGGTTTTGAGAAGGAGAATAGATTCACTGTGAATTTCAGTTAGTTAAGCCACCTTCTGTTTTCCAGGTCTCAGTGAGGTTACGGATGAAGACACACCTAAGGGTGATGGTGGGCAAGGGACAGTGACATCCAAAGTCCCAGCGCAGCAGAAGGGGGTTGGCAGTGATGACAGAGAGCATGATACTGACTCTGAGCCAGAGGCTGGGGCCAGTAAGTTCTCCTCCACAAAAACCCCCTCCTTAAATGTGCTTTGACTGTGCTGCCTTATATTTAGTTTGTATTTTCAGTGAATTTCCTGCTGCTTTGCGTGTCTTTTCCCTCCCCGCTTACTGAAGCCTTATCCTCTAATACCAGTGACATCCCAACTGCACTTTCACACTAAATTCAAATATTGCAGCTTATTCATGCACAGCCCCCAAACTGGAAAAATTACACAGCTTCCTATGTGTCAGGACAAATTCCTTCTGCCCTCCTTGTCCAGGACAGGTTTGTCTCTTTAAAGAGAGAAAACTGTTCATTTTTCTGCTTGTTTTTTGGGGTTTGCATCAAAATGGTGACTCTGGGATAGTGTCAGCTGTTGGTGCTTTCAGTTGAAGCTTATTTATGTAGTAAGTAGCCTTCCCTCTTTCCTTCCTCCAACTCCCAGCTCTTAGGAAACCAAGCTGCATCCATCCCTTTGTCATTCCCCAGCAGGTAACGTGTCTGTAGAAATATTTACTGCTCAAAAATGGGACAGTCTGGTACCACGTTTGCTATTTCTGCAGACAGCTTGTGCTGATCTGCCTTCTTCCATAATGATTTCTCTGCTAAAGGGTGTCTTCCCCAAATCCCTTCTATTTTCCACCCAAGTATCACCTGTAGTTTCTCCTTCATGGACAATGGAACAGAAACCTGAGCCAAGGCAAAAGATGATGCCCAGCCCCTCAGAACCGGTTGGGAGGCCTCTCCTTGCATCAAGTCCTGTAACACACAAAAAGCCCAAATGGACACCACCAGGTATGTGTGAGGTTATAAACATACACAGATACTTTAGCTGACTTGAGTTTTTAGCAGTCTCTCTTGAAAGCAGACAAAAAAAGAAGCTCTTTCAGGAAAATACGTGGCTTTTTATAAAGAAAGGTTTTCTGTTGATAGGTTTAAAACAAAAAAGATAGAAAAGCTATCTCTGTGCTTCTTTTACAGCATTATCCTCAAGTCCTTTAGCTGGGGATGGAGGGGGTTAATGAAATATTTTCCAGACTGTGGATCAAGAGATTGTTTTGTGTCCCATTTCTCTCTTATTTAGAGCTTTCTTTAGCTCTGTTACATGCTGCATTATTATCTATTCTAAACATATAACAGTAGGAAAAAGTTCCAGAGTTTTAAGTGCTGTATTAAAGCAAATGCTTAACAGCTTTATTTTTCAAGGGGTCTGAACATGCTGCTTGCTGTGATTTTCCTTCTCATTTAATCTCCTTCTCTATACATGGCTCTTTCTGTTTGGCTCCTTTCTCTCAAGCCTTCGTTTCCCACATAGAATTGTGTTGTGTTGTGACTCTGTGGAGTGCCTGAAAACACACAGTACACTAGGTTTGTATGGGCAGTGTTGCTCCAGTGTCTTGCTGGTGAAATTAAAACCTGTGCCCCATTCCAAAGGGATGGATTCCTGGTGACTGCGCTGATTTCCACATGCTATCCTGTTCAGACCTTTCTGCAATATCTTTAGAAGAGTTTTTTTGTTCTGTTAGGAAAACTATAAAAAGACAACAGTCATATGATTTATTTTTCCCCCTCTTATATCTTCTTTTTGTTTTAAACTTCCTTTCAGCTCCATCAGGAAGCAGTAATTCCTCTGGGAAATATGTTGCTATTAAGTCACCAACTCAGTGCCTTAGGCTTGGCCTCTCCAGACTGGCAAGGGTCAAACCACTGCATCCCAGTGCCACCAGCAGTTAACTGGTCAGTGACCAGGTGCCACACGAAGGAAAAGACTGTAGAAAGTGGTTTGCTTATAAACATCATCCATTTTGGAGGACTGTTGTTTGTGGACTGTCTGATGTTATTAAAATGAGTTTTTATTCTGCAACATGCTAGGCATCCTTCTGTGCTACTGAATAATTATATTATTTAATCAAGGTGACTTCTGGGTCACTGGCTTTTTTATGTATTATATTCAGAGATGTTGGTTTGTGGTAATTTTAAATCTCTAATATCCAAACTCTCAGCAATAAACTAGTCTAGACAGCAGTATGTATGATAGGAAATATGTTTTTTAGAATGTTGTATTTTTTAAAAATCTGTAATAAAGTACTTTATATAATTTAATTCTAGTATTTGCATTTATTAATTTTGAAAATCACTTTATATTTTGGCTGCAGTCTGGCAAATGTTGTTGCATTGCTCAGACAATGGGGCTGTTTCTTGGAGCTCCTCAGGTTTTCATTGAGATCCATGATGTCAGGATTGGGTGGGGGATTTTCTAAAGCATTGGAGTGAGAGTTACTGAGTAATGAAACTGAGCTTTGAAATTAATGCTCCATAATGTAAATAAGTTCCTATCTAAGCATATTGATTATGTTGGATGATGCAGCAAATGCATTTCTCTCTGTATCACTTGAGGAATCTGGTAATGACTCTGTGAATTGCATTAACAAAGGAATATCACAGAACCATGGAATGGTCTGGGCTGGAAGGGACCTTAAANAGCAGAGGGGGCAGAGGGGCAGATTCCCCCCCTGCCCTGTTGCCCATGCTGCTTTGGGTGCAGTGAAAACCTGTATCTTTGAAGTGGCTAAATAATAAAGATGCAATTCAATGCTTCCTCAGAACTCGGGGATTTAACACGGGAAGCAAACCTTTTCTCGTTATTTTTCTCACAGAAACAGAAATGCCCTTTCCTGAGGTGGAGTGCACCAGGAATTTCCAGCGGAGGGGTTGGCTGTATTGTTTTCTCAGCAGGTAAATGTAATCTGTGTCTCCTGGCTGCTCACTTTGCTGTCTCAACTTTCTTTTCCCCAGCAGGCTCGTCACGTATCAGTGCAGACCACAGAGCTGAAAACCTGCTTGTCACCACTTCCTGTGATGCTCTGTGCAAAAACCTGCCCTGTGCATTTTAAACTGGTTTGTCCTGCTGCTCACAAAGAACTGCTGCTCTGTCTGCACTCATGTGGGACACTGTTCTCTTGAGAGGAAGCCAAAAAGCTGTGATAAACCAAAGAACTTCTGTACATTCAGGCTCTTTCTGCTGGGCTGAGTTTGCCCCCACCCAATACTTATAAAGCTTCAATGAAGACTTGGAGCACGAGTTGTTCCTGTATATTTGGGGTGTTGAAAAATCTGGAAATTGCCTTTTCTTATAGTTTGGGCTTTCTCCACCAATTGTTTTTTTAAATTTTAATGGTTCTTTAATATAATTCTCTCAGTGGTTAAAGGCTGGTTTTCCCTTGCTTTGGTTGAATAAGAGCATGAAAAGGCTTAAAGCTTGATCAGCTGGCACTGAGTGTAAGAGACACATTCCTTAGTGTATTTAACCTTCTCTCTCTTTAATGCTTAGGCTTCTCAATTCCTCTCACCAAATTCTTCATAACAGCAAGGCAATCATAATTATCATGTCATTAAAGTTGCAAGACTCTGATGAGCAAAGATATCATATGAGAAAACAGAACTGACTGAACATGAAACCCAGATATTTCTCTGCCTGGTGTCTTTCTGTTTCCCTTCTTGAATACATGAGAGGTTTTCTCAGGTGATTCATCTTTTCTTACTCCAGTAAATCTCCATAAATCTTGCTTTTATTCTATTACTTTTGCAAGATTCTTTAAACTGAAGGATTCTAAAGAGTTATCATCTGTAACTATGTAGGAAATCAACATTAGAGGGCACAACAACATCAAGTTTTCACTCCAGTGTAGAGGAGCTATATGGCTGTGATTTCTATTTGCATATCAAAGGGTTGGATGATATTTGGAACCAAAATACCTAGAATAGAAAAGCAAAACTAATAAACTTTTGTCCAAGTATATCAACAATGCAGCTTTAGTGCATTTCCATAGGTGAAGTGACTGCTAATGCAAGTAGGTATTTCATGCCTTGTTTAATGAGCTTTAACAAAGAGTCCTTTTCCAGATGTTTGCCATGATTTTTCTTGAGCATGACAAGTCAACCTCTCCCTGGGTAAAAGTCTCTTGATGTCATTGCTGAGTGTAGTTCAGGTGCTTCAGATCCTCTGGCAACATTTCATAGGAACTAAGTTATTCAAAAGTCAGAAAATGTAGGAATGGGCAGGTCTTATTCAGACCTGGAAGGACCGCATCTGGAGGGCTGTGTCTAAAAAGAGTGTCCAAACACTATTTTTAAAACGCCCTTAAGGACCTTGAGTGAAGCATCACATCTATTTTATTTTTCATTTATTTTGACAATTCCTTAGTTAGATTTGGTTGTAAGCTTCCAAACATAGAACAATTTTGGTAATCATCTCTCCTTTTCCAGGCCCCTATTTCAATCCCATAAGATGGAAATCTTAAAAATGCTTATATTCTGAAATCTGTTGAGGGGGCTTGAAATCTAGTAAAATATTAGAACCTCATCACAGGACTTTTACTGAAATTGATCCCATTTCTGCCTCCATTGGATGGTTTGCTTGATCATGGCTTACTCTGGCATGAACAAACTTTTGAATATTGCTTGTGAAAAGTTATGACTTTCTCAGGAAAGTGAAAATAAGATGGAAATCATAACAATCACAGAATTGTAGAATGGTTTGGGGTGGAAGGGACATTAAAGATCATCCCACTCCAACCCCCTGCCATGAGCAGGGACACCTTCCACCAGCCCAGGTCACTCAGAGTCCCATCTAACCTGGCTTTGGACACTCCCAGGGATCTAGGGGCAGCCACAGCTTCTCTGCCCAACCTGTGCCAGGGCCTGTCCACCCTCACAGGGAGGAATTTCTTCCCAATATCCAATCTAACCCTGCTCTCTGTCAGTGTGAAGCCATTCCCCTTGTCCTGTCACTTCAGGACCATGGAAACAGCCTCTAGTTCTGCAGTGATTTTAGGTAGAACTCAGTTTCCTTGTAGAAGATGTTCCCTCTGGCTTGGCAGGAATAACCCCGGAGCCACTGCCAGTATGCAGGTTTTGGAAAGCCAGCTGAGCTGTTATGCTTGAGAGAAAGATCATTAATTGAACACATGAGCTCAGGGATGGATCTCAGTGCTCTTGTGCCTTGCTTGGCTGCCCCCTCCCATTCCACCTGCCCTACTGACAGATCCCTGGGAAGACACTATGGCACAAAGTCTTTCCTAGGAAGGATGAAGATACGTTTGCAAAGAGTTGGCTCCATTTAGGACATCTGCAAAGGAACTGCAAACGTGGAGAGCTGCCAAAGTTCCTGGGAAAAATTAAATCAGCAAGATACAGAATAGTTTTGAAATTATCATTTTAAGAAAAAGTCACGGTCTCTATGGGATGTGTTGTCCACTTCTGATTCATGCAGTTGTACGTGGAAGGTCTGATTCTCCTCATTCATCCCCTTCATCGCCTCAGTGAGGCTGTAGCAAGAAGTGCTAAGAGAGCACATATTGTGCACTGAACTGTGTTCCCTTGGGAACTTGGCTGAGCTTGTCGCCACTGACAGCAGCTCCCTCTCCCCCTTTTCCCCTTTGCTTTGCTTTGTCTTTCTTGCCAAAGTAATTGGGGGGGAGGCAGATTTTTCCCGCTGCTCCCCAGAGAGTAGGGGCAGTGTGTCAGTGCAGTGCTGGGAGGCTTTCTGTGCTCCACATATCACAGCCAGGCTGTTCCTCAGAGGGAGCCCTGCCTGACTCCCACACTGTGCTCCCTGTCCCTCCTGAGACCCCTCACTCAGCACATCCTGCAGGAGCTGCCCTGCAAAGATGGGGTTATTGATGAGCAAATTCGGGCTTTGAGATCGTGATGGGATTCAGTCCTGTGCTGCTGCTGCTGAGGTTGTTTTGCACTCTCCAGTTGAACATGTAGGGGGGTGTAAAAAAAAAAATCTGAAGACTATAACTTTTCTTGCAAAACAAAAAGAATACCAGATTTGAAAGACATTTGAGGGAATCAGCAAAGAGGTTTTCCCACAGATCTGAAAATACAGCAATAAGATCATAAATGGAAGGGCTTGCACTATAAAGTCTATAATGAATAAATTCTGCCTTTGCCTTCATATCTTGCTCCAATTCACTTCAGTGAAGTGTTCTTCTGTTTCCAGGAGTCAAATTTAGAGCTGGAAAGGAGACAAGGGAAGTGATGGAAAATGGGAAAATTGCAGCCAAGGAAGTTTGTTTTGTGAAGCCTCGTGAAAGATGGATCGTTCACCACATCCTGAACTCCAGTCACTATGAACTTAGCAAGACACTATTTCCAAGGGCTGCAGTGACAGGACAAGGGGAATGGCTTCACAGTGACAGAGAGCAGGGTTAGATTGGATATTGGGAAGAAATTCCTCCCTGTGAGGGTGGACAGGCCCTGGCACAGGTTGGGCAGAGAAGCTGTGGCTGCCCCTGGATCCCCGGAGTGTCCAAGGCCAGGTTAGATGGGGCTCTGAGTGACCTGGGCTAGTGGAAGGTGTCCTGGAACGAGATAATCTTTAAGGTCCCTTCCATCCCAAACCATTCCATGATCCTGTGATTCAAAGAAAAAGAAGCAGATTTGAAGATTTATCTGGTTTATTCAAAACCCACCATGAGTTTATTGTCCTAAATCTGGTATTGCTCTGCTGTTTTTTAAATTCTTTGTTTCTCTTCGGTAAAGATTGTGTCTGCATTTTTCTGCTTTTTCTGAAACATGAATTACTTTCTCATTCTCAGAGGAAAAGTAAAGAAAATAACGACTTGAGCCCAAGTGTTACCTATTTCCCCATGGACTCTGTTAGGAGTACAAAAATAGATTAGCTGAATGAAACATCATTGAAGTCTGTTCCCTTAATATTCCAAACTAAAGTTGCTTCTGCTCCAGGCATTTTACTGATGGAATATCTAAAGGGAGGATTAAAACTACTGCCTAGAAACACTCACTCCAAGATTGGAAGTAGCTTTGAGGCCTAAGAGGGAGCAGTGAGTGTAAACACCCTGAATTACCTTTGAATGACCTTCACTAGACAGTTAATGTTTATAGCAGGTGAATTGAAGAAGAGTTAAAAAAAAAGAAGGGAAAGGAAAGCAAATGATGCACCTCGTGGTGCCTCAAGGGATGGTTTTGCAATCCTGCTGAGCCTCTTTGACAAACATGTTGTGCTTGTGCTAAATCCTCCAAGGTTTCCTAGCACGTCATCAGCTCTGCTGCTGTTCTCCACTCAGGTTGAGACCATTTGGGTTGTGTCGGTGCTGGGGAATGTGATAAAACAACACAGGACTTGATTCCAGCCAGCTCACCCAGCAAAATCATCAGGCAGCCCATGCTTTGATCCATACAGGGGCATGGGTTGGATTGGAATAATTGTAGGGTCAGGTTTTTAAATTGTCAAAAGAACAATTCAATGGAGACATTTAAAACAAGCTATGGGGAAAGAAACGAAGAAAGAAAGGAGCAGTCAGGGCTGCTGTGATTTCAGCTTCTTCAGTAACTCTTGTTTACAAATGAGAAGAAATAAGAGAATCCAGCCTAAGGTAATAGTGGTTGGCATTTGTATTGTTGGATGTACAAGTGTTTGTATTAGGTTGTGACACACCTGTTGTGAGTGATGGAAAATAACTATTAGAGAACAGTTTGATCTGTTGTAGCATCTGCCGTCAAGTCCATATGATGTTTTTATTGCATTAACCCTAAATTTCTTTGGAGAAATTGAAGTAAGATGTGGTATTCTGGGGACTGTCCTGTGCAGGGCCAGGAGCTGGACTTCAGTGATCCTTCCAACTTGGGAGATGAGATTCTATGACTTAGGATGGCAATGTTTAATGGAAGCAACATCATGCAAAGATAAGAACTTAATATTTTTTAAGTCACAATAGTATCTTTCAGATTTCTGCAAAAGTGATAAGTACAGGATTAATTTATAGAATGCCAGAGTAACTAGAGTTCTGTAAAAATTTTCATATTAACCATTAAGTGAAAGGCTTTGTGGCTTATTAAAAATACATGTATATTGTAGACAGCTGGTGTATTTTTTTATTTTAGAGAAATAAAGGTGTTCTGTAGAAATCCCAGTGAGTTGCATTGCTCTGAGATCAAAAGTTCTGCATTACAAAAACAAGGGTGTTTCTAAGTTTAAAACTGCCATTTGATAATTTTGTTTAACCTGAATTTCTTGACAAAATCACCAGGAGGCCTCATCCATTGATGAGCTCCTAATGTCATACTTGTAAAAGCCCTCAGAGGTGATAAAGGTGTGGAGTGATGCCCCTGGCTTTCCTCCCTGGATGGCACTATTCATGAAGTATATGTGAATGCCTGGGTGCATGGCTGATGTCACAAGTGGTTAGGGAGGGGTTTAGGTGGACTATGCAGGAACTGAGAGGTCTGGACTCTCCTGGACCAGCCTCTGCAGCTTCCCCTTGCAGTCATCGCAGGGATGACACAGGAGGTCACTTCTGGACAAGAGCAGGCTGAGGTCAGACCCCACAGCATCTGCAGCTTCCTCATGGAGCAAGAGGAGGGGCAGCCACTGATTTCTCTCTGGTGACCAGGGACAGGAGCCAGGGAATGGCTGAAGTTGTGCCAAGGGAGGGTTAGTTTGGACATTTGGAAAAGGTTCTTCCCCAGAGGGTGGTGGGCATTGAGCAGGCTTCCCAGGGAGCACCAAGGCTGCCAGAGCTCAGGGAGTGTTTGGACACCACTCTCAGGCACATGGTGGGATTCTGGGAGTCTCCTGTGCAGGGCCAAGAGCTGCACTTTGATGATCCGTGTGAGTCCTCCACACTCAGGGTATTCTATGATTTATTTGCCTACCAATGTTTTGGGTTTTTTTGCTTAAGAATTTTCAGCCCATCCAGAGCCACATTTCATCTGTGCACCCCGCTGGATTTAAATCAGCTTCTCTGGTCCATGTCCAATTCCTGCTTCCCATGTGATTCTTCTTCATTTGGAGAGTCCAGGAATAACCATATTTTCTGTTCTTGGAATAGTCCTGAGGACAGATTGATGCATTAGAAAAGCCTGTTGGAGCACTGATTTCTGGGCTGTCTTTTCTTTGCCCGGTCTGTTTTCTAGAAATGATGATGTTGCTAAGGGTCCTTGTGGCTTTATACAGTCAGAGAGCTCTTTGGAAAATCCCCAAATTCTATTTGAATTCTCTTGAGGGCCCTTGCTCAGATGTTAGGAATTATCTCAAAAGGTTTTGGTAATTGCATCCTTAGCTACACATAATTCCCTCCTATGTAAAATTACATTCATGATTCTTACCCAGATTTTGAGACCTTTTAGAACCTGCATTAGAATTTTTTTCTTGTTTCCCAGGATAAAGAGCAGATCTTAATTGTGAGAGGAATTGTTAATAGACTTTAAAGAGCCAACTTAGTAACAGGCAATTTAAATGTTAGAGTCTTGATTTTACCATAGCCCAAGAGTTTTCACTCTTCAGAGACATTTTCTGAAGAAGCCAGAAGCTTGGAAAGGCTTTTCCATTCCCAGCAGACTTGGACTGATTGGTTCCTCTGGTGGGATCTTTGCCCGAGTAAATGTGTGCAAAACCTTAAATCGCCCATTCCCTTTGCACTGATTTTGGGACAGTCTTGTTGACGTAGTTGATGTGGTTTTCTAAAGAAAATGGAGCAGGAGTGGTTTAAGAAGTTTTCTGTCCACTCCGCTCACGTTATTTTAGGGAATTTGGTATTTGTCTTCCCTGCCTGAGCTGCAGTGACCTTCTCTGTGGATGCCACACTGGAGGCAGTGCTCAGGTCCTTGTTCCTCTGTGCCTGTTGCCCTCAGATCAGGAGCACTGAAGTACAGAGGTGGCACAGTAAATGCTAGAAAGAGTAGAATTGAACTCACCCATTTCTAGGGATATAAAATTTGGGATATTTCTTCTACACCATTTGCATAGGTACCTGCTCAAGCCAAGCCAATAAAAAGACAGGGGCACTTCCACAGGGAAATTTGTGTTCCTTGAGTATTTAGCTAAGATGGAATGGATCCTCTTCCCACTCCAGAAAGGATTTTTTGGAATGAGAAGTTCTTTAATTTCCTTTACCACTAATGCTATTCTATTTCACAGAGCTGTTGCCAAACTTAATAAATTTAATAAAAAGGCATTGTCTATGTGATAAGCATCACCAGTGATCACACCCACCAGGAATTTATCTACCACTGCACCTAGTTCCTTTAAAGAAATATCTTTCAGGTGTGAGTAATTTTTATAAAATTAGTTAAAAAGACCATTAATATTTCCTTCAGACTTAAAATTTGTAATTTATAGCTGACACACTTTATGCACTGCTTTTTATTTCATTGTATCACGAGTAAAACTTGGTAGTAATCCTGGCAGGTTTCTCTTGCTTTGAGAGTATTGTTGAGAAATGTAGGAGAAAACTTCATTCAGTTTCTTGTGGAGTCAAAAATGAGTTGGTCCTCCTCAGGTATGAGAAAAGAATCATCCTGAAGATTGGTTTTATTCCTGCATGACTTAGAAAAGCCAGTTTGAATGTGTTTGCAGGAATGTAATAACATAAAATGAGGAGAAGAGAAAGTACTGCAAAGAAGGGAAATAAAGAAAATAAAATATCATAGAGGCATAGAACAGTTTGGGTAGGAAGGGATCCTAAAAATCGTCTTGTTCCAATCCCCTGCCATGGGCAGGGACACCTTCCACTAGCCCAGGTTGTTCAGAGTTCCATCCAACCTGGCCTTGGACATTTCCAGGGATGGGGCAGTAGAGGATGTTCTTAACGGGGGTCAGATGCATGTTCGGCTAGACCTGCCCTTCACTCCTTCCTATGTAGGCTATCCTGGGAATGTCTAGATTGGATACTGGGAAGAAATTCCTCCCTGTGAGGGTGGGCAGGCCCTGGCACAGGTTGGACAGAGAAGCTGTGGCTGCCCCTGGATCCCTGGGAGTGTCCAAGGCCAGGTTGGATGGGGCTCTGAGTGACCTGGGCTGGTGGAAAGTGTCCCTGCCCATGGCAGGGCGTTGGAATGGGATGATATTTAAGATCCCTTCCATCCCAAACCATTCTATGATTCCATGATCTCCATGCCTCCCCTGATGGTGTGACAGCTTGTGTGGTTGTTTGGCTGGAAAATGAGATGTGAGGCATGTAATACTGGGGAGGATTTGTTGACTAGAGTGTTGCCAAGCCCGGAAGAATGGAAAAGTGGGGGTAATGGAAGAGGGAGTGATATGCTTTTTGGAGGGTGCACCTCAGCACTTGCTTTAGGCAAAGGCACAGACCCCCACGGATGCAAAGGAATACCTGTTGTCCTTTGGTACTCCTTCCAGCAACAGCCATAAAAGTGGCAGCCTTCTAGAATGGCTTCTGTGGGTGAGCATGTCTTTCTTCCTTGAAAACCCTGCTTTCTGAGTAGAAGCAGAAACTATTCAGAGTTGTGGACAGATTTCAGACGGGCAGGGAACATGCCATTCTCTAACTGTAAGAAAGAGGGGAGCACATGGAATTTCTGGGTGTAGATATTCCCCTGGGACAGTGGGGGGATAGGGATGCCTCCATCAGTGCTCCATCATGCATGCACAACATCCAAAAGGGAAAGATGAGGTGGCAGCTGAGCTCTGTCTCATTCTCCACACCAAAATGAGAGCTTCATTATCTCAGGGTACAGAGCAGCTCCTCACTCAATGCTGCTAGGAACCCCAGACCAAGGTGCCACATTTTGGGCCTCATTAATGGACACACAGTGCCCAAGGAGAAACCAACCCTCGAGGAATTAATTCCTTTTCTTTTGCCAGCCTGTCAGTCTTGGTGAATAGATTTGGCTCACTGTATAGCAAGGTCGCTGTAACAAATTTTGACAAAACACAAGTCGGAGTGTTTTTTGGTTTCACAAGCACATGAGCTCAGCGAGAAAGAACAGACTGAGATGACAAGGAGAACAGCCAATCCCGTTATAGTTGTCTTTCTTATTACTGACTTGCCATGATAAATATGGAAAATTATATTTGGCTAGAAGGAGGCTGAGAAAGGGAACAGATGGCCACCAAAAGAATACTAGAGCAGCTAATAGTCCCTGGCATATTTCCGGGCTGCAAATTTAAATCTGGAGCCAAGCAGCAGCATTATGCAGTTTCTCCTGCTCAGGGCACTGTGTCTGGAGCTGCTCCTGCTATGCTCTGACTAGATGAAGGTGGGCTTCCTGAAATGCCTTCACCGGATGGAATGAACAACTCCTATCCTCCACTTTACAGGTCTCGCAGCTATGCTGACAGAAATAGTTGACAAGGTGGGGAAAATGGTTGTGTTCCTCCTGTGTTTTGAGTGAGTGAGAGTGTGTTTGCTGTGGCTTTTTAGTGTATTGCATGATTGAACACCTATATTGCTTTTTCTCTGTGTGTTCCACAGGCTTTGTTCCATTTTGAGGATAGAGAGAAAAGACAGTGACTGTATAAAAGAGGAGAAAATTTTGTCGAGTTGTGTTAATAATTTCTAAAAATTCAATGCCTTTCTGATTTCCGTGGTCAATGTAGTCTTGAAGAAATCAGTTGATCTTTTGAGAAATTATGAAAGTGTGTCATGATTTCTGATTTTCTGGAGTGCTGCATGCTCGGCACCTAAAGCTCCTCATGGCTGCAGACCAGGCAGCAAATAAGGACACTCTGCTGTTTCTTTGGTGATGATTGAAATTAGCAATTGGAGGGCTGGAATAGCAGGAGCTCCTGGTTTAGGACTGAAGCACAATACTGGAGCTGTTGGTGCTACAGGAGCAGCACAAGCAGGAATGAAATGGAGTGGACTAGTGACACTTGCTCCCATTTTCCTTTGAGGGGCAAGTGCCAGAATGGAACCAGTCACAGCAGCTCACCTGCAGCTGCTCTGCTGGAAGTGCAGGATTCTGCTAGAACAGCTCGGATGGGTCACCTGGATCAAACCCATCAAATAAGCCACTCTGTGGATGAATTGATTCATCCACCTGCTCTCCTTTTAGCCGCCAGCAGGCACAGAGCAGTTTTTCTACAGAGAAAATCTTCTTCTGTTTCCGTATGTGGGGGGCTTTTATGAGGCTTGATCAGGTTTGAGAGGTTTTGAATTGATTACCCAAAGAGCAATGAAGAGCTATAAATCCTTAATAAGTGGGTTTTGAGAAAGAGAAAATGAATCACAAATTGATAAAGAGAGACAAAAGGAATCATGATTTTCCAGGACTAAAAAGGCATGGCCACAGGCTGATGGACTGATTTTGCTTTTGCAGTGTGAAAGGAGTACTGTCCATCTCAAAATCCCTTTCATCTTTCCCCATTGAATGTAAATTAAACAGATTCCAAACTCTGTCAGCATATCTTGGGGGTCACTCACCTGCTTCCCTAGCTCCTGTTGAGTTTTAAAGACATTTTGTGAATTTTTCCTTTTCTGTTAGTAGATATAATTGAAACAAATTTTAATAATATAGATATAACTGCTCAGCCTTTTAAAAGTACTGCTAATAAATAAAATGCCATTTTGCAGTGAGGTTTCTGCAGTAAGGGCAGGTGTGCAGAGTCCACTGTTTCTTTGGGTTTCAGTCATAGCTGTTTCTCTCTAAAATATTGTATTGTACTCCAAAAAGCATGAAGTAGTTAAGGAACTGTCTTTAAATGACATGTGATTTTTTTTCATCAGCACCAGAAACTGAAAATTAAAGCTAGCTGGGAAAAATGTATGGATGAAGTGTGGGATAAAGTATAGCATGCAACACAATTAATAGTCTTATTAAGGGCCGTGTTGATATATCTGGTAGATCTCTGCACGTGTATCCCAGACTCATCTTCATAGCATGGGATTCTTACTTGAAATGCAAGAAATGCAGTTTGCATGTGCAGTGTTTGTCTGTAAAGATGCTCTGGCCCTGGGTTTTCCATGGATCACCTCTAGAGATCCATCCAAGGGTCTCTGGTATGCTGGGCTCCAGGACATTCATATGCAGGATGCAGAAATCCAGTGGTTCCCTTTGGGAGGCATCTGTTGTGGTGGCTTGGGGAATGGTTTGGATTGACAGCATATAATCCCTTCCCCCTGGCCAGCTCATCTCCCCTTCCCGAGATGGGAATTTCTATGTCCTGGCCTTGATCTGCATCCCTTTCCAAACATTCTCCTCTGCTTCATGGGTACCCACGACCCCTCTTCTCAAATTCTACCCAGTTAGCAAAATAAGGTGAAATGTGGCTCTCAGTTTGTTCTCAACCATAAGTTTACCCTTTAAGCTTGAGGAAGGACTTACTTTGTTGTGTCCAGATGAAAGAAAGAGCAAATGAACAGCACAGTTATTCAAAAGGCAGTTTCCAGCTGCTCCTCCCAACCTGAGTGGTGTCTTCACCACCCAAGTCAAAGGGCAGCATTTCCTTCCTGCGATCACGTGGATTTGTACAGAGTTTCATTGCCATATTTAGTTTGGGAATGTCTTCTAGAGGTCTTTAATCTAACCTCATAACCAAGGATGGACCTACCATGGCCTCTCTGAGCAACCTGTGGGAGCGAGGCCAGAGCAGGGACACCAAGGGGACCAGAGGGATGGNTGATCCCCTGGCATTGATGCTGGCACTGGATAGACTTAAAGTGACTTCAAAGAGCAAAGACTTTATCATCAGCAGGGACTCTGCCCATTTAGGACTATGTGACAGGTACAGGCCATGAAAGGCTGTGAAACAAGTAAAGAAGAATACCTTGCTGCTTTATTCAAATGTTTTCAGTCTCAGCTCACATCCACAAGATAATTTTCACTGCATGTTTGTTATTTTGAAACTTGCTTCAAGTTATTCTCCTTCTCAAGGAAATATTGGTGTTTTACAACTTCAGGACTTCTGTAGTGGAACTTGATGTGCCTGTTTGGTTAAAGCTGATCTTTTTTTTTTCACTATGAGTAGAATGACTTCATGTCTCAAAGGCCAGGGGACAAGAGAGTACTTTTACCAAACCAGTGGGGTTCACTCCTTTCTGTAGAGCAGAGCTCCAACCTGCTTTAGCCACAGAGTTTTTAATATCCAAATGATCAGAAAGATTGCTGCACTTCATTGCACTTTGTTATTGGGCAGAAATGTACGACGCTCCATACCATGTTTGTTAAAAAACTGCTGAAAGCACCAGCAAAATCTTCAAAGCGCTGAGCCTGCTTAGCATTTCCCCCCGTGGTTTTTGGTGGGTTTGTTTTTTGGTATTTGTTGCTCCTATTATCTGCCCATTGGAACCAATGGGGTTTTTCTGTGTATGTCAGTAAATTCAAACATTGATTTGTGGGTTTTATAAGATCCATACCACAAGCTGCATCATTTCAGTGCTGCTGTTAGCAGTGGATGGGCTCACAATCTACCTTGTGAGGCAGTCTGAACTGCCTTCCCAAGCAGAGTCTCTGCCAGCTTTTGAGGACATATTTAGGGGTGGGAAAGGCCCCCCTTTCCTTCGCTGACCACACGGGCTTATGGAGCCTGCTGAGAGGAATCATAGCAGAGCAAGCTGTCTCTGCACCTGCCCCCAAAACAGCTGTCCAGCTGGGAGAGGAACTGCCAGACCATAACGTGTTTCCAGCAGCCTTTGTGGCCCTCTCTCCTACACTGGCACAGGCTTTGCCATGAAGGAAGGAAACATAGAAACCCTATAGAGATTCTGTTGATTTTGTTTTTTAATTCCAGAATATTTTTTTTAATAAAGCATCGGTTCATGTTTGCAGTCTTCCCACGTGGATGCTTTTTCTCAGACTCAACTGACTGTTCAAGAGAGAGATCAGCTGGGATCTAACAGAGTCTTCCATCAGGTATGTGACTCTTCAGCTGGCTTTAAAAGTATCTGGGTGCTTGTTTTCCAAGCATTCCCTTATAATAAAGGAATATGAGCAGAGGCAAGTCTTCTGTTCCCTGCCCTCTTCCATTTCCACTGTCCCTAGTGTCTGAAAGTATTTTGAGTTGGCTGTGTTTAGTGGCATTTGAGGCGTTTCTCCTGCCAAATCACTTTTCTTTCTTGCAGCTTTCAGGAAAAGTCCTCTAGAACCTCAGTTCTAAGGTTTTGAAGAATTTTCCACAATATTGGAATAAACAAGTGTCTCATTGAAGTTGGTAGGACTGAGAGCCTTGTTTCTTTGCTTCTTGAGAAAACATCAAACCTTTGCTGTCAAAAGCTTTACAAATACGTTTCTATCCTTCCCCAATGACAAAAATGTCACAGGTTTATACGGGTTGTAGGCTCAGCTCTCTCGACATTGTTCTTCATTTCACAGTGTAGAGTTGATCTATTTCAAATATCTTTTTTTTCTCATATACCAAAGAAATAGCCTGCCTCAAAAATTTTCTTCGCTGCCTAAAGTGTGACTTCTCTGACTTTATATATTCAAGAGCATTGGAGGTTCTAACATCAATAAAACTGCATCTTTAAATGGCTGACCTTAAATGAGTGATATAGGAGTGTTTTGCCAATAACAAATGGGAGAGGTTGGGAATGGCTGATAATCCTGGATTAGTCAAACGAGTGTAAGTGCTTTCCCCTGCTCGTTTCCCCTTTGCCATTAGGTGTCAGGAGCGAACCAGGCACACTTCCTAAGGTTTCGAAGCCCTCTGCACTTTGTAGGTGTGACACAGAATTGCTGGCTGGGTCCTCATGGGATGTTTACTTCTGTTTTCCATTTAGAAAGTCACTCGTGGTGTCCTCTCCCTCCCACATCTGGAAGGTCAAGCAAAGCATGGCTTGGCTGCAGGCGCTGCCAACCCTTCCCACTTTGAGAGCAACCTGCCTCAAATAGCAAATAAGAGCCTGCAGAGTGTCCTCCCCTCCCTTCAGGTGAGTTATAAAGCTCGGGGCCAGCTTAAGTTTGTCTGGTTGAACAGCGCCTCTCTAGGGACCACTGAGAGTGGCAGTGGCCACAAGTGCAATGGGGTGGGAGAAGAGACAAAGCATTTCATGTCAGCTGCTGCTCCAGTTTGCCTTTTCAGCCACAGTTAAAGAGGGAGGGGGTGAAGAAAGGGCAGAACTGTACACAGTCAAACAGAAAAATCACTTACCAGCAGGCTGTCTATAATGGCAGAGAGTTTAAAGGACACCCAACATCACAGGAAGGTTTTGAAGTTACCTGCACTTTCAGCACTCCTTTTTTCCTCCTTTTCTTTCGTTCACAAATCCTATCTCCATCCCCTGTCTCAGCTCTTCTTCCTTTGCTGCTTTTCACCCCAAAAAATCAGGGTCTTGCACTACTCATCATCACTCCCCTTTCACCTTTCTTCTCCAGCAGAGTCTCTTGTTAAGACATTTGGCAGTTTCTGTGGGGCTGTGATATGGAGTCCTCACAAATCTCTTGCACTGGAAGTCCTCACATAAACCATATTTTTGGAAAGACTTTGACTTTCAGACTGGCAGGTACAAATGATTTGCTTAGGGGGAGATGTATCAGTGGGCAAAGCTAAAAGATGCAAAATAGCATGAGGAGGAATGGGTTAGTCTCCAAAATAATGTACCTTTTCTTTAAAGCTCAATTCTGTGTCCTTCCTGAGTCAAATCTGCACTCAGTTTCTACAAAGGTCAATCATTCACCTTTGCCTCTGGGAATGAACTACCACTCCACTTTATTTGCTGTGAAAAGATCGGAGCCAAGAGTTTTACAGAGGGTTTCTATTCTATTTGACTTTACATGGGATTTATGGACTTTTGTAAGAAGTTGTGCAGACACTAGCAAGAAAAGGTTTTGCTTGGCTTAGAAATGCCAGGGGACAGTAAACATTTGAGTCTAGAACCCATGATTATGTGCATGCAGTTTTGGAGTCCTTTCTTGTTTATCCTTCGTTAGGGTAATGCTGAATTGAGGGAGTGTGTGTTGGAATGGGTAGAGTGAGCCTCAAGGTGAGGCTCAGCAGGACAGAAATCCCTGGGTCAGCACAGACCTGAGGGGTCTGACCGATGCTCCTCACATGTGGTTGCCTTGCTTTTGTAGCAATTAATCCTGAAAAACAAAACAAAAAGGCAGGAAAATTAGAGACAAGTGTGGAAAGATGATTTCCTTTTGAAACAATTCATTTTTTCTTACACACACTCAACTCAAAGCTCACCAGCATGAAGATGCAGGAATCAAAGTGGTACCAGGCAGGAACTCTTGCAAGGAACTCTTGGGTTCCCCTGGTCCTGGCAACCATGTGTTGGTTATTGAGTGTGGGTTTTGTACTCTGCTGACACCGAGACAGACAGATCTTTTTAGTCTCCTTCCTGTCCCACTTGTGTGAGTCATCAGGACTTTCTCAGGGGATGAGACATAATAACTAAATTCAGCAATAATTTAGGTTGGAGGACATCTAGTTCAACCTTCCACTACAAGCAGAACAAATGGGGAAGGTTACCCAGGGCCTTAACCAGCTTGTTTCTGAATATTTCAAAGGCTGGAGAACCCACAGCTTCTCAAGGTAACCTGTTGCAATAGTGAACCACTCTCATGGATAAAAACATTTCTCCTAATATCTAATCAGCATTTCCCTTGTGGTGACTTGTATTGGTTAGACACCTCCAGATCATCCTCTGAATTCACTGAAGCTGGTCAATGCCTTTCCTGTACTGGGAAACCCCAGGCCAGACACCATGCTCCCAGTGTGGTGTCACTGATGGTGGATAAAGTGGGACATCACTTGTGCCACCCTGCTGCTGGCTCTTCTCCTGGTTGTATTCCACCTGAGATCTGTTCTGCCTCCTTTTTCTTCAGTTGTTCCCCAGCCTGTCCTGTTGCATGGATATCTTCCTTGCCAGGTGCAGGACCTAGCATTTGTCTTCGTTCAGCCTTAAAAAAATGCCTGTAGGCCACTTTTGCAGGCTGCTGCAATGCCTTTGGAGGCAGCCCTGCTATGGTCTGCATATTGGGGAGGGTGAACTCATCCCTTGTCCAGGTTATTAATAAAGAGGTGAAACTCCACTGCCTTTAGAATTGATCCCTGAGGGGTTTCACTCGTAACCACAGTCCTTGGAACCTGCCCTTCCAGCTGATTTTCCACTCACATTATGCTCCACTTACCTGGTTCATCTCTCACTCTTTGTGCCTCACACATACTGTGGGAGATGGTGGCACAGGCCCTGCCCGAGTCAGAGTTTACAATGTCCACTGCTTTCCTGCATTGGCCAAGCCAGTCATTTCACCCGAGGAGACCGTCAAGTTGTTCAGACACCATTTTTTGGCAAATCCACACTGGCTGCTCCAAATCAACCTCCTCTCTTTCATTTGGTTGGAAATGATTTCCAAGAGGAAAATAGTTCTGTAGCCCTCCAAGTGACTGAGGTAAGGCTGAGCAGCCTGTAGTTCCCTAAAGTCTTCTTCTTGCCTTTTTTGAAGGTAGGTGTGATGTTTGCCTTTTCCAAGTGGTCAGGAGCTGCTCCTGATTGCCATCGACCTCCAGATGATGGAGATGTGCCTTGCAATGACCCTGGCCAGCTCCTTCCACACCCTCAGGCACACCCCACCTGGTCCTGCAGACACAGGTATGTCCAGCTGCTGAAGTGGTCCTTAACCATCTGTCTCCACTTCTTTACACAAACTCTGCTTCTACACTCAGGGGCTTGGGAGGCCCGAGGGCCAAACTTCTTCATGAAAAGCTTTGAGTCCAAAAGCTTTGAGTGATTTTCCAGATCCTTGGTACCCAGGTCCCAGATTCCACTTGCCAGGGTGTTCCATTTCCCTTAGCCTTTATTTTTCTGCTGGTTCTCACAGAGTTTCACATCCTTTTATAGCTGGAATTCCAGCCAAGCTTTGACTTTCCCAATCCTGCCTGCGTGTTCACCTGGTGCCTCTTTGCATGTTGCCCAGGGAACCCATCCTTGCTCCTACCTTTTTTGTGCTGCTCCCTGTGTTTGCTTCCGGTCAGAAGTTCCCTTTTTATCCATGTTGGCCTTCAGCAATGCTTGTGCAACTTTCTGCCTCTTAGAATGGACCCTTCTTGTGCTTTAAGGAGATGACCTTTGAAGAGCGAGGAGCTTTCCTGATCTCCTTTGCCCTCCAGGGTCCTCTTCCATGGGTTTATGAGGAGCAGGTCCCTGAACAAGCCAAAAGGTGCTTTCTGGAAGCACTGGGTTTGTAATTCTGTTTTTCTCCCTCACTTCTCTGATGATTTTAAACTCCACAATCACAGGCTCACTGAAATAAAAGCTGCCCTTTCCTTTGACCTTCACGTCCTCAACCAGCTCTTGTTGGCATGTGAGCAACATGTCGAGCAGCTCATCTCGGGTCACCTGCATGAAGAATGCAGTGCAGGAATCCCCCAGCATGCTTTTATCACATCAGCAGCCACCACGGAGGCAGAATTACCCCGTGGGCCTTTAGGTTATGGGGCCCCTTCCCTGCTGTGCCTCATCCAAACCCTCCTTCACTGAGTCAGCAAAGCTCTCTGCAGACACTCTTACTCTGCTTCTTAGATGGATCCTGTTTCTCCTCATCCTACATCCATAGAATGTATCTATCCATCCTTTCTGTACCTTCAGCCCAGTATGGATCCACTGGATGCATCATCTCCAGCTGTGCCTTCTCCCCTCAAAGAAGGAATTGAAGAGAACATGACCTGGACCCCCACATCTAACATCCCTGTGCCAAAGTCTTCTCTCTGCTTATCTGACGCTTTTTGATCTCCATCATCTCTTCATGGCTTCCCCCTGCAGTCTGCTCTTTGTTCTCCCTTTATGGGAGCCCTGAGAAGTTGTGTATGCTGGGATCTTGATCCCCTCCTCCTACAGGTGACATCTGTAGATCCTCTCTTCTGCTATTTCTTTCCTCTCGTGCTCCTGTCCCCACACATTCTCTTATTTATAGAGATTTATCTTTCCACGGTCCAATAGACCCTAGTGCTGGTGGCAGAATTTACTCCCTGGGTAAGCAGGGCTTTCTAGCCCCCAGGCTGGCTTGTTCTGTCTCAGCACAGAATTGACATGGAGATTCCTCAGCAAATCCAAAATAAATACCTTGCAGCTTTGGCCTTGAGAATGTAGCATCTTTTAATTTTTACTTTCCTTTTTTTTTGCTGGCAGGAAAATGGACTTCATGGCAATTTTTCTCAATTTAACCTCCTGGACAGCCTTGCTGAAAGGGATAGCAGAGCCCAGCCAAACCCGTCAGAACTGGAAGACGCCAGCATCGGGGTCAGGCTGCCTATGACAGCTTCAGGTAGAACAGAAGTGGACATGCTAAGAAAACGGGAGTCACAGGGGGTTGTGCACTCAGGGATGAGAAATGTCCCATTTGGAGCACAGGGATGTGCATGGGCTCAGTGATTTCTGGATATGCAGCTTGGGGGGTACACCATAAGAAAATGAATAGACTAACACAAATATAGGAGAGATGAATGCATTATACAAAGGAATGTACATTTGTGTAAGACTTAGGTCAGGTAGATGACACTAATATTCTATGACAGTGATAAAACCTTCTCCTACTTGCTGGTGGCTGCGTCCCATTTAATTGGTGTGAGCTAAATTGCATTCTGGGAGTTCTCAGATCGCCAAAGTTTCTGGCAGAGTTAATCTATTTTTAAAAGGGAAAAAAAAAGCAATGGCCTTTTGCTTTGAAATGGTTTAGCATCCCTACATTGCTGGATGAAGATCTGCCACTGCCTGACAAAACACCCACACATGGATGCAACACGTTGCATAAGGCTCCTGTCTGAATATATAGCCACACGTAAAAGATATAAGTGGGGGTGGTGGGGCAGCTGAAATGGCTCTGTGCAGGAAGAATCAGAACTAGAACAGCAGATTTGGGTTAATCCCACTTAATCCCCAACCTCATGCACCTGAACTTGATGGTTTTTATCAGAAAAACAACCACTTGAAAGCTTTGCTTAATGAAAACTCACTGCTATTTTATAAGTATGACAACCAAACCAATAAAAACCTGTATTTTTTATGCAAGCTATGAAGCTTGATGAAGCTGACAGGCAACAGATGGGATTTTCAAAACCACTTAAGTGCAGAACTTCCCTCAGAATCCAATAAGGTTTACCCAAATTCTCTAAAAGTCATGCTGACAGATGAGGAATGCTTTCGTGGACTGCACGTCAGAAAAAACAAAAAATTAAGAGTAAATTTGTACAAAATGGTAGAAGCCCAGAAATGTTAGTGGGAAGGGACCTCGAAGAGCTTTTCTCAGCATCCTGCTCCAAGGGGTGTGCTCTGCTGTAAAATGTACCATTGTACAAGCAATTTGCCCTCAGTTTGCTGATGTTTTATTGATTTTCGGTTTCACGTTTTTGTTTTCTGATTTAGAAGCCTTGAAAAATTTTAGAAACCAGTTAACAGTCTATGAGCAAAAAGAAATTTTCAATTATCCAGAGCTATGGTTTCTTGGCCTGGAAGCTAAAAAGATTGAAGGTTTGCCTGAAACCCAGAATAATAATTGTTATGATGATGAGCATGGTTCCTACCTAAAGGTAAGTGGAAAAATTCTGGTTTTTTTCTTTCAGCTCAATTAGTTTGTAGTGACTGTATGCCAAATCTTCTTCTGTGTGAGATAAGTGTTGTTTCTAGAAGCTAAATATTCACATAGTGAAACCATCATTGCCAGTCACCTTAATTGATTGCTCAGATGACAATCCACTTTGCATTGGACTGTTGAAGCATCACTTGTGATTTTCTCCGTCATCCTTTTTTAACATAATCATCTCATGCTCTTGGTCCCTCATCTTTCATAGACAGCAAACTCTCACCTACAGGAGCTGCTTCAAAGCCTGACCTTTGCTGTGCTGTTGGAACCTGAACTCCCTGTTTTCTCTTGGAAGGTTTTACATGACCACATTGCATACCGCTACGAGGTGTTGGAGGTCATTGGGAAAGGCTCCTTTGGGCAGGTGGCCAAATGCCTGGATCACAAGACTAATGAACTGGTGGCATTGAAAATCATAAGGAATAAGAAAAGGTGAGGCATCTGCTGCCTTCAAAGCAGCACAGTCATCTGTGTGGTGTGTCAGGGACTCAGAAATGGCCAAACCCAGAGGAGACACAGCCTATGGGAGCAAGCATGGTTTCTTCAGGCTTGCAAGGAGGTCTCTGTGTCTGTGACACAGCTCAGACACAACCCAGGGAGCCAGCCCTGCATGACGGAGAGCTGGGAGCCTTCACTGCCCCTGAAACTCCAGAGTATGTGGGGAAACTCCCCTGGCTCTCTTTAACATGGAGAACTACACTGTGGAGCCTAAGCAACCTCTTCTCCTTATGTGGTTACTCACAAATTGTTCTTGCTGTTACCTTGGACCAGAGTCCGTAGAGCAGATGAGAATGGTGCTGTTGGCTCCAGCAGCTGAGTTTTCAGAGTTCAGTTTTCCCCCTCAATGAACACCAAATGTAAAGGTGCTCTTCAAGCCTGACTGTCTGACCGTGGTGGATGTGAAATACAACCCTGCTCAAGGAAACAGAAGCATTCCTGGGGACTTTGAAAGCACCAGGATTTTGCTTGGAAACCTTTTCCCATAAAGGTTTATTCAGACCACACAAACTAGTGTTATATAAGGCTAGGAATCAACCATAATGAGTGCAAATTGCAGGAGCTGAGAGGGGTGAATGACACATTTCCAATAATTGCCTCCCATGCTGAGTTTCCAGTGAGATTGTGGTGTTTGTAATATTTGTGTTTTTACAAACGCTGCACTGAGTTAATGGCACTATTCCTGTGTGATGGCATTTCAGGTTTCACAGCCAGGCTTTGGTGGAAGTGAAGATCCTTGATGCTCTCTTGAAGAAGGACAAGGATGATACTCACAATATCATCCACATGAAGGAATACTTCTACTTTCGCAACCACTTCTGTATTTCCTTTGAACTGCTGGGGTAAAGTATATCTTCCTTTACACAAACCTTTCACTTGTATGGCTTTTTTTGAGGAATTGGCGACTCTTCATGTTGTAAGAAGAAAATACACACTGCCCAACTAAGCCTTTGATCGCCAAAGGTGAACCAGAAAAGGCTTCACACAGACAGTGACATGATCCATCCCTTAGTTTCTGTGCTGTGTATTGACTTATTCTTCCCTGAAAGACCTCTGTGGAAAAAAAAATAAAATTATTAATTTGGGACTGGTAAACTTCAGGGTATATAAGTATGAATAATAGCAAAAAATTTAAAAATAAAGCTGCTTTTTGCTTTTTGAGGAACCTTTGTGGCAGGACATGTATTAGGAGGAAATTTTGGAGAAATATTAGAGAAGTCTGACAATTTTATTCACCAGCCTGCTTGTAATGATGGAATCAAGGTGGAATTATGCAGGTGACCCACAGTTCCCCCTCACTTCCAGTACAGACCCCATTGCTACCTGTCCCACAGCCCTTGCTGAACATCCAGCATCACATGGACAGCTTGAAAGAAACCCAAATTCCTTGTGTTGCTACCTCTGAGTCTGTCACTTAGAGACAGACAGGGGAAGAGCTGACTCCTCTCCAGAGAAGACACAGCCCATTCTTTTCCAAAAGCTGCTATGGAAATGCCGAGGAAAACATCCATGGGACAGCCACTGTGTTTAGCTTTTTACAGGGGAGTCAAAGGCTGGTTGTCATATGAAAATGTTTGCCTGGGCACACTTTTATTGCCTTTAAAATGTAGGGGAAAGCCTTCCATTTGTGATGTTCCTTCTCCATCGTGTCCTGGTAACTTTAGTTCCTCAGGAAAGGGCCTTGGCTGACAGCAGGGGACACCCCCAGGCAGGGAGGACAGAAAGCTGCAGCTGTTTGTGTCCTTGAAGGCACATGGGGTTGGGCTGGGGACACCTCCTGGATCATACTGCTGAGGAAACACTGGAGCATCCCTTCATGAGCTCTGTGGCCATCTCCTCCTCTGAAAAATGAGCACATGTTAAACACTTCATAAAATCATGGAATCATGGAATGGGTTGGGTTGGAAGGGACCTCCGAGATGATCTCATTCCAACCCCCTGCCACAGGCAGGGACACTTTCCACTAGCCCAGGTTGGTCAGAGCCCCATCCAACCTGGCCTTGGACACCTCCAGGAAGCAGCAACCTCATTTAATACTCCACTGGAAGGAGCTGAGATATGAAGGTCACGAGAGGGATACAAAAACCTAACAAGACCTGGATTTATGGAGGAGTTTATCTGCTGATGAAAGGGCTTCAGACAAAAATGATTTGCACAAGGCACCAAAGCAGAGAGAAATGAAAGGGAAAGGAGACTGAAGACAATTCCTTTCAGTCCCTGAATGATTATTGTTCTTGGGGAACATCAGCACAGCTGCATAACACAGCACAGAGTTTAGCAAGCAGGCAAGTTCTCTGACAGGGCATCTTTAGACGTGGGAGATGTTTGGGCATATTACGTGCAGAACACATTCTCCAGGAGGAAAAGAGTTGTCATTTCCTTCTCCATCAGTCCTCCCTCACGTAAGGAGGAAAGCTAAATACTCTCTTAGTGCACTGGAAACTGATCATGCCTTTAAAAATAAGTTCCCTGAGCTCTTTCCTGCCTTCTGTCTTCTGCTTCTTCCACCCCCACAGAATAAATTTGTATGAGCTGATCAAAAAGAACAACTTCCAAGGCTTCAGCCTGTCTTTAATTCGACACTTCACTCGGGGTGTGCTGAGATGTTTACAAGTGCTCTACCAGGAAAGAATCATTCACTGTGATCTGAAGCCTGTAAGTACAAGCATTTCCCAACATGTTTTTTTCTGTGCAGAATTCATTAGCCTCATTCTATTTTTTTTTATGGATTAAGAAGAACTCCCAGAAGAATCCATAAAACCTGGTATGATATTTGTACTGAAGCCATCATTTATCTCAGTCTGCATGTGACTGATTCACTCCATTGATTCCGTTCATTCACTGAAGTATTAGATGAGAGTGGTTGGTTGCCAAAAGTATGCAAATATGAATCCAATTCAGGTAATGACTTTATTTTTTGCTTAGAGAAAAAAAATGTCCTTGTAAAGTGTTTCAGTATGAGGGACATGGCAAAGCAAGAAGATATTCACAAGGCAGCCTTTTATCCTGTTAAGTCTATTTAATTTCATAGGTATAAATATAAAATTCAGTGGCCTAGTAAATGACAAAGGAATTCTGTAGAACAGTGTTTCTGGAGGAATGTCTGTCATCCAATTCCTGCAGCTGTATCTGCTCAGTATTCCTGCTGCATGAAACATGTCCATTCTTCTTAAGCCCCAGGCCTAAGTTTTTGCAATTTTCTGAAGCATTTTAACTTTATTTTCCTTTCAGGTAACTATTTCTCTTGCTTTCTTTTTTGAAAGGACAAATGAAGCAAGAAATCAATAAGCAAGCTCTCAAATGAAAATTCTAAGGAGAAAATTCTGTTCTCACTTTGCTTAATGTATCTGAATTTAGGACTCTGAAAAGTCACATACTACCTGTGCCCACTGTCTTGCCAATATCTTTGCCAAAACCATTTGCAGAGAGAAGGGAGGGCTGTAAGATAACCAAAATATCTGAATCACAAACAATCAGCCCAATGGGAAATCTGTGTCCAGGAGGCCACTGACAGGGAATGATGCTGGCAACATTAATTAATGTAGTCTGTACTTAAACAGAGGAACACAAGTGAAATCTTAGGGAGTTAACTAAAGGAGAATTTTGTACTTATTCAACAATTGTACAGTTTGAACACTTGCACTTCGGTTGCCTGAAACTCACCTCTGTTATCCCGTCTGCCTCCTGTGATATTTCTCAACCTAAGGTAGAACATGAAGCTTCTCTGGACTTGGTGCTGGGTAATCAGTGCCCCCAAAGGCTGCTTTTCCAGCTCATCAGCTGCCTGGCATTGTGAGGGATTCAGGTTAGAGACATGAGCATGCAGGGGTGTTTATCTGCACACAGGGGATGCTGCTTCCCCAAGAGCATCTGGCTAGTGGAATTCAGCCTTTGCAGCTTCTCTTTCCTGGCACCTAAAGCGTTTCCTTACGAGTTAAACCTCCTTTGTCATTCTTCGGCACCCACCTGGTGACTGTTCAGTCCTTCAAAGCTTTGCCATGTGATCATTGGCAAACTGGCTGATAAAAGGTACCATCTCTCTTCTGACAGTGAAGAAAAATGTATGATCAGAAGGGAAATCAATGGAAATTCTTGATCTGGGTCGATTCTGCTCAAATTCATAAGGAAGTTGTATTTTGAAGCTCTTATTTTGCAGATGAGTGTAAGCATGATTTGCATTGCTTGTCTTCCAGGGTTCACTGACTTAAAATAGTGCTAAAAACCTCTTTTCCCTGTGATTTTGTTTTTTATTTTAGGAGAACATTCTATTATACCACAATGGCCAAGGCTCAGTTAAAGTTATTGATTTTGGATCAAGCTGCTATGAAGACCAAAGAGGTTTGCAGAAAAGTCAAGTTGATGTAATTTTCTTAATAAGCTTTCTCAATTTTCACTGATGCAGTAAAACCGTTCTTTGCTTGGGCTGATGCATTGACCTGTGCCTCTGATTCGAGCCTAATGAACTGGTGGATAAGGCACTGGTGCTGGAACAAATGCTGGTAGGAGACATATAAGCCATTACCATGTTTTTGCTTTGTCCCAAACCTGAGCAGCTCCTCTACTCCTTTTGAAATCATAATTGCACTGGCAGGAGTGGTTGGCTGAAACAAATCTGTGAAAATAATCCAAACGTTTCACTTAACAAGGAGTTTGTCAGGTCCAGAAAGCCTTTCCCAGGGAGAGGGTTAAGTGATAATTGGCACTTTTTGTATGAATGCAGCAGGAATGGGAATTATGCTTTTAATTCAAAAAGGTCCAACTTCGTTTTTGGGGTCTTTTTCTATTAAGTAGAATGTGCAGGAGTTAGCAAGAACTAAAATTGTAAAAGGAAAGGAATGTATAAAATTAGCCTGATAATAAATTTTAACAGATTTACAATAGACATATTGTAAAGAATGATATCATCATCAGGAATGAAAATAATGCAATAAATAACAAATGTAGCAAAAGACAAAACCCAAGAAAGAAATCTGCATTGCATTTTATAAACTGAGAAAAATGAAACTAATCTTAAATGGCTTGACATGTATTTTCCTATGAAAGATTGATATTTAAGCTACTCCAAACCTGTTAATCTGTATTTTAGATTTACGTCCCAGTTTTGTAGGAGTGTGTAACCAATTTAGGTTTGCCCATGTTTGAGAAGAATGCAATGTGAGATGCAGCCTCAAACATTTGTGCAAATGGAAACACAAAACAAGGGAAGGATGGGGAGTGACAGAGGAGACTCTGCCAGCTGGAAAAAGAAGTGCAGAAATATAAACAAGTGACCCACAGGGGGACAGGAATGAGAAAATAACAGACCTTGCACACTGTAACCATGTTCAATTGTCTGAGTTAGACTGCTCACTCCAACGAGTCCCAGTCTGGGAACGAGATCTTTTGGGGCTTTAAGATATTGATAGGGAAATGAGACAAGCCCTAGTTACCAGTGAAACCAACATTTCCTACAGTGATGATAAAGAACTGTTGGTTGATTCAAGGAGAAGCCTTTCAAGCAGGAAAATGAGCATGGATTGAGCTGAATCACAGCATTAGGAGAACAATTTGCAGACAGAACAGAACCCCTGTGAGTAATCCCTGGGCAGAGCAGGGGTGACACCAAACCATGTGTTCCACTCTTCTGTGAAATCTGAAAGCCACATTTCAGTCCAAATGATGATATTCTGCTTCCTGTGCAATTTTCTGCCTTGGTCCAGTGTACACCTACGTCCAGAGCCGGTTTTATCGCTCGCCTGAAGTGATCCTTGGCCATCCTTATGCCATGGCTGTTGACATGTGGAGCTTGGGCTGTATCATAGCAGAGCTTTTCACAGGCTACCCGCTGTTCCCAGGGGAAAATGAGGTTGACCAACTTGCCTGCATCATGGAGGTAACTTTTGGGGTTGCCTTTTGAATTGCACACTCCTTTGATGAACAGCATTGTCAGCAGCAAAGAGAGATCTTGAACAATAATGAAATATTCCTATGGGCTGGCCTTTCAGCGGGAGGTTTGTTGCAGCCAACTGGCTCTTTGAGAGGATGGGATCTAACACAAACCTGTGATTAATTGACACATTTCATATGCCAGACACTGCTTTGTGCACTCACAGTCTTGCTTCTGAGGGAAACATACTTTAATTCTGGACAGAATAAATGTATCTGAAGTGAAAGGGAAAAGAAATCCAAATGATTACACGCTCCTGTTCTCTTAGAAATCATATATGTATTGGTCAACTCAGATGTCTTTAGTCAAAACCACTGCTGAGAGAGGTTTTTGCTCCCAGCTGAATAGTAGAACTCAGCCCCAAGTTCTGATCATTCCAGTGTTACATTAGTTCATAAAAGGTTTTACAAAGACAGGACCTGTCCATGTGGCCTCCTGCTGCAGTTGTCACCAACAGAGATGTTCTTAGAGCCTTCTGTGGTGGTGAAGGTCCCAGTTCACCACTTATAAGATCATAGAATCACTGAATCATTTAGGTCGGAAAAGACCTCCAAGATCATCAAGTCCAACCTGTGACTGATTGCAGCCAGAGCACTGAGCGCCACCTCCAGTTGTTCCTTGAACACCTCCAGGGATGGGGACAGCAGCCCCTTCCAAGGTCTAATCACCCCTTCAGTGAAGAAATTCCTCCTGATGTCCAACCTGACCCTCCCCTGGCCCAGCTTGAGGGCAATTCCTCTTGTCCTGTCCCTTGTTACCTGGGAGCAGAGCCCGACCCCCACTTGGGTCCCCACTCCCGTCAGGGAGTTGTAGAGAGCAATAAGGTGCCCCCTGAGCCTCCTCCTCTCCAGGCTGAGCCCCCCCAGCTCCCTCAGCTGCTCCTCACACGAGTTCCCCTCCAGACCCTTCCCCAGCCCCATTCCCTTCCCTGGACATGCTCCAGCCCCTCAATGTCCTTCATGTATTGAGAGCCCAGCCCTGGACACAGGATTTGAGGTGTGGCCTCCCCAGTGCCCTGCACAGGGGGACAGTCCCTGCCCTGGTCCTGCTGGCCATGCTATTCTTGATACAAAGATGTGCACAGGCAGCACTAAGGAATTCCTTAATTCCTTCCACAATGAATGGCACAAGAGGAAATGTTTTGTAGCCATTTCACAGCAAATTGTGACATTCAGCTTCTTTTCACATGAAGGGTAAAATACCACATCTCACCTGGTGGTTTTCATGCAACCTTGTTGAATGTGAAGTAACTCCATTATTTCATTTTCTGTGTTGAAGGTATTGGGTCTTCCACCAGATGATCTCATCCAGGCTTCATCAAGGAAGCGAACATTCTTTGGTAATTCCTTCTAATTGTTTGGCCTTGCTGGATCCCTGTCTGCTAATTAATCACTAGCTAATAACTCTGGTAGAGAGCAGGGCCAGAGACCCTCAGATACTTCCTGGCTGATAAAATTTTTTCCAGCAAGAGGCATTGAGAAGAAGCAAAAGAGTATCATGACACCTACCAATGCATCTGACACTTTGCTCTTCATGACTTATGGTCCTCTAATTGCCAGGGTGATAGGGAAGGGATTGGGAAACAAAGCCCAGGCTTACTCTTTAACAATCGTGTTGCTAAAGTGGGCTTTGGGAACCAATTTACATTGTTTATTCCTCTGTGTATAATTTGGGTTTGGGAATTGCACAAAACAAACAAAGCACCAAAGTGTAGGATGAAGCCAATACAGTTTGCCACAATGCTGGCAGACTATCAATCCAGCAGGGAAAAACGTGGTGGGATGGGTATGGATACTCTTCTAAATAGTTAGAGAGGATTTTTATTGTCATTTTATTTGAGCCTGTCTTTATTTTTGCAAGATTCCAAAGGTTTTCCTAAATCCGTAACTAACAGCAAGGGAAAAAAGAGATGCCCAGACTCCAAGGATCTAAGCACAGTGCTGAAAACTCACGATGCTGGTTTCCTGGACTTCCTGAAAGGATGTCTAATGTCAGTTCCTACTGAGTGCAACAGGCTAAGTTTGACTTTCCTTTCATTCCCTTGGCCCTTTAAAATCTTTGTATCAGTTTGGGTTTTTTTGGGCAGAGTTGGATTGGTTTTGTTTGGTGCTTTTTTGGTGGGGTGTTTTGGTTTCTAGTTTGTTTTATTTCGTTTGGTTTCCCACATGGTAGAATTGGTATAACCATTGTTATTATTCACAGTTCATTGCAAATGATTGCACAGAAAAGTCTGTGGGATTAGACCAAAATGTGAAAGAAACCTGACATGCAGTCATAGGTTCTCAGAACGGTTTGGGTTGGAAGGGACCTCAAAGACCATCTTGTTCCAACACTTTCCACTAGCCCAGGTTGCTCAGAACCCCATCCAACCTGGGGCTGTTGAACAGAGCATCAGGCCTAAAAGCATCATCATACCCAAAAGCAGATCTTCTGATGCTGGAGACTAAACTCTAAAATGCTTTTTACCCACTGAGGCCTTTGGTTTAGATCCTTTCTGTTTTGTCAGGTAAAAGTTTACCCAGATAACACAGCTAATGGTAATGCACTGTTCCAAGGCAGCGGGTATCTGAAGGTCAAAGTTTGGGGTTTCCTTTAAATCTAACTCATGCTCCAGTGGGGATAAACTCTTCCAACTTCTTCCAGCTTGGGTTTTATTTGGAGCTGACTTAGCTGGCTTGAATGTCTTAACTGGATTTCCTGTGCTGGGCTTGGAAATGACCATCAGATGATACAGTGTGGTCTCTTTGTGAGGACAACTCTGCTGCCTTGAACAGAATCTCATAGAGATCCTGTGTCATCTGGGTGAGATGAGGCTTTTTTTAGTTCCAATACCCTACATGCCTTCCTCTTAGCAGAGGATAAAGAGGCAGAATGTATTCAGCCATGTTTCCACCCCATATGGCCCCGCATATTTTCCAGCATTACCTGTAAGTTATGCAAGGTTAATATTTTGTGTCTTCTTTAGCACTGACTTTCAGTTCCTTTCTAGCAGTTCAGCAGCACTTCCCTAAAGAAATCCTACAAAAACTGCCAACTTGTGGTTACATGGGGGGAAAAAATTCATCCCACTCTGTTTCACAGGAAGGTTGCTTTTAATGTTCTCAGTTTGCTAGGTCTGTATGAATCATTGATCCGTTTTGGTTTGCTGGCTGAATCGGAACGTTGGGAAAATAACTTCAGTGAAGCAAAAACCCAAACCCTGAACGGGTTGTTTTGGGTCCCTTCCCTAATAACACTGCACATCACAAATGGTTTGATGCTGCAGGGGATTTGAGCAGCAAAGCACCCAGTAAATAAGTTTTGAAGGATGGAGAATATCACATGAGATTTTGCCTTGCTTTCAGTATTATTTTGTTTCCAAAAAAATGTCCCCAGTTTCCAGGAGACAAGTCTGAATCTTTTGGCTTAAAGTGGTTTGCAGTTAGAAATTGTTGAGTAACTATTGGACTGTACTGTGGGTTTCAGGTGGGAACCCGCCCTGCGCATGACCCCCGACGAAGCAATGAAACATTCCTGGATCCAGGAACCAAAAACATACCGAGCAAAGCAGAAAGCACAGGCTTTGAGGAAGCTGAGTGATGGCTCTTTCTCTGCACTAGAAAAGAAAAAGGAGGATATTCGTAAGCATGTTCTGCCTGGAGAACTAAGTGCATTTTGCTCAGTAGCTGGGGTTTCTTTGTATTTGGTATCGTCTGTTGGGTGAGGTGACAATGCATGGTCACTGAGATGTGGTGGATAAAGTCCCACTATTTCTCACTTGTGTGGAGCTGCATTCCCTTATGCTTTAGAGCAGCTGCCAAAAAGAAGGCTGAAAGTGCTAAAGGTCCACGTTTTCCTTACCGAGAGCAAATTACTTATGGCATCAGACACCCCACCCTGTTGCATTTCACTTTCAGAGCAAAAGATTGCATCCACCGTGGGCTGTAAGATCCCAGGGAGAATTTTCACCTGGTTTGTTGCCAATTTGTGCCCAAGATGTGTTTATGTGCTCTTAAGCCTGCAGCCTTACCCTATCTTTTGCCCTCATTTTTTATATTGCAGAGAATATCTGGGAAGAGTCTGCTGAGCAAGTGCAGAGTGAGCTGGCAGAGAGACGGAGCCCCTTCCCAGAAAGGGCTGTGCAGAACACACACAGGGAGCACCTCATCCTGGAGGAAAATCTGGAAAGCCGTAGGGAAAGGCCGATTAAACACGATCAAGCAGGAGACAGTGGTGGAAGAGCTCTCCCAGAACCTTCTCTTTTTTGCCCACCAATGAAGTAATGCACAGCACAAGCTCTGATCAGCTCAGTGGCACACCGAGTGTGTTGTGTAGGGATTATTTGTACTCAGGAATATAAGCTGTGTCTGTCTGTCCATGAGCTGTGCACATTGTAAGTATATTTAATGTTCTTTTTACCCTGAAATTGTCCAGCCAACCAAAATGGGATTTGAAAAGCATTCCTTTTCCTCCTCTTCATTTGTGTGGTCAGAGATTCTTCACAACCAGCAGCAATAAAATGGAGACTGTAGAGGTGGAGAGTGGCTTATTCCTGGTATTATAACAGACTTCTGAATTTTATATATTCATGGCTCTAAAGGAACAAACGTCTTGACTGGAGAGTCTGAATCCTTTCACTTACATCAGTATAAATCAAGAATAATTAATAGATAAAATCACTGAATTTCCTTGTAAGTAAAAAATAAGAGAAATCAAACCCTGCATATTCACTTTCCTCCTTCTCTATCTTCCCCTTTTTTCATAGTGAAGCTACTGGATGGAAACTCTTGTCACACCTTCCTAGCAGATTTAGAAATGTAAATTATGTCCTTTAGCTCTTTAGCAGCAACAAAGAAGAGTGATATTCTGGGTCCATTTCTGCAGGGACTCCACTTAGTATTCCTTTCAACAAGGAAGGATTAAAGGAAGGCTCAAGGAAATTGTCCTTTATGGGAAGTTGAACTTAATACTCTGAAAAAAACCCACAATACCAACCCAGCAAAACCAGATTTCTATGATCCCTATGACTTACGTGTTTAGTTAATTTAAATATTTTGCTCTTTGAGCACTAGACTGTCTTTCCATTGTATTTGTAGAGCACCCACCTCGTTACACCCCTTATATTTGCTGTAGCTGATAGATAGTGCTGCAATTTCGGAGGAGATAATGAAAGACCTGTCCTGGCAAATGCAGCTGCCACTTCAGCACTGGCATTGCAGTAATCCCGAGAGAAAGAGGTGTTGGGAGGTGTTTAAAGTCACCGTAACAACCGGCTCCCACGGGGTCTTTGTGTAGCAGGAAAACCCCCAGGGTATGTAAATGCTCCTCAAGGAGTTCTGCTGTAACAGGAGTGAAGAAAGCAGCTGACAGGGTAAGGGGTGACTGCACCACCAAAGGCCACTGGTGACAACCAGGCCAGCTTGCAGCACCACAATCATCTATAAGTCTGCCTTCCTTTGCAGCTGAACCCTCCTGGAAGCTCCAAAACTCTCCTGTTCTTCAGCAGAATGAGGTGGGGGGAACAGTGAGGTGTGTTTTGGCACAGCTCTGCCTGGGGTGGGTGTACTGCAGAGTGGGGACAGAACCCTCATCACATCCCAAGGAGAGTCCCACCCCTGGTGGGGGCTGAGCGAAGGAGCCACACACGTCATCACTTCTAGGGAATATTCACGGAGGGTGTTTGTTGCACATATTTGGAGAGTGTGTTGGCTGTTTGTTTGCAAGGAACAGAGAAGAGAAGAAGCACAAGCTTTGTGAGGGAGTGCAGGGGTTTGGATAAGAAAGCAAGAATCCTTATCCCTATATCACAGAACATAAAAGGGCAGAGTCTCAGCCCCTTGGAACTATAATTCGTACTGCTTTGGTTCAGTTGCTGCCTCGTTCTTCATCTTCTCTGTTACTTTTCCCTCCCTGCTTAGGCTGCTCCTAAAATGTCTGCTCCTCACAACTGTGCATTTGTTTATTTGTCTGCTCTACCACATGGGCAAAGTTTTGGGATCAGATACATCAAGGTGCCCTTGACAGTATTGCTTAGTCCTAATGAAGCTGCAAACCTCATTTGGTGCGTGGCCTTGTGTGCTGGAGCTACATTTTCTGCAAAATTACTACATTTCAACAGCTTTTTGTGGTAAAAGCAGCATCATGGTACTTCTCATGGCGCTTACTGAGGGGTTTCTCAAGGCATTCAGTGTTGAGGGGAAATGGCAAAGCCCCCTGAGCCTGTAATTCAGTTTGATTGTCCCCCTATTCCCAGAAGGCAGACGGATGGCATTTCACTGGAGCTGCCCTGTAGTTACTGCCTTCCCTTCCTTCCTGTCCTATTTCAATCCCTTCAGCCTTCACGGTGATTTCCATCTTCCAAAGCTTTCCTAATAAGGGCTCTTTGGGGTAGCTGTTGGATTTTTTTTCGGAGGTGACAGAAATAAATCGAGATTACTTGGCAGAAAGCTCCAACCTGGAAATATCATCACTGCTGTCACAAGCAGATCCCTCAGACACAGGTATCACCTTCATCCCTGTGCTCCAAGAGGACAACCTACAAAACATGGAGGAGATTTTGACTCCAGCTCAGTTTGAGCTGCACACAGACTCTTAATGGTGCAGACCTATAGGAAAAGGAAACACTGATCAATTCATTGAAAAGCCTGATTGCACATGATTCATTCCCATTTTAACCACATTTTTCAAGCAAATTAGGTGGCTGCTTTCTTGTCCACATCTGCCCATTGGTCTGCCTGCCTGGTCCAGCGGGAGGTGTCCCTGCCCATGGCAAGAGGGTTGGAATGAGATAATCTTTAAATTCCCTTCCAAACCAAGCCATCCTGTGAGTCTGTGATTCTACCTGAGCATTGGACAGCACAGATAACTGATTTGGGGTGTAAGGTTAGCAGGGGCATCACAGTATGGAGAAGTTCTGGGAAACCACGTCCTTGTTTGTGGGGAGAATTTGCAGGGATCAGCACCGTTGCACCAGGATTGCAGATACAGATATTTAGGAAACCAAGTTAGGAGAACACAAAGGAGCAGTGAGCAGGCTGTTGGCACACTTCTGTCTCTCAAACCTCATTAAGAAAAGGCAGTCTCTAAAAAAATAGCTCATGTGGAAGGACAGAATGTTTTTTGCAATAACTGCACTCACCACCCCTCCTCGGAGGCTGCAGGACTGCAATACAGAAATGCACAGGCATTGCCAGAGCCCACACCAGCCCGGGGGGATCCTGAAATTAATCCTTTCATTCAGGGTCTATAAAGATATCATCTACAACCACCTTATCAAGTGCCAGACTCCTCTCAGTGGTGCCCAGCAACAGGACAAGGAACAGTGGCCATAAACGAAACCACAAGAAGTTCCCCTCAGCATGAGGAAGAACTTCTTCCCACTGAGGGTGGCAGAGCACTGGCACAGCTGCCCAGGGAGAGTGGGAACTCTCCCTCTCTGGAGACATCCCAACCCCACCTGGATGTGTCCCTTGTCACCTGCTCCAGGTGACTCTGCCTCAGCAGAGGGATGGGACTGGATGATCTGCAGAGGTCCCTTCCAAGCCTGATGGTTCTGTGATCCTGTGGAACACCACAATCCCAGCTTGTGTAACACAGAACTGCAGCTGCCTGAACGCTGCCTATGGATCCTCCACTGATGCTTTAATGCCATCTAGTGCCACTCCAGGCTGCCTGTATTCAGTTTCGAGTGCATTGCTCCTGGCTTTTCTTTAACGTTCTCCCATAAAATAGTAATAACTCCCCCCAAGAGGGCTCATGGAACGCTGTGCAACAGTGGGGAGGTGACTTTGGTTATAGCCAGTGCTGGGCCAGGAGAGCGCAGCAGAACCATACTCGAAAAAAGGGCTGAGTTTAGCCATTGCTTCACTGAATCAGGCCATTTAAGAACGTCACAGGGAAAAAACCCCAAAAGTACAAGAAGTCTAACAGACTTTTGCATGGTTTTGATTTCATGATGTGCCATAACACTCTGTGACTCCAGTAATATCTGTGTGGGTAAACTGGGATCACCTAGCCTGGGACAAAGGGTTATCTAGGAATATCAATTATTTGTAATACTGATTTTTATCTGTTTATCAAACCTCTAATATCTGTCAGACTGGGTGGATTAAAGGCATTTGATTTTTTCAGTCTGCACAGAGACTGCGGATTAATATTTTTAAAGCAGAATTGTCATAGCAAAATATATGGTATCTCCAACAAAATGAAGAATTACAGGTGTTTGTGATAGGGACAACCTAGTTAAGATCTTAGAATTATTTTTTTCCCAGTTGTCAGTTCTGTGAGAACCAATCACTCATTTAACAGGAATATGGAATAGGCAAACCACTAAGAATAATTGCCAGGAAGAAACAAACATTACTAACAGAGAATGTCCTTGGTGGGATTGGGTGTGTTTGTGCCCATTTCTAGGCAATGCCCTGCTCAAACCTCTTTGCTTCCTGCCACAATCCTTCTGCTACAAATGGAGCTCTGGGTTTGCTCCCTGCCCAGGTCTGAGTCCTCCACAATTAGAGATTCTCCTGATGACTCCACTTTCCGTGGCTCTAGGTGTGCATGTGCCCTCCCATTTGCTGCCTGAGGTAACAAAAGTCAATTTCTCAGCCTGGGAACTGGTTCTCTTTGAGCCCCGCAGTGCTCTGAGCTTTCAAATGGCAAGTGTTTGCAGAAAATTACTGGGTAGACACGGTTTGTATCAGTTCCAAAACGCCTTTCTCCATCGCTGGTGATGCCTCTGTCTGCAGCAGTATTTTTGGCACCCCTTTGAAGCTTTAGAAGGGAAAAGGGGCAAAAGAATTACAACCCTACAATTCCCTGAATATCCCTCACATGCTCATGTAGCGTATCTGTCCCTCCTAACCCACCTGATTGCAAATTACTCAGCACAAAGACAACCTCCACTTCTCCATCCTCACAGTTTTGTTCAGGGCATCCAGGATTTTCAGCCTGTGAAGGACAAGGATTTTCACAGCTGCCCTGGGGCAGCTCCTGAAACAGCAATACAGCAATGGCTAAATAAGACAACAGCACCGACAGAGCTGAGAAATCATGTGAAGCAAAGGTGAAGTGCTTTCATGAGGCAGCCTATGATAAAACCCTTCCATCTGCCAGCACCTTTCCTTCAGGATTGCATGTTTTCCTGAACAAGGAGCCAAACCTCCTCTGTTCCTTGCATGTGGTCCCTATGATTTGGTAGAAGACATCCTTCAGGTGTGTGGCAAAAGGTGAGGCAGCTTGGCACAGTCTTTCACAAGGAGTAGAGTTTTCTGAAGCACAGAGGATCAGGGATGGAGCCAAACATGGCAAAGAGGACTGTCAAAGAAGTGCAGCAATGTGTGGTAGGGGAATGCAGGGATATTTTTAGCCTGAGGTTCAAGTTATCACTCCAGTAGAATATCTATCTGGCAAGCAGTCTTTAATCATTTTTAAACCCACTGGGTAATTTTTGTTCTAATAGTGAGCAAAATATAATTACTTGGCTCATGGGAATCTCAGGAGGTTTAACAAGACCAAGTGCAAAGGAGGCCACCAAGGGGATCAGAGGGATGGAGCAGCTCTCCTAAGAGGAAAGGCTGGCAGAGCTGGGATTGTTCAGCCTGGAGAAGAGAAGGCTTTGGGGGGACCTCATTGTGGCCTTGCAGTGCCTGAAGGGAGCCCACAGGGAAGGTGGAGAGAGACTATTTCCAAGGGCTGGAGTGACAGGACAAGGGGGAATGGGTTCACAGTGACAGAGAGCAGGGTTAGATTGGATATTGGGAAGAAATTCCTCCCTGTGAGGGTGAGCAGGCCCTGGCACAGGTTGGGCAGAGAAGCTGTGGCTGCCCCTGGATCCCTGGGAGTGTCCAAGGCCAGGTTGGATGAGGCTCTGACCACCCTGGGCTGGTGGAAGGTGTCCCTGCCCATGGCAGGGGGATGGAATGGGATGATCTTTAAGGTCCCTTCCAAACCAGGCTGTTGGAAAGTTGCATTTCTTGCCACATTTTCAAAACAAGACTCTGATGATTTTTTTTTAAAATTGAGTATTTTGTTAAAATTTGTCCTAAGAGAACAAGTAGAGGTTTTAAATTATCTCAACAGAAATTCAGATCCTGTGAATTGGAATACTGACGTTGTTCCTGTGGTTATGTGTGGCAGGATTCCCATGCTCCCTCCCACACACTGCAGCTGGGGTGGTTGGGCTGGGGAGATGTGAGCTTGGAGCTGGCTGCATGGCAGGGATGTGCGTGGTGCCAGCAAAGGGACAATCAGGGTTATTTTAAAGATCACTGGGCATAGCATTTTCATTCTTCTTTTTCTCCAGAGTTTGTTGCATGTCATCATAACCCCCAAAGAGAAAACCCAGGGAAACTTCCCTCCTTCCCTCTCCTGTCTGATGCCCGAGTCGGATCCTCACAGGTGCTGTCGCATCCTGTGCTTCTGACTCGCCCCTTTCTTTTCACACTTGGCTCCTGTAGGAGCATTTAGTTTTTTAAAGGCAGCAGTTTTTATCTCCCTCCCTCTTCTCACGTCATCTATAATTTTATCATCTTCTCTGGCATGTTGCTCACTGCCAATCTGGGGGAGCTTCCTCATCCTGCATCTCTCTCCCACGTCCCTCAGCAGTGATGTGCAAAGACCACATCCTGTTCCACCAAAGAGACCATGCAATCCTAGCCTTTGTCGCACAGCTAAACCACCCCTTCTTGTAACTCAGGGGCAGTCTGATATCCCAGCAGCATCTCGAGTACATCCCCCAAGCTCACGCTGCCCTCCACATGAGAGAGGGATTTTCCTTTTAAAAGTGGAGCAGTGAGAATTTCTCACACCAGCAGCTCTGCAAGGCAGATTCCTTCGCCTTTTTCCCTCCCCGCTTCATCATTAACTCTGGCTTTGGTTTTCCCCATAAACGGGCCAGAATCTCTCAGTTTTGCCATAAATTTCCTTTACTGTATCCCACAGCCCTGCCTACTTCCTCTCTAACAGCATCTCAGGCTTCTCTGGAGCAGAGACTATAAACAAATCTCAGCGCTGTATCAGAGAATTCCAAAAGGAAACCACAAATACACCTGCTGCCTACAGCAGGACTGTGAACAACGCACCCTGGGATTCAAGCAATCTGTTTGCAATTTGAATCCCTTTAATCCCTGAAGATCAGGAAGGTATCTCCCCTTCCCTGTCCTTCCTCTGTTCTGTGAGCACTCATCCCAGCAGATTAATAAAAATGGGCTTTTCTAGGCTTTCCCAGCAAATGAATGCAAATAAACTGCCACATCCTTCAAACTCCACAGACCTGGGGTGTGTTTTGGAGTGGATTATGCAACTGGACAAACTGGAGGTGATGTACAAGGCACTTCCTGGCAGAGCTGCTTGGAAACCTGATGAGGGTGTTTGTTTTTCATGTCACTACCCTGAGAGGTCTCTGCAGGACAGCAGACAATGCACTTTGCCCCTTCCGCTCATTCCCACAATATACCACGTGGCATTTTGCTTATTCCCCTCTTCCACCACAGCCCAGATTACTATGCCAGGAGCCACAGCAGCTTCCTCAGATACGCCATGGCACGAAGACTCAGCCCATATCCCACAAACCTGCCCATAATCATCCCACCAGACAACAGAGTGCCCTAACCAGGGCCCATTTCCCAATCTGGATTAACAGTGGAAAGACAAGTCAGTCAGAACTGCCCCATATCCTTGGTGAGGAGAGCCAACATTCCCGCACCGTGAGCAGCACTGGTGAGCAGGCAAACACTTGGCAGCTTTTGTGTTTCGGTTCTGTAGTACAAAACAGCTATTAAAAATGGTCACAGATGTAGATGAGATGGTCTAGCATGTTTCCCTCAGTCAAGATGCCAGGGTGTGTTATGTAAAGCATGGATCTTTCCCATGCTTTAAACTGGATATGGCACAGTGGGTTTCCAGCTCTCCCTCCTGGCAGCAGGCACTGCCATCTAAACTGGGTGCCCCGTAGCTGTCCAGACTGCCACCAAGACCCAGGCACTGCAGTGGTGCTGGAGATGATGGCAAGGTCCTGCTGAAGAACCCACGGCATGCTCTTCCTCTTGCTCCTCCAGTGCTCTAGTTCTGCTCAGCCTGCAGCTCCACTGCTGCCTTTCTCCACCCTCCTGGATCCTTCCCACATGATCTCACTGTGCTGGGACCACACCAAAGGGGAGTTGATGGCATTGGAGCTGCAGATCTGCATAACTGGCTGGGTGGCATGTGGATTCAGCCCTTGTCTGACATTGTGGAAGGAGGTGTCTTCCCAAAGGACAGCATCTCCTTCTCTGTAAGCTGGAAAGACTTCCTCTGCAGCCCCCTTGGCCAAGGGTCATGCCCCAAGCACAGCAAAATAAAAGGATGTTGAAAGGCTGAGAGAATTACAATTTTTCAGACTGGGAGGAAAGGCTGGCAGAGCTGGGATTGTTCAGCCTGGAGAAGAGAAGGCTTTGGGGTGACCTCATTGTGGCCTTGCAGTGCCTGAAGGGAGCCCCCAGGGAAGGTGGAGAGAGACTATTTCCAAGGGCTGGAGTGACAGGACAAGGGGAATGGCTTCACACTGACAGAGGGCAGGGTTAGATGGGATACTGGGAAGAAATTCCTCCCTGTGAGGGTGCAAAGGCCCTGGCACAGGTTGGGCAGAGAAGCTGTGACTGCCTCTGGATCCCTGGGAGTGTCCAAAGCCGGGTTGCTTCTTCCTGAATGTGTCTCTCAGGCACAGGACATGACATTTTTTGGAACTGCTGTTTTTCCCACTGTCAGGCAAGCCCTAAGGGTGGATCCTTGCTGTTAAAGCAGCTGGAGTTTAGAGGGGGAAAATGCTGAATAAAACCCTGGCTGTTGTTTGCTTTCGTTCCAATTGTAAAAGAGAAACAGGCAGTTGAATGTTATCCAGACACAGAAAGGAAAACAGTTTATACCAACGAAGTGCTGGCAAGTCAGTGCATTTATTTTGGTCAGCTCTTTGCAGTTCCTTTTCCACACCACAGTAGAACATCTTTTGCATGTCTTTTCAGAAGATATATTTATCGTTAATAATGGGAGGGAAGGTTTCCTGCATTGGTAGTGGAAACTCTTCATTTATGTCAGGAAATACTTTTGGTCGCACAAAAGTTGCTCTTCAATTATTTGGCTGATCTGGAAATCTCTTCCAGTTATTGAGGTCTGGACACATTCCAGGTAAACAAGCCCTTCAATGGCCACAGAAATCCACTTGGCTGTGAAGTCCATCCACTGAATTCGTGGAGCAGAGTTTGAGGGAAAGACGTGCTAGTTACTCTAAATGGAGTTTAAGTGGACTTTTTCACTTGCAATCTTCCTTCTCAGCCTCTCTCCCTCCAGCCCTTGGGGTTTGTTTTAATTTTCCTCTTGCCTACAACCATAACAAAGTCATTATCTAAGTGATGTCCAATGGGTGAGAAACGAGACAAAAACGCTTCTTTCCACAAAGACTTTTTTTTTAAATTTTTCCAACTGGTTACTGCATTCCTCTTTCCTAATGTATATTTAATTGTAAGTGTTTCATTTCTCTCAAAGTGGTTATATTCAAGCTGCTTGTATTTGAATTTAAGAGCTGTACACCGTGGATACCTTTGGGTTTAGGCATCTCTTATTGAGCTTTTCATCCCATCTGCAGCCACTGCCTTCCCAGTTCTGGGCCTTTGAACTGCTCTCATCCTTCTTTGCCTTCAAAGACTGTTTGTCCAGTCCCACCTTTTCACCTGGGTTTTCCCAGCCCCAGGGTTTGTGGCCCATCCTGTTCGCAGGGTGGTTTCCACAAGAACCAGATGTTTAGATGGTTTTCCAACTCTGCCATGTTTCTGTGCCTTCTTACTGAGTAACAACTGCACTCGACGACCTCAGTCCTGTGTTATTTGTCTTTATTCACCTCTGTTGGTAAAGCCATCGGTTAGCTTGGGTTTTCCAGAACAAGCTTAGCATCCATAACCAGGCCCAGGAGACAGGTTGTATGGAAGATACAAGTGGAAGATATGGTGTGCTGCATTTTTAATTTTTTGGACCAGTTTTGTTGCTTTCAACAGGGCTTTTTTACTTTGGATTTGTGTAAATCATCAGCTTTGTGGAGGATGAAATTCTTCAGTCATTCCTCAGGTCCCACTACCACTACTTGGAAACGCGACTTCTTGGGGTATAAGAATCACTTCTCTCCTTCCTATTGCTTTGAGCACTGCTCCTTTTCCAGGACTGCCATGTGGAAGATGAGGCAGCCCTAGAGGAGGGTGTGAAAAATGCTAAACCCCGCAGGCACATTTACAGAGCCCATTTCGATGTCAGGGATGTTTTCTCACAGTGTTTTTCTTCACAGAATTGGGAAGATCTAAATCTCAGCATCTGCTCAAGTTTGAAGAGCACCATTCAAAATCCTGGTCATTTCTCTCTCATTTGCCACACTCAAACCAAAAAATCCAGTGTTGGAGACTAAACTTCTATTTGCCTACTATAAGGCAGTATTGGCGGGGGGGGTATGCTTTTAGAAAACTCAGAATGTTTTAATAATCTCAGTCCTTCTGTCTTGGAAGAGCTTTATATTTGTGTTGGCTGACTTCAAGGCTTGGCCAACCCAAATTGGTGTTTTAAATCAGGTTTTTTTCGAAAGCATGCTGTGCCAAAGCTTGAAGCTGTACAAATGCTCGCAGTTTCAGAACTCTGCACGTACAGTTGTTGTTATGCCCTTT
>WBMV01004526.1:3086-64067 GCA_013396655.1 Campylorhamphus procurvoides
TGGAGGGGGCCGGCGGGAGCCGTGAGGGCGAGCCGGGGGATAGAAGCGGGCCCCGGGGCCTGGCCGGGGAGAAGGGAGACGGCAGAAGGGAGGCCGCGGGGTTGGGCCGGGCTGGGCCCGGGGGGGAGGCCAAGAGGCGGGGCCAGCACCCCAAAGTGGGGCTGTAGCTCTGGGCGTCTGTGGGCTATGCTACAACTCGGGTTTGGCTCAGGGAGGGTGGGCCGGGCAGGGGTCAGCCCCCACTGTGTCCCTGACCCTTCGTGCCCCCCCCCACAAGGTGTCTGTGTGGCCGGGTATGGACAGTCTGGTGGGAACGAAATCCTGCAGCTGATCCCACCGCCCAGGCTGCAGGCAAAGGAGACACAGGTGGGTGTTGCAACCAGGGTGGCACCACACCTCTCTGACCTCCTTGGCCTGATGTTCTCAGGGACCAAGCCAGGGTTTGGTAGCCATCACAAGCTCTTTGTTACCTGTGGCTCTGATAAGGGCACAGCCAGGAACTGAGCTTGTGTTTCTTGTCTCTGTCTTTTTTTGTGGGGACCAAGCACAAGTTGTGCACCATTATATGTGAAGAAACTGCTTTGCTTCTGATTTCTAGGGCCTGTGTCCAGAGAGAGATTTCAAGGTGGAATGTGGTGGATTTTCAAAACACCCAGTGTACAGCTTGAAACATGTGCCAGACACCAGGTATGGCCACAAGGTCCTTCCAAGGGTGTATTGGACATGGAGGGGGGACTTGTCTACTGAGGCTCCAGCCTCCTGTCAGGGAGTTTCAGAGAGAAAGATGGTCCCCCCAAGCCTCCTTTTCCTGCAGGCTGAGCTTCCTCAGCTGCACCTCATAAAATATCCTCCTAAAGGTTGTTGCCTGGGACTGTGTTTACATCGGCTGTGCAGAGCACTCTGTAGTAGAAGTTCTGGAATCATGGTCCCTTCAGCCCCTACTCTGCTCCAAGCAGAGGCAAGAGCTCCTGCTCAGAGGAGCAGCAGACCGGTTTGTCCCAGGCTGAGGAAAACAAGACTGTTCTCTGCTCCTGAGGAGTTTTGTGTGACTCTCCCTGTTTCTTCAGCTTGCTGGTGACAAGTGGCCCCCCTGACAGCTCCGTCCAGGTCTGGCAGGTGTCAGCAGAGGACTCTGGTAAGAGGAAAGGTTTCTGAGCTCAAGGGGTTTCTCAGTGTAGTCATTGCATCAAACATCTCCAGCTTCCCCTTCTTCCTGGGTGTCACATGAGAAGAGTACCACTTCCATGTCCAAAAGGGTTAGAAATAAAGGAGCTCCATTCATCACTTTTTGGGACAGACCATGATCCACCTCATTCCTCAGAAAGGATTGCCATTGCTGAGGCTGCTGCTGAGAAATACTTGGAAAGCACCAGAAAGGAAGTGCAAAATGTCATTAGAAGAAAAAGAAAACCTTTTCATTGAACATCTCCATTCGCAACTTTCCATGCATTTTCCTTGGCTTATTGCCAGTCCATGCTGGATGTGTTTGAAAGAGGGGTTTTATCCTGGAGAGGGGGTTAGGCATAATTAGGTCACTTTGAGCTTTGTGAGGCATCGTTGTGAAACAGCTTAATCTGCTGGGTTGCTTGGTTCCTGATGTGTTTTACAGCTGTTCTGTCTCATTCTGATAGATGTCATTAAATCTATGGGCACCATAGTGACAGAAAATAGCACTGGGCAGCCTTGGGCTAAAATTGCCACCATTTCAGCCAGAGTTCCCTGGGTCCTTCACGGCTCAACACTGGACAGCGTCCAAATTACAGAGGTTGAACTGAGGAAAAATGTCTACACAGCAGGTATTCAAAGCAAACCTAATGTCTGGGTTTTTGGAAAGGTGGGGCTTGGATAAAGCAAGCTCCAGTAGCAAACATTCCACTGAGTGGGGACTTTCAGGTGTGAGCCAGAGGGTTCCAACCCTCTGCTCTGAGCAGAGATACCTTCCACTAGACTAGGCTGCTCCAAGCCCTGTCAAGTTTCCAGGGATGGAGATTCCACAGCTTCCCTGGGCAACCTGTGCCAGGGCCTCAACACCTTCACAGCCAAGAATTCCCAATATCCCATCTAACCCTGCCCTCTGGCAGTGGGAAGCCATTCCTGCTTGTCCTGTCCCTCCATCCCTTGTCCCAAGTCCTCTCTAGCTCTCCTGGAGCTCCTTTAGGCACTGGAAGGTGCTCTCAGGTGTCCCTGGATCCTTCTCTTCTCCAGGTGAACCCTCCCAGCTCTCCCAGCCTGGCCCCAGGGCAGAGGGGCTCCAGCTCTTGGAGCATCTCTGGACTCACTCCAGCAGCGCCCCTGGGATGCTGGGGGCCCTGGAGCTGTTACTCCTGAGCTTACATCCTGCTTGCTTTCTTGGGCATGACTGCATCACAGAAATCCTGCAAATTGTCCTCCCTGGACCTGAGACCTGCTCTCTTTTCCAGCTTCCCAGGACAGTGAGGAGCTCAGCGGGCTGGCCTTCCTGGACTCCAGCACAGTGCTGCTGTGCTGTGCCCGGGGCCGGCTCTGCATGGCCGACGTGCGGCAGCCGCAGCATCCCACACAGGCCATGCCTGTGCCTGCAGTGCCACACGGCGAGCGCTGGTGCATGGGCACCCTGTGTGCAGCCCAGGGCTCAGGGATGGGCTCCCAGCCCGTGGCTCGCCTCTCTAGCAGGGGGCTCGTCATCCTCACAGACCTAAGGAAAGCCTCTGAGCCCTTGGCCTTGGCACAGGCCAGAGTCCCCTCTCCCGGCTCAGGCGCAGAGTTCCTGTGTGTGTCCTGGGCTCCTGCCCTGCAAGGCTGCCTTGCCATTTCAGGTAGGCACTTTGGGCAGACATCTCATTTTCTGGGTGCTTTTTTGATTTATATTTTTGTCAGGGCCCGGTTCATCCCACCTAAAGCCCCCCAGAGGTGCGGTGGCTGTTCAGAGCTACCCCTGGGGCCAGTGGCGGATCCGGTTAATTGTGCTCTGCGGCTGCCTCTCTGCAACAACTCCAGAAGGGGCCTGGATGGGTTCTGGGAAGTGCCTGCTGCCTTCTTGGGAGGTCAGAGACCCCAAGCCCACCACAAGCACTGCCCTGACTGTGCCCACAACAGCAAGGCTGCCTCTTGGGCAGAGCCTTGCACATTCACACTGCTTACTCCACAAGCTTTTGGGATCTGGCCTGGGCTCTCCCCAGTGACTGTTCACTTGAGATGTGCTCCTTGGAGGCATGGTTCCTCTGCTGTTACAGTCCAGTCTGGGCTGTTTGTCCTTGTTCCTGCCAGGAGATGAGCCTGAGCCCCGCCAGGCTAGAGCAAAGTAATTAATCCATGCACTCTCTGACTCCCTTTTATCCAAGGTTTTGATGGGACTGTGCACGTGTATGACACACAGAGGTGGGACAGCTCCGGCAGGGAAGCAGAGCCCACGTTTGTTCACAAAGGCCACGTGCTGGGCGGAGCAGGCGGCAGTGGGGACCCTCCCTTGGTCACTGCACACACGTGGCACCTGCAGAAACCCAGGACTGTGCTATCAGCAGCGAGTGACGGTTCCCTGCACGTCTGGGACTGGGTTCAGCCCTGAGGGAAGTGTGGGTAGATGGTGTTTTGGTGAGATGGGGTGCGTTTCCTGCCTCTGCTCTAGCTGCGTGGGCTGTGGGGTGTCTGTTTGCCTGCAGATACTGTTTTGAGACTTGTAGTGAGCAGAACCAACTGTAAAAGTTCTATTTTAATAATAGTAAAAATTTTGGTTGTGTTACTTCTTGTCCTGTGTACCAGTCTTCAGATGAGTGCTGTGCCTGTGGTTCTGGCTGTGGCTGCTGGCAGAGAACATCCTGCTGTTGCTTGATCGTAGGCTTCTGTCATTTCTGCAGAAGAAAACAGACAAAAAGGGAAAGAGACAAAAAGGAGAGGGACTTGACAAGGGCCTGGAGGGACAGGACAAGGGGGAGTGAATGGCTTCCCTGTGCCAGAGGGCATGGTTAGATGGGATATTGGGAAGAAATTCTTCCCTGTTAGGGTGGGCAGGCCCTGGCACAGGGTGCCCAGAAAAGCTGTCGCTGCCCCTTCCCTGGAAGTGTCCAAGGCAAGGTTGGACAGTGTTTGCAGCAGCCTGGTCTAGTGGAAGGTGTCCCTGCCCATGCCAGGGGGTGGAATGGGATGTTCTTTTTAAGGTCCCTTCCAAGCCAAACCATTCTGGGATTTTATGAAAAAACCAGGAGTTTGAGGAGACAGGCTCTCCTAGGGGATTGTTTTCCAGGCCCAGAGCACTGAGGGGAGGCTTCACTCCCTGAGAAGTGTTGGCATTTATCACGTGCATGTGTCACAAGCAGTGGCCTCCACTCAGGAAGTTGCAGCGTGACCACAGAGCCTGCTTGCAGCCTGCCAGAGGAACAGGAACAACCATTCTAGCCCCAGTCTGCTCAAAGCTCTGCCCTCCCCCTCTGCATCCTGAGAGCACCTGACCTAAGTCAGGCATTGGTGTCCTTTACCTCTTTTCCCACCAACTGCAAGTTTAGATTTGATAGAGCTGATGCAATTTCCTGGGCTGAGGAAGCAGGCAATGACTCCTGGAACACCCACGCTGTGTTACCAAGGTGTTACTTGGGAGAGAAAAAAATCTGTCTGCAAAGGGCTCCCTGCAGCTCTGGGTGTGAGCTGGGGCAAGGGGGGTTGAAGCCAGGTGAGGCACAGGGAAGGCTGTACTTCAGGAGCACCTGGGGAAACCTTACACTGGGAATGGGCTGTACTGACCCGTGCTGTGCCATGGCAACAGCTGGCTGCCTGCAGGCTGAGGTTGGAGCCTGCTTCATCCTCCTCCCAGCACAGGCCTTGACAGCGCTTCCATTCCACTCCCAGATCTTCCCCTGGCAGCCTGTGAAATGGGGGCAGAGTGCCCTGCCGAGGCCAGGGTTTGATGCTTTGTCACCTACTGAAGCCATGGGGCTATGTCACCATCAGCAGCAAAGGGAAAAGCCTGTTTGAGCCCAGAACCTGAGCACTCCTGCAGGTATGACTGAGACTCCTTTCCACCCCCTGAGAGTCCACAGCAAAACCAATCCAGCTATGCCAGAATCAAACTGGGGGGAATGGCTTCTGACCAGGGGCTTGGGAGGATTTCTGTCCCAGTGAGGGCAGCGGGGAGGGCTTCAGTTTCTCCATCTGCTCTTGAGTCAGTTCCTTCCTGTTGTGGTAGAGCTGAGTGTGCCCTCCCCCTGCAGCAAGACCTCCGGGCCCCTGAGTTTAGGAGGTGGCTTTTCTGCCCCACAGTTGGGACCTGGAGCAGCCCCAGGTGGGCCAGCATGTGGGTAACACAGACACAAAGGGTTTCCAAAGTGGGTTTTCCTCAAGCACCCCTGGGAGCAGGTGCAGAGCTTGGCTGCTGTGGCTCCTCCTTCCTGAGGGAAACACCCAGGGTGAAGGTCTGGTCTTGGAGAAGGCAGGCTCTGAGGTGACAAGAGCACTGGAACCTTCCCAGCACCCAAGCTACCTCTTCCTCACTGCCTCTTCTGCCAGACATAGTGGAGCAGCTGACCCTACCACATCATGGTGATGCAGGTAGCTCAGTCAGGACAGGGAACCAAATTTGCTTGGCTTTTAAAAGAAATAGGGCTTAAGCAAGAGCAGAGTTTGTACTCATCTAAACTTCCCTTTTTTCTCCCAAAATAACTTAAGCCTTCTTGTCCAGCTTGGACCAGATTTGACAGGAGACTGGAGATGTCCAAAATATTAAGTATTCACAGCTGCTGTGGGAAGGGATTGTGCACGGAGGAGGGGTCTCCTGATAAACCTGCTGCTGCAGAATTTCTGTGGGCAACAGGGACATTGCTCCCAGGAATGTACCACGTGGAGCCTCCAGCAGCCCATGTGGGATCAGAGTCCTGTTGTGTGACTGTGGGGACCTTGGCTTTGCTGGAACCAGAATTGTCCTTGGTGGGGAAGGTTAGGACAACTCCTGCCTCTGGCACAAATGCTGACACCCTCAAGATAGATCAACTTAAGGACAGTTGTTCCATCCCCACAGCATCAGGGTGGCAAGGGGAGCTCAGGCTGTATTGGACATGGACGTATCCAACCTCTGCTCTCCCTGGGACCACAGACAGGAGCCCTAAATGGGCCCAGAAATGGGGGTGTTATTTGGTTCATCCCCAGTCCTGGCTCCTCCTTCTCCCAGAGAGGATGAGAAGCTCCCGCAGCATTATCAGACATGTGGATGTTCCACTTGGGGATGTGCTTTAGTGGTGGCCTTGGCAGTGCTGAAGGAACTGTTGGACTTTATGATCTTAGCGTTTTTTTCCAACCTCCATGGTTCTGTGATCCTTAACCAATCAGTCCTGAGCAGCTCCTCAGCAGGATGCAGCCTGGACATGGCTTGTTTAACAAGCAGCTTCTTAGTTCTCTGTGCTTGCCACGTATTGCATGGTTGTGAATTCAATTTCAAAACAATGACCAGTCCCTGCTGTGGGATACAAAATCCTCCATCTCCTCCCTGGCTCCTCTTTGTGTGTCTCTGCACCCCAGGAAGACTGTCATTGCTGGAGAGATGGGGTTGCACAAGCAGGGCAGGTGAGAAGAAATTCTTCCCTATGGAGGTGGTGAGGGCCTGGCACAGGTGGCCGGGAGAGAAGTTGTGGCTGCCCCATCCCTAGAAGTGTCCAAGACCAGGCTGGGCAGGGCTTAGAGCAACCTGGGCTAGTGGAAGGTGTCCCTGAGCTTTAAGGTTCCTCCCAACCCAAACCATTCCATGACTGTGTGACTTTCTTCCTGTGCCAGCTCTCCTATCCTGAGCCAATACAAGTGTTCAGGCCAGGATTATTTTATTTTTTTTCTGAGTTTAATAAACTAGAATAATTTATTTGACAGAACACAGAAACATCACAGACAGGGTGAAGAAACCAAAGCAGCCAGTATCAATGATCAGTACAAAGGAACCACTTTACAAAAAGTACCACGCTGCCCCTCAGCTTTACCCAAAAGTAACGGGGGGGTGCCTCAGCTCAGCATCCCACAGACTGGGTGGGGAGAATAGAGCTACCCCACAGAATGTTCTCAGATGACAATGCTGACTGCAACAACACAATAAATACTGGGAATGGCCTCCCAGTGGGTGTGGTGGGAGACCTGAGGCCCTGGGGGGTCGGTCCAGATACCACCAACCTGGGAGGCACAAGCATCTGTTGAAACACTGATTAGGGTGGCAAATGGCCTGCTCCCCTTCCCCACCCCAAATGGGTGCTGGACCCCATGCAGGCAGACAGAAGCATCAACCAGGGGGGCTTTGCAGCTTGGAGGAGCAAAGCATCCCTAGCGTCACCCTGCAGGAGACAAGGCTGTTCTGCCATGACCCTGCCGTGGCTGTGAAGAGGCATTTGAGCCCCCAGGGGCTCCCCTGCCACCAGCCCTGGCCTCAACCCGGCCCTGGGCCCTGGCAGCTCTTTTGTGCAAAGGGATGCAGCTGGGAGGACCCCTGGGCTTGGCCGCTTGGGAGGGTTTGTGGGGACGAGCAGGGGGTGCTGCCCATCCGCTTTGTTTGGAGCAGCTGGGGCAGGGGCCATAGTCAAAGCCAGGCTCGTGCATCCCAGGGAGGGATCACATGCAGCACGGCTGGACCGGGGGGACTGGCCATGGGAGAGGGGAGGGGATATCGAGGTGCACAGGTGCCCTTTCCCATGAGAAGGCTGCCTAAAAAAGACACCCCCCCTGTTCTGCTGCAACCCCCCTCCCCATAGCAAACTGGGCATATATAAAACACATAAAAGAGGCAGCTCATAGGAAAGGGCTCTGGGAAGTGGCAGGGGGCTGGACGGGGATGGGGATATAGTGAGCCCCCCTGCCTCCAGCACCCCCCAGCCGTGCCCTGCACAGGAAACAACAGCTCTGGCAGCTGGATGAAGAATGACAACACGGCACTGCTGGACGGTTATAGGTCCTGTGGCCATCGGGTGATCTGTAGGCTCCCGGTACAGGTAGAAAACAAAATTAATTAATTAATTATAGAAAAGAGAAGCAGCCTAATGTAGGGGTGTCCCTGGGGCAGGGTGGCGAGCGGGGGGGAGCTCGCTTATCTGTCGTTGAGCTGCGGGGAGTTTGTCCACTCCTCCTCATCCTCCTTGTCATCCTTCATGCCTTTGAGTCGCTGGCGGGCGAAGTCCTCGAACACAATGTCATCATCACTGGCGGAGACACAAGGGACAGGGCATTAAGGGGACACTGGGGTGCAAGGCAAGCCCCCCTCCCACAATGCAAAGCTCAAACTGCACCACCACAGTGTTCCAGCAGCTCAGGGGGCTCCTAAATCCCCCCATCCCTCAGCAAATAGCCTCAGTTTTCAAAGCTCTATTAACACTTGGGCGATGCACCCCAAAGAAAGCCCCCAAGTCTCCCAGGGAACGATGCACAGCCTGAGAGCAGCAGGTGCAGCATCACTAGGGCCATCAGCAGCATTTGCCCCAATCCGGGTGGGCGGGTCACAGCCCTGCAGGGAGGAGCTGGGTGGGGAAAGCATCCTAAAACCTCCCAAACACATCACCAGCCCCGGAGGAAACCGTGAGGATAAGCCCCTCCCACCCCAACACACGATCCCAGCGGGCTCTTACTGCGGTTTCTCCTGCTTTTTGGAACGCCATGCAGGGAAGGGCGAGGGAGGAGAGAAGAGAGAGGGGGATGGCATGTGTCATGCATTACAGGTGACATGCGGGGGGTTAGTCACATGTGCTGATTCCATGGCACTCTGGGTGTTAGCAGGTTAGGGATGCCATGCAACCATGCCAATGTCTCGCATTCCCATCAGGAATGTGGGAACTGGAAATGGGGGTCTTACTTTGTATCGAGCTCTATCAGATTTGTATCTATGGGCGCTTCATTCTCTGGAACTGAACAGAGGGATGGAACATGGTCAGTCATGGGGTGGTCACTGACATCCCACCAGGGTGGGTAAGACCTCCCCCAGGATCACCACCCCTGTCTCACTGGGTGGGTGCAACCCCTGCATGGGTTTCGCTGCACCAGGGTGACGGGAGCACCCCCATGGTTTTAATCCTGGGACCCTGTGAACAGGTCACCACAGGCTCAACAGGAGCCAAAAATCTCTCTCCACACAGCCTTAGTGCCCCCTCTGCCCATCCACCTTGCCCAGGGATGCTGCCCCCATTCCCCAGGGCACTCACTGTCCCGGTGTGCTGGCTCCTCCCTGGGTTTGGGATGCATCAGCGTGAAGGGCAGCTCCACCGCCACGTCGCTGCAAGAGGTGCCAGGGTAAAGCACAGGCCTGCCTGCACTTTGCAGGCAGAGTGGGGCAAATTCGGGGGGAAGGGCAGAACAGCACCCCCATTTCAGCTGCTGCAGCGCCCACAAAGCTGCTACAACCCTGTGTTATCCTCCGTGGAGCTGCTCGGCAGCTCTTATACCTCTTGGCTGAGTTCAACCCTGGGGTGAGGGATCAGCACAGCCTCCCTGGGATGTAGGGGGAACACGAGGAGGGAGAGCAGCATGGCAGAAATCTGCCTTTTAGCAGCTTAGAGGATCCAAATCCTTTGGGTTTAGGCTGCGGCTGGCAGAGCCATGGGAAGGGCAGGAGGTGCATCAGCTTTCCCAGTGCTCAGCAGACACAGGGATGGCAGGGTTGGACAGCCTGAGCTGTCCCGGGGACAGGGTACGATGGAGCTCAAGTGTCCCCCAGGGTAGGTGAGCAGGCCCCATGGTCTCTGGAAGGACCCCACGGGAGGGGAGTGACATGAGGATGAAGACCTGAAAACCTCCAGAGACTCCTCCCCACATCTAGAGATGCTCAGCTGTAAGGAGCCACCTCTGTGCTCTGGTCACTGTCCCAGCAGCACACATGGCCTCTCACTCTGGTCTGGGGAGGGGGATGCAGGATCTGAATCCTCTGCCAGGCTTTTGGCTTTAGGTGAGACCATCCTCAGCACAGTGGGATCCCAAGGACAAGTGTGGGGTCAGGGTGGCAGCACCATGAGGGGCTGGGGGTGCCAATGCGGGGCTGCAGCAGGGATTGGGGTGTTGAGGGGAGCAGGACGTTACCTGGAGGCGAGGTCTCCCAGCAGGCTGGCATGGGTCAAAGGAGACAACACATTAGTCACCGTCCCCACAAGGACACGCAGCCTCCCTCCATGTGCTGCTGAGTCCCAGGGGAGCTTTAAAGGGGTGACTGGCCCCATCTGCAACACAGATCAGTCCCAAGGAGAGCAAGGGAAGTGAGGAGGTATGGCACAGTATGGGGGTCCCCAACACTTACCCTCCTCGTGACACCACCAGCTTCACCTTCACTTTGTAGGAGACAATGATGCCCAGGATCTCCTTGTTGGCTCCATCCCTTAACCTGGAGGAAGGGGCAGGTGGGCATCAGTGAGGGAATTCCCATGGGGAGCAGCCCCCTGTCATCCTGATGGTCACCCCACAGGGTCTCCTCCACCCCAAGCATCACCCCTGGTGGATGTCCACCAGGGCCAGGTCCTGCCCCTGCACTGCCAGGGGGACAGGAGCCCTGAGAGGTGAAGGGGCTCACAGCGTGCTGGAGGCCAGGTTGGTGTCCTCATGCTTGAGCTTCCCATCCAGTGCCAGCCCCCGCTTCTCCCGGTTGTTGGCGAGGAAGGGAGTCAGGGTGTAGACTTTGCAGAACGTCGAGCTTGGGGCCACCATGTCACTGGAGACAACAGCCACCATGAACCACAGACACAGCTGCCCACAGTTCTCATAGCCCCATAGGTCACCCTGGACAGTCTCCATCTCAGCCTGGTGAACTTCTCCACCCCAACTCCAGACTCAGCCCAAACATCTCCACCCCATCTTGATTAATTTCACACATTTCCATCCCTGCCCCAGCTTGGTGAACACTTCCTTCCTGGAGGATGCAGAGGGTGATGTCCCCAAGATGCAACCAAAAGAAAAGTCTCCGTTTTCCTGTTCCTTCCACCAGTCCCTGATTGCTGAGTGCAACATCCCACTGGGGCTGCACTGGGGCAGGAGATCTCCAAGGCTCCCCCAAGGTCCCCCTGAGGTCTCTGGGGCCTCTCCCAACATCCCCAAGGAGCCAGTACTCACTCAGCATCCTCCACAGCCACCGGGCACTTGTACTGGGCAGTGTTGAAGAGGCAGATGTCGGCATACTGGCGTACTGGGGTGAGACACAGAGGGACGGGGGTCAGGGTGGGCTCCCATGGGGACAGGGACAGCAGTGGAGGGGCAGATGCGGCCCTGCTCCTCACCTGAGATCTTGATTTTCTTCACTGTCTTGTTGGTGTTGTTGGTGACGTGGACGTTGACGCTGATGGGCTCTCCGTGGTAGTAGATCTGCAGGGGTGCAGAGCAGGGGGGATGGTGAGGTCCCTGGAGTCACCCCACCAGTGTCCCCTCCCCAGCCTTGCCCACCTCCTTGTCCAGGGAGGCCTCGAGGTGCAGCGGTTTGTCTGACATGAGGAACTGCCGGGTGGTTTCTGCCATGGGCTGGGGGCCGGGCCGCTCTGGCGCATACTGGACCTTCCGGATCACCAGGCGCACCGAATTCCTGGGGGAAACAGCAACAGGAGAACCCAGGCACCCAAGCCACCCTCCTTCTTGGCCCATTCTAGTCTGCTGTCAGAGGGATGCTGCAGGAGGCCTCAGCTGGATGCCAACCAGGGCTGCAAGGGGGAAGCCCCATGGCTGGGCCAGGTTGCCCATGGCAACCATTGGACTCCTTGCACAGTGGTGGATGTCTCCATCCCAGCCCCAAGATCATCTCTGACCCATCCTTACCCTGGAGAGCATCTTCATCCCAGTTCCATCCTGGAGGACACCTCCCTCCCATCCCAGCCCATCCTATCTCTGTTTCTCCCAACTGGAGTAACCAACCAGGGTGCCCCTTTCCTTCTGCCAGCACCCCAAGGATGCCACTGCCATCCAGGCTGAACAGATCCTCTCCACTCACCTCTTGTGGATCTTCTCCTCCAGGTTCTCAGCACAGAAAGCTTTGACCTCATAGTCCACCCCACAGGCCTGGAAACCAGGAAGAGGGGAGAAGGAGGCAGGGAAACCCCTTTGCAATCCCCCAGAAGGTGACCCCAACAGTGGCTCACCATAGCCTGGTGCCATGGGAACATGGGGGGACCACCTTACCTTCCCTGTGTCCTCTGGGCCAGGCTGCAGCGTGACAGAGCAAGGCAGGTTGGGGGGAATCTGGAGGGGAAAGAGGGGCAAGGATCTTTCTGGGGGACTGCCAGCACTTCCCTTTCCTGCCCACACTGGAAGGAAATCCAGGAAGGACTTCTTCATTTCCCTATGGCATTTCCCAAACCCTTACAAAAATACATTATTTGGGGAGGGTTTAATTAATCAGTGGGATTTTGAGGAATCAGGGCCATTTGTGGGGTGACAGGGCTGAGCCCTCTAAAATGTCACTGGGTCACCCACAAGCTCCAGAGAGGGTGGCCAAAGTTGTGCCAGGGAAATTGGAGGAGGAAGTGCACAAAGCAGGGGCTCTACCCCTACCCCATTCCCCCCCAGATCTGCCTGGTGCCAGCATACCCCAGTGCCAACATAGACCTGCAGTGCCTCAGCTTCCCTACTGGTGGCTGCTTTTTGACCACAAGTTTGAAGATCCACAACCAACTGCATCTTGATCACAGTTGGCAGCATCTCCCCCCAGCCATGACCCTACAGGGCCAGAGGAGTCCCTGATGTCCCTGGGGCAGAGGTCACTGTCTCCTCTAGCACCCCAGAGCATTGCCACCCACTGTCCCCCTACCTCGAAGGTGAAGGGATAGGCATGCTCGCCCAGCTTCTTGATGAGCCGCTCCTGCAGCCGCGTCAGGGGCTTCTTCTCCTCAGGGACTGGGGGGAAGGCCTGAGAGTTGGCCACAAACAGGTCCTTACGGAAGGTCAGCCCCAGGACATCCAGGTCCTCACGGCCATAGCGGAAGGCGCAGGTCAGCGTCACAAAGACTGGGGAGGGTGAAAAGGGGAGGTTGGTGGTAGAGTGGCATTGTGGCGGGGGGCACCACAGGGTGGTGACATCATGTTGTAGGGCATCATGGCATGGGGGCATCATGGAGGGGGCCTTCATGGTGCGGTGGTACCATGGCATGGCTGCATCATGGCATGGTGGCATGAGGTATGGGGCATCATGGCATGGGGGCACCAAGGCAAGGTGACATCCTAGCTCATGCCAGTCCCACCAGCACTGTGAAGCAGTGGTAGCTTGAGGATATGCCATGGTGGGGAGATGGGGATGCAGCAGCTATCTGAGTCTAGGGGTACCCACCACAGCACTCCCGTCCTCTGCAGGACAGGGCACTCACCGTGGGGGCTGGAAGATGTCACTCAAGGGCCTAGAGATGCCAATGCCCAGGCAGCACTACATGAGGAAACGAGCCATCCCCTATGGCAGTGCTACCTCTGTGGCCCCAGGGATTCCGGGGAAGCCATTACCTTTTCTCTCCTTCAGGTATTCAGGATCCACGAGCACTACTCCATCTACAAACGAACAGCTGGGTCAGAGACACATCACAGGGACAGGGGGACTTGCTGGCAGGGTCAGGGAACATGATGGCAGGGTTAGGGGGGCACATACAGGCAAAGTCTGGGGGGACACCAGCAGGGTTAAGGGGGGATGTGCCCCTCCTTTGCACAGAGAGGCATCACGTCCAAGCTGCCAGCTGGGGAGGGGCACACTGGCAGCAGGGGGACAGTCTGCACGCACCACACCCAGGGAACATGCAAACCCATAGGGGGACATGAATATTATCCCAAACCAGCTGTTTTCTGCTCCCTATAATCTTTCTTGCCAGACAGCCCAGCCCAGCATGTGTGCCTCCCACCATGTGAGGACCCCTCCCTTCCTGCCCCCACATACCCACGGGGTCCACCACGTCGATGTGATCCACGAAATCCCTCTTCCCCAGGTAGACAGTGAGCTGTGAGGGGGTACAGGCGTCAGGGGTGCCTAGAGCAGCCTCCAAGGGCCCCCCATGTAGTCAGCCACCCACTGAGGTCCATCTTCCCCATGATCCCCATGTGTCACCCTGGCCCTGTGGCACCCAAAAGCAAAATCCACCCCATCCCAGGGAAAGCCAGGAACGCCTCCAGATGTCCCCAGAGCTGGAGGCACTTTGCATCTGGGGACACTTGGGTGGCACGTCAGGGGCTTGTCCCCCCTGTGGGGCATAGATGAGCCCCCAAGTGTCACCCTTCCACCTTTCTCCTGATGGAGAAACTGAGGCACAGGCCAGGCAGCTGCCAGGCAGAAAGTCTTGAGCATCAGCCCCTGCTGCCAGACCCCAAACCCCACAGGGCAGGGTTGCCTGCACCCTAGTGCCCCAAAACCTGTTTGCTCAACCCCGACTTGGGACAAGCTCTCCCAACCCCGCCATGCCTCAGTTTTCTTTCCTGCTGCCACAGTATGGCAGTTTTGGGGCATGGGGACATGCCTGGCCCTCTGTAGCTCTCCCCACCATGTGCCCCTTACCTTCCCATTGGGACTGGCTTTTTTAAACACCCTGCAAAACAGCAAAGGGGGATTAGTACTGGAGCAGAGGGCACCCACATCCTCCATTCTATGAGAACAGCCCCCAGGCCCCCCCCTTCAACTCCCAAATTCACTCTGAAAGATGCCAAAGAGACACAGGAAAAGGATGTGGGTCCAACATGCCACTGCTGCGAATGCTGGACCATGCTTCAGGCAGGGAGCGGGCAGAGGCAGGCAGGGCTCCCTCGCCCAGTGCTGCTGGATTTCAGAGCCTGCCCTGGCACAAAGCCACCCATAATGGGTTCTCCTCGGATAATCCCTCCTCGACTTTAAATTCCATTAAAACCATCCGGGAAGATTAGCAGTGGTGGTTCAGGCTGGAAAAAAACAATTTCCTAGGGCAGCTGCTTGGCTCTGCCAAAATGCCAGGGGCTGCTCCGGGATGATATGGCCATCCCTTGGCCCACACCCAGCCAAGAGGGTGCCACTTTGGGGGTGACCATCTGACTATCACCCTGGCAATGGGGTGGGATGCACCAGGAGACATATGGGCACACCCCTCATACCCACATTCCTGAAATCCTGTGTCCGTGAACCTCCACATCCCAGCATCCCCACATCCCTGCACATGTGTGTCCCTACATTCCCATGTCCCTATATCCCAGTGTCCCCAAATCCCATCCCCTCAAGAGCTGTGGGGCCCAGTACAGCCTAATCAAGCTTTGCCCAGGAAGCAGGATCTAGCCCGGATGAGGGAGCATGGGAGCTGGAGGAGTTTGGGCGGCTGGGAGCCCCTTATTCCCTCACTCCCAGATGAGCCCCAGGAACACTCTACTAGGCACAAAGAACACTGGAGGCATCCTGCTGGCTGCCCCAAGTGACCAGGAATGTCAGGAACAACCCAGCAGCCTCTCCCAGGTGGCTTTTCCTTGCATATTGGTAGGGGTTGACATTCCAGTGGAGATGGGGAACACTTCCACAGTGAGATGCCTGTCATGAGGGTTTACTGGCACCGCAGTAAGGGTGGGATCCTGCACCGGTGAGAAGAAAGATGGCATTAATGGGAACGCTGCTCCAATTAAATAAATGAGGGGATAAAGGGTTCAACTTGTCACGGAAGGGCAATATCACCCCAAAATTAACTGGGTTTGAAAGCCATGGGGGGAGCAGAGCACACAGTCTCCAGAGCCAGGGACGGAGCAGCGATGGATGCATCCTCCTGAGAGCCCAGAGCACCTGACAGCAGGGTTTTCCGAGGGTAATTAACGAGGTGTTACATAAAAGCAGGATGGGGAGCATCCCCTGCTGGCCTGTCACTCCCTTGTAAGCCCGCACTCCCCCTGCAAACTGGCACCCAGGGGAGACCCCGGAGAAGGTCCAGCATGTCGGAATCCAACCTGAGCCATGCCGGGAAGCCCTGGAAAGGCATTCAAGGCTGGTGGCTCAGGTGTGGCTGCCAGCCCCCCGAGACGGGGCAATGCTCCTGCCCAGCCCTCGGGACACTGGCAGAGCTGCTAATGAACCCAGCGAGAGTAGATCGATAGCAAGCGCTGCGGGAAGCTGTTCCTCACCGCCCTGCCGGCCACCCCCGCACCGTGCTGGCCCCATCCTGGGGCGGGAGTCCCACAGAGCCCGAGACCTGCACAGCCCCACACTGCAGGTGCAAGAACCCCACACAGCCCCACATTATGGGCGCAGAAGCTCCACAGAATTTGAGACCAACACAGCCCCACACTGTGGGCACAGGAACCCCACAGGGCCTGAGCGCCATCCAGCCCCACACTGTGGTTGCAGCAGTCCTGCCTGGCCTCACCCCACAGGTGCAGGAGCTTGGATCTCCCTAGATGCACATCCTGGGGGGCAGCTCTCCAGAAGCACCTCTGAGAGAAGGGAAGGGGCACGTGGGGACAGAGTGGCCTCTTGCTGCCAGGGGGTGACCCTCACCCGCCACCAGATCAGGAGGGCGGGAAGGAGGAAGCACGAAGCCTTCCCTCCCCCTCCAGCCCTTCCTGGTGTCGAAACACTGGAGACACGAGGCAGGAAGTGGCAGCCGCCGCTGCCCATCAGGGACTTGGGGCCCCACGCCATGGGCTGGCAGCCCCAGTGCCCCCTCGACCCCTGGCATGCTGCTGCACAGCCGAATCCCACTCTCCTGCCCTCTCCCTGCCATGGATCCCACTCCTTAATGAGCTCATTAGACACCCAGCCATGCCTAACGATAGCTTTATTGAGTGGTCAGTAATTGAATGGGGTCTACTGGATCTCAGTTGGGAAGATTTATGAAGATTTGATTCCCCTGGGCATTGGAGCAGGGGCTGATGGCAACACCACTGACTGCCTTTGAACCCGAGGCACAGGAGTCAGGGTTTTCACCGGCTTTCATGCTAACGAGGCTGGCAGGCAGATGTAATTAGCCAGAGCCACGTTTTAAGGGACCTCCAGGGATAAGGAGCCGCCAGCAACCACATCACATGCTCCGGCACAACCCCGTGGTGGCTGCTGGTGGCTCTGTGCCAGCTGTGCCAGGATGAGCCTGGAGCACCATGCCAGCCCATCCCAAAGCAAAAGCATCCCACAGGCCCCATGCTGCATCCTACATCCCTGCTGTATCCATCCATCTCTACCCCACCAGGCTCAGCAGCAGCATCCCCCACCCAGGTCAGAGCTCCATCACCTTCCTTGGCAAGGAAATGCTTTGGCTGTGGGATCCGGGATGTGTCTGGATCCTGCTGTTATTACCAGAGTTTGCTCTCTAAACAACATCCAGGAAGAAGGAGTCTCCCCTTCTGGGCCACCTTCCAGGGCTATCTTATCTTCCCAGTGGAGATCCCTGTCCTGTTCCCAGATCCTATAGCTTCATCTGGGGGGACGACTGGGATGGCAGTGTGGGCTGGGCTGGGTGGCCCCGGCAAGGTGGGATGCTGCAGAGGGCCTGGATGGGGCTGTGGGGCTGGGAGAAGGGTCCAAGAGGTGTTTGGTGCCAGCCAAAGTGGGCTCTGCTGCACCAGGACCAATGCAACACTTCCCAGCCACCAGGAAACCACCTGGTTTTCGAGCCACTGGCCAGGAATCCTAGCAGCTGGGCATCCCAGCATCCAGGCATCCCATGTGGGGTTGTGGCTGTCCTGGCTGGGTGCTGGGTGGAAAGAGCCAGGAAGGGTGATCAGTGGTGCCAACAGCCACCAACTCGGCTTTTTGCTCCATGGAGCTGCTTCCTCTGGCTCTCCCCATTGCAGGACTTGGTGGCTCCCAAGGAAAGTGGGGTGTCACAGGAGGAATCAGCAGAAATGGGATTTTGGCATGTCAGATGGTAAATCAGCTCCTGCAGCTGAACCTCCTGACCAGTCCAAGTGATTTGGGATTGGAGATCCAAACTGGAGAGCAAGGAGGATTTGTCAGCCTAATTTTCGCCTCCCCCCCCAGCTCCCTCGGTACGCGCTGCGTAGGCAGGGAGAAAATCAGCTGTGCCCCTCCTGCTGGCATGCCTGCCAACTGGAATGCTGCTCACCGTGCTCCTCCAGCACCCGAAAACCTCTGCAGACCAAACCAGCTGCACCCCAGGGACTGCACCCGGGGTGGGGGGAACCCAATGGGTTCTCCAGCCCCCTGATATTGGGGGGGGGAATATTGCCTGCTCCGGGGGTGCCACCTGCCAGTTCTCAAGAATTTGGGATGCTGAGTGAGGGGAAAGCAGATGGTGTCAGCCATGGCTGCGGCACCAACACCCAGGTAGCCCATCCAGCAGCAACAGTCCCTCCCCAAAATGCTGGGGGGATTCAACAGGAACCCACAAATCCCATCCTGCCACCCTAAAATGCTGCAGGGTTTCTGGAAGGTTCTGCCCAAGCAGGGCCAGACCCCTCATCCTTCCCTCCTGCTGCAAGCATGGTGAGGGCAGCAACTGCCCCGCAGTCCCCTGACCCCGATGCCCGGGGGACACGGGCAGTGACCAAGGGGCGGGCGACGGTACTGAGGGGTGAACGGGAGCACCCTGAAATCCCTGGTCCTCTCTGATAAGTGGCCCAGGGGACAGAAGGGAATTGGGGTGAGGAATGGGAGCACCAACCCCTTGGCCATGCCGGGGCCACAGCCAGAGCCAGCCGGGCAGGAGGTGCCACAAGAGGCCGGCAGGGGCTGGCAGGGGTCACCGGGCTCTCCCAGAAATCCCACAGGGCTTTCCGGGGAAGGGCACCCCGGCAGGTCCCTGACGCTCTGCGCCTGGAGCTCTGCGGGTGTCTCCAAGCACAGGGGTCCCCACAGGGCAGCATCCCCACGGCAACATTCCCATGGGACGGAGGCGTCGCACGTCGTGTCCCCGCGCTCCAGGGCTGGCACGTGCTCCGTGTCAGCCCCGGCCGTGCCGCACCCCGGGGTGACACCAGCCCTAGGCCCACCGGGGGTCACCGGGCTGCGCCGCCCCCTTCCCTGCCCCAAACCCACCCGGCTCCACACTCGAAGGGCAGGGAGCGCCGACCCTCCGCGCATCCCCCGGGCTCCCGGCGGGACCCCCAAACATGCCCCACCATCCGCTGTCCCCTCGGCCCCCCGTGGGCGGCGGGGCCGGGACCCCCGGCGGGGCGCGGGCAGCGCCCGTCCCACCCAGCCCCGCTCCGTCCCGGTCCCGCTGCTCACTCACCGGGTGCCTTTGTCTCCCATGGCCCCGCCGATCCTGCGGGCTCAGCCGGGCAGCGCCGGCCGGGCTTGGAAAATTACTGGCGCTGTGTCTGTGTCGGTGGCTCTGGCTGTGCCGGCGAGGCGGGCGCGGGGCCCGGTGCGGCCCGGTGAGGCCCTGCTCGGGCCCGCTCGGAACCGCTCGGGCCACCTCGGCAACGCTCGGAATCGCTCGGCTCGGGCCGGCCGCCCGCAACTCGGGCCGGTTCGGAGGCGCTCGGAACCGCTCGGGCCGGTTCGGAGAGGCTCGGAAGCACTCGGAGACGCTCGGACGCTCTCGGAAGTGCTCGGCAGAGCTCGGCCCGTCCCGGTTCCGGTGCGGGCGCTGCCGCCTCCGCCACAGCGACACCGACAGGGACAGCGACACCGACAGGGACAGCGACACTGACAGCCACAGCCCGCCCNCAGGCAGACACACGGACAGACATACACGGACAGACACAGGCACAGACACACACGGAGACAGACACACGGACAGATGCACACGGACAGACACACACACACAGGTACAGACACACACAGGCACAGACAGACGGACAGACAGACACACAGGCACAGACACACGGACACTGACACACGGACAGAAAGACACACGGCTGCGAACAGATGCGTGTGTATACAAACAGACACAGCTAGACACACAGACACGTGTGTGAGCACAGACGTGTGAACACAGACAGGAGAACAGACAGGAGAGCACACAGGCACGGCTGGACATGCACGGGTTTGAACACACGTGAACGTGCACAGGGAGATGCGTGTGAACACACAGACACAGCAACAGACACGCAGACACGGGCATGGACACAGAGACACATGTGAATACACACCGGGACACGTGTGAACACAAGTGTGTGAACACACAGACGTCACGCGGGCATGGACACAGAGGGGTGTGAGCACACAGACACGTGTAACCAGAGATGTGTACACAAACGCACGAGCAAATACCCATGTTTAAAAACACACAGAAACACGTGTGTGCAGACATACACTGGGGTGAACACACAAATGTGCACACGGGTATGTACACACCCCGTGTGTATACAGATGTGCATGCACACACAGACATGTTCACAGACACATGTACACACCCCGCTATGTGTGCACACACAGGTGCATAACACACACGTGCATACAAACACACCCACACACGTGTACACAGACACACGTGTATACACACAGGTGCACACACCCACTCAGGCACGCCTATGTACATACATTCACACACACACACACGTACACATACAGATACGCATGTACACACAGACACACGTGTACACACACATACCCACACACACGTGTGTACCCACAGAAGTGTACACACTCACATCTACACACCCATGTACAAATACGTCTACACACGTGTATACAGACACGTGTACACACAGACACGTGTACACACCTGTATACACCCGCGTACACACAGGTTTATGCACAGATACACATATACACGCACGTGTTCACACTCACATGCACACACACGTGTACACACGTACACGCGCACATACATGCACACACTCGTGTGCACAAGGGTGCACACGCTCACAGAGACAGAGACACACACACACAGACATGCATACACACACACAGACACACAAAGACACGCACACAGACACACACAGAGACACACAAAGACACTCACACACACAGGCACAAAGACACTCACACACACTCACCCACTCACACACACTCACCCACTCACACACATGCAAACAGGTACACACACGCACACTCACACACGTGCACACACAATCACGTGTACCCCCTACGCCCCGCCCCCGTCCCGCCTCTGCTCCAATGGCATTCAGCCCTTCCCGCGGACAGCCCCGCCTCCCCCTCCTCATTGGCTGTCTCCCGCCCCCCCCCGCAGCGCAGCCAATGGGGAGCGGCCTCGGGGCACATCGCGGGGCACAGCCGGGGGCACGTCGCGGGGCAGAGCTGGGCACAGCCGGGCACAGGGACAGTGGGATGGGGGACAGGAGGGCAGCCAGGGAGCAATGCGGGGCCGGCCGCGACAGCCCACGGGCACCCGGGAAGACGAAGGGGTGTCACCAAGGGCATGGAGCCACCCGTGGCAGAGGCTGGAGCAGGACAGCTCCTGACTGGGGATCCCAGACCCTGCTCTGGGACTAGTTCGGAGGATTAAAGGATTAATCCCAGGATTTGAACCGGGGCTAGGAGCAGGGAGGATGGGGGGGCAGTTGGTATTTTGGACGGTTTTTCACTGCAATTTTGGCAGCTTGGGCAGCGCCAGTGTGTGCCATCACCAAATCCTCCAGGGTCTTTTCCTCCAGCATCAAATGCTGTGGCCAGGGATAAACCCTCAGAATGGGCTGGGATGAAAGCACCACATTGACCCCAGATAATAAATTGCTCCTTAGCAGGATGGCAGGAATGAAAACCACAGGCTTGAAGTGAGGATGATGGACAGCCTGGGGGGTCTCCTGCCAGGCAGGGATGGCTGTTGGAGCCAGAGGAACAGCCCAGGCACAGACAGGGCCCAGCACAGGCCTCATCCTGCATCCCAGCCTGGGATCCCACTGCAGTACCAGGCCAAGCTGGATCCTGCCCCAGCCCCATCTCACACTGCTGCTGGGCTGGGAAGGGTCTCAACGTGGCTTCTGCCCAGGCATGGGGGGTCCCCACCTGGCAGTGGACTGGAGCATGCTGGGGTTCTGGAACATTCCAGGAGAGAACCCAGGAAGGTATGGGGGATTGAGGGGGCAGAACAGAGCAGCTGGGAGGGAATTAGTGAATCTTGGGTCATTGGAGCATTTCACGGGATTGCAGCATCAGGGAGGAGCTGCAGCTTCCTGTGGGTCAGAGCTACAAAGGCCAAGCTTGACTCTCCTCCCCGATGACGATTTTGGGGTGCATAAGTCTTGACTGGAGCCCCTCAGTTTCCAACAAAGCCACCCAGCAATCCGTCACGGGGAGGTCAATGTATGAAATTTATTTAGGAAAACCAAAACCCACCAAAAAAGAGAAATAATAATAAAGAAGGACAAGGAGGAGGAGAGGAGGTAAAGGACATGGAGAAGGTGAGAGGAGGAGAAGGAGGAGGAGGAGGAGGAGGAGAGAAGAGGAAGAGGAGGACAGGAATAAAGAGAGGAGTCATCTCCTCCTCAGGCTCTGTTGGAGCCCAGAACAACGAGTGCAGCAAGAGGGAAGGACAGAAAAGCTGGAGGTTTGCATGCCCACACACACCCCCACACCCTCGTGGGTGAGCTGGGCTGGGAACCAGCTGTGCTCCCCATATCCAGAGGGGTATGTACAGGAGTGGGAGCCAGGAAAGCATCAACCACCTACACACACCAGCAGTGGGGGCTGGAAAAGTGGGATACAGCTGGGAAATGGGCATCCCTGTATGACCCTCCCTGATGTGGTACCCAGGATGCAGAATCCAAGCACAGGAGACCTGGTGACACATCAGATAGAGAGACTCTCCATTGCCAGGCACCCCTGGATCAGCACTGAGATGGGGGGGACTGTCTGGGAGCAGTTGTATCCACTGGCACATTGGTGCCATAGCCATGCCAGCTTCACCCTGGGGATGAAGCTGCTGTCCTCCTCTTGCAGCTTGGGGATTTGCTGCCTTCTGGGACCATCTCTGCCCCCAGTGGTGGTGTGGGGAGGGCAACTAGGGCTTGAGGGGGTCTTGGAGGCAAAGCCATGGGCCAGCAGCCAGACGCAGTCACTAGGTGGGTCCCACCAGTGTTTGGGCAAAGCATCTCACTAAAGGCATCTCCAAGTAGGTAAGGCAAAAGGAATTCAGGTCACTTCATCTGTGCAGAGCAGCTCAGTGCTGGAGTCTCCCATTGCTGCTGCAGAAACACACTCTGGGTATCCCAAGAACACAGGCAAGGCATTGCTTACAGATGAGCCAAAGAAAGGAACAGCCACGGTGTCACCCAAATCCAGGAGGGACCCACTGTGGCACCGCTGGGATGGTGCCATAGAGTGCTGCAGCAGAGTGGGGATGGGGCAGCAAATGACCCCATGTCCACTCTTGAGCCTGGTGGGACCAGCACCCATGGAACTGATGCCAGCAGTGCCAGAATTTCACCATGCTGCTCCCCCTGCCTTCTGCTGCTGTCGTGGTGAACCCATCCAGCTCCCACGAGCTGGATGATGCAGCCTGGGATCTCAGTGCACCTCAATCCCTTAGGGCTCTGCTCCCATCCTCATCCCCAGCCCCTCCTTTGGCTCAACCCCAGCAGGGTGAGCTGCTCACCATGGTTCCCCTTCTCATGGATGTTACAAGTGGCTTTGGCTAGGGAGACAGAGCTCTGGGTCACACACAGTTGGACAGACCCTGGGGGTCTGGTGGAGCCCCTGGGGCTGAGGGGGCCCATATAGGTTGGGTTGTGGGACTGGAGGGACCACAGAAACGCAAGCAAGGTCCATGCATGGTGGTCTGTAGGAGAGGAGGAACCACAGAAGACCATGGGGATCCACATGGGGGTCTGCAAGACCAGAAGAAACCACAGGAGGTTGGTGGGGGTGCATGCACAGCCATCAGCATGACAGGGGGGTGGTGGGAGAATATCAGGGCCCATGATGGCCAAAGTGACAATGGTAGACCAACAGCATCCATACACAGTGCTAAGGACTAGAGGGACCCCAGAATGCCAGCACGGTCCATGCATGGCAGTTGATGGGACCAGAAGGACCACAGGAGACCATCAGGGTTCCTGGATGACAAGGTCCATGCAAAGGGGTCAGTATGGCAGTTGTAAAGCCACTGCGAGCCAGGGATGCTCACAACACACTGGTCCTCAGGGAAGCTGCTTGCAGTGAAAAGGCTCCTGGGTGGGCACCACAGGAACAGCCACCCAGTGGGGATGTGGTGGGGACACAGCAGAGACATCGATGAGACCGGGTGGATGCCCTGCAGAGCACAGCCCCACTGTGTGTGCAAACCAGGAGGGGACCCCCAACCTTGGCACATGTGTAGCCCTTGCAAGGGACATGGTTGCATGGAACTAGACTGGGCAAGGGATATGACTCCTTCCATGGTGAGTCCAGCAGTCCAAGGGAGATGGAAATTTTAGCCAATCAATGCTTGGCAGCTGCTGGGAAGAGGCCAGAACTGGTTCTCCAGTGTAGGACCCAGCAGGGGCTGCAGGCACAGTATCACCGCAGCCACAGCTATCCTGTGGCCCTCCGGGTGCCTTTTCCTCCTCCAGCTGGAGCCAATCTCCTTCCATGGGCCGGATCCATGGTTCACTGAAATGGATCCCAACTCTGCAGCACTGAAATACCCACAACTCTGCAGCCACTCCATGGCTCTCCCATTGCCCCTCACCATCCTGCCCCATGCCATCCCCCTCTGTCCCACTGACACCCACACACCCATTTCAGGAGGACTGACCCCGCCAGGGGTGATCCCACCAGGCCTGCAGTCTTAAGGCAGTTTAAAGCACATCCATTCCCCAGTTCCACAGTGTTCCCTGGTGCTTTCAGCCACCAAAGCAATGTCCCAGGGACCACCGAGTGGAGGGAACACCTGAACACCTGCCCCAAAGGGAGGAGACAGTCACCCACTGGTGGGGAAGGACGTGGTGGGTGCTGGCAGCACACAGCCCTTGCTGTGATGGTCCAAAGTCACTGATGTCCCCCCAAACCTCCTCCCCATGGGCCTGGGGAGGAGGCTTGGGGATGCTCCTGGCCCAGCCATGGCTGTGGCCCCCCCAACACCTTCCTCACTCAGCCGCGGCCTCAGGGGGCTGCCCCATCTCAGGCTCCAGACAACCATTGAGCTGGGGGTCAGGGGCCTGTGGGTCATATTCCTCATCCAAAAAGTCCAGGGAGTTGTTACTGGGCAAGCCTCGGATGGTGAATTTGTGGGAAACCTTGGTCCACTGCTCCCGGTTGCTGGCCACCCGCTCGTAGAGCTCTGCTGCCTTGGGGAACAGGTCCTGCAGCAACCTGGGAGGTAGGGGGGTGCACCCCATCAGCACAGGGCTGTACTCCCTTAGTTGGGTGAAACCCCATCCCTACTGTTTGGAACCCCCACCCAACATATGCAAGACACCCTGTGCAACATTCCTGTCCCACCCTGAGAGGGGTGGGGGGTGGCAGGGAGTCCCTCCACCCCAGTGCCAGCCCTGGGGCTCACTTGTAGATGGGCATGGCGATGTGCTCCATGAAGCTGATCTGCAGCTCAGGGATGTAGGCCTTCTCTCGGTCCATCATCTCCAGCGGGCTGTTACCCATGGCTTTCTCCTGCACAGATGGTGAGGGGGGATCAATGCCAGTGGTGTTAGCCACCTCGTTCCCTGAAAAGACCTCTCTGCTCACCACTCACCCCCACATTCCATCCCCCTCAGTGCTTTCCAAGAGCAGTGGCCAAGCACAACCCTGCCAGGCGGTACCTACCAGGTCACCCTGGGAGAAGAACTCCTTGTAGATCAGTTCCTGCAAGGGACAGGTGTCAGTGCAGGGGGTGGAGTCTGGGGTGACTGCCCCCACCCCCTGCCCTCCAGACCCCTCCCCAAGGCTCTGCATGGGGCAGGGACATGGTCCTGGCATTGGGGGAATGGTGCATGGTCCAGGGTTCTGCATGGACCTTTCACAAAGGGCTAGTGGGTCCCTGGGCACATACAGGTGACCTGGGGCGGGGGGAGGGGGTTGTTGTGTGGCACTCACCGCGATCTTCCTGGTGGTCTTCCAGCCCTTGGTCTGGTCAGAGAGGTCACAGGAAGTCATGAGCAGGCAGAGCAGCAGGCTGCGGTGCTGTTTGTTCTTGGGGTCATACCCCACTGTGGGCAGAGAGTGGGCAGGGGTTGGGGGCTCAGGAAGGAGCTCCATAGCCCAATCACCCCCTTCATGAGGATTCTAGGAACAGCCAGGACCTTCCATGCCACCTCCCAGCCTCAGTGGGATGAGTTCCTACCATCCCCCCAGTTCCAATCTCAATCCCAGGAGCTTCACCTTCTGCCATTTTCTGGAGGTCCTTGAAGATGCGGAGGTGGTGGGCCAGGTCAGTGGCCAAGATGATGTCCCTCATCAGGTCCAGCATGCGCTGGTAGTCCTATGGACAAGGCAGCTGCTGTGACCAGCTCTGTGCCCCTGCCAGCTCCCACACCCCCAGGGATCAAGGGATGGGGAGCTGAGGGTCCAGGGTTCAGTCCAGGCAGGGACATCAAGGTGGGGGGCTCACCTTTCGGGAGAAGTGGTCAAAGATGTTGCAACCTTGGCTGTTGAGGATGGCAATGGCTTGGGCAAAGTGATGCCTCTGCAGGAGAAGCCAGGATGGTGGGAGCAGGCAGGGAGCAGGTGGGGGTGTGTCACACAGCTGGAACCCCAAAGAGCTGGGCAGTGGGAGGTTTGGGGGTATCTTACCTCCATGACGGAGCCCTCTGAGCTATAGAGCGCAGCCAGGACTGATTTCTGCAAGGAAGAACAGCCAGAGTGATTGAGTTATGGGGGTGAGGACCCCTCCAGCTCTGTTCCTGTCCCCATGTCTCCCACCTATGCCCATCCTAGCACTGGGCTCGGCTCACCGAGGCCACCTGGAAGGAGTTATTGGTGCCTCTGTGGTCCAGGTCGTGGCACATGCAGGAGATGAAGAGGGCAAAGATCTCGATGTCTCTGGGAAGGGGGAGGAGGGAAACTGAGGCAGGCAGGAGGGCAGGGAGCACCCCAGCCAGGCCAGGGGATGAGGGACAGGGACAGGGTGGCACCTGGCCTTACTCCAGATAGTTGACAAGCTCCAGGTTCTTGTAGAGCAGGTAGCAGAAGTGGGAGACAGAGAAGGCATGCATCCAGTTATGGTAGGGGGGGTCACGGTACCCCTTCTTCACCATCAGGCAGAACCTGCAGGGGAACAGGGCCATGCAGGGGGGGATCTCACTCCCCCAGGGACCTCCACCTGGCCAGGTGCCCCCCAGGCAAGCATGGAGATGGGAATGGAGAATGGGATGGGGTTGAGGATGAGATGGGTTGGCAATGGGGCAGGGGACAGAGATGGAGACAGAGAAGGTGGATTGTGGTGTGGATGTGCTTGTGGATGGGGACTGAGACAGGGACAGGAACAGTGATGGGAATGTGGACAATGATGGGGATGAGAAGAGGGAAGAGAATGGGATAGGGATAGGGAAGGTGGACAGTAATGTGGATAGGGATGAAAACATGGACAGCGGAGAGGATAGGGACCCACCTGGTGAGTGTCTGACGGTCCATCTTGTAGTTGTTGATGAAGTTCATGTCCTGCAGCATGCTCAGGATGGCCTGTAGAGGGGATAGGGTGGGTGGCAGGGGGTGACAACACCCACCACGAGCCACCCCTGCCCCTGCCCAGCAGGAAAAATGCTCAGGGGTGCAGCCACATTCCCCCATTCCAGCAACACAGGGCTGAGGTACATGACCTGACTGAGGGCAGGCAGGGGACAGTGGCAGTAGAGAACTGTCCCCACGGTCCTCACCATGGAGGTGTCGTCCTCCGGCAGGGAGCGTGGTGTGTAGGTGAAGCTGGCAAAGTTGGGGTCAATAGTGGACACTGGCTGGATGCCCTCGCTCAGCAGCTTGGTGTACTCATCATCTGACACCTGCGGGAGTCATAGCCAGTGGCCCACACTGTGACCAGGTCCCCAGGGTGTCCCAAGGGCCACATGAGCCACAGTGAGAGCAGAGAGCCCTGAGCTATCACCACCACCCACCCCACTGTGACACCACCTCAAGATGAAGTGTGGGGGCACCACACTGGCAGCAGGGGTCCCATCCCTGTCCCTGTCCTCATGCTGCCTCACCTTCATGTGGTACATCATCATCTCGTTGGCCAGGTGGCTTCGGTACTGTGCCTCATTCACCTTCTTGTACAGCAGGGACTGTGGGGCAGAATTGAGGTACAAGAGCACTGGGGGTGGGAAGACACCCTCCACCACTTCCAGCCCACCTGGTACCCCAGCACATCTTTATCCTCACATATGCCCTCCCATCCCATTGCCACCACCACTTGTCGCCAAGGAAGAGGGACCACAGACACACACTCCCCTCATCTGTGTCCCTCTGCACTGTGGCAGAGCCAGAGCCCCCCCTTGTGTGTGACCCCCTCCAAGGTGGGGACCCCCCAGCACATACATGGGCGATGCTGATGCCGCAGTAGATAGAGAAGGCAGTGGCCAGGTCCTCATCGAACTTGCTGAACCAAGGGCCATTGATCTTGTTGACCAGCTCTGCTACCCCGATGACCTCTGGAGCAGAGGAGGGACATTGAGGGGGTTAGGCCCATGTGCTGGGGACAGTGCTCTGCTCTCAGGCTGGGGATAGAAGAGTGCCCCACAGGCTGGGCCAGGATTTTGCCCATGTGCTAGCATGGGATCATGGCCATGGGCTGGTGGATGATGCTGTGTCTGCATGCTGTGGACTGTGCCACATCCACATGATGGGTGACCAAACCACAATGTACTGACTGAGGCACCTGCCAGGGCCAGACCTGTGCCTAGTGTGTCCCATCAGTCCCTCACCCTGGCTCTCGTTCTTGATGGGGAAGCAGAGGATGTTGCGGGTGTGAAAGCCGGTGCTGTCGTCCACCCCACGGTAGAAGAGCGGGTGTGAGTAGGCATCCTTGATGTTCAGGATCTTGCCAGTGGTGGCCACATGCCCAGCAATGCCCTGGTCTGCCGGGATACGGATCTCGTAGCTCTGAGGGTGGGGGGGGATGTCACCAGCAGGGCCTGGGGGGCGGGACATAGCCCCGACTGCCCAATTCCACCCTGTGGCCCTGTGCTCACCTCATCGTCCACCACACCGCCATCAAACACCTTGGCCACCAATTCGTGGCTGAGCCGGTCCAGCAGGAACACGGAACATCTGCAAGAGATGCCACTGCTGTTTGCACCCACAGGGGAGCCCGGTGTCCCCTCCGTGTCCCCCCACCCATGTGTCCCTCACACCCACTCACATTTCAGCATTGCTGAGGTTCCGTGCCTCTGTAATGATCTCCTGGAGCAGGACGGAGACGTCATCTGCAGGGAGTGCAGGGAAGGGTCAGGGACCCCCAGTTGGGCAGCATGGCCCCCTCACCCCACACTCATGCAATGAAAGCAGGGGGCTCAGCTCAGGGACACAGAAGGCAGGCTGAGGCACACAGATGGACAGGGGCTATGTGTGTTTGTGCAGCAGTGCACAGACACAGCAGCACATGTGCACACACGTTTCTAAGAGCTCCGTGGTTGTGCCACAAGCACATGTGCAGCCATGCAGCATCACTGCACGCCAGGCTCTGTGCCAGCTCAAGTCACCCTTCTGTGACCACTCCCAGCAAGTGGACAAGGTCCTCCTTGGCTGGGGACAGAAACCCCAGTGCCACCGACCCCTGGGGCTGAGCATGGGGGTCTGTTCCCCATTCCACTCCTCTGCCATGGGTGCCCTCCCAAGCACCTACCCAAGTGGGTGAAGAGGTTCTTGGCCACCTGCAGCAGGGCCTGGGAGGACAGAGGGGATGCCATCAGTGACCAGCATGAGCTGGGACACACACACACATACATTCACGTGACACAGCCCCACAGACACTCACCTGGCACTCACACTTGAGCTTCTGCTCCTTCTGGAAGGCCAAGGTGCTAGTGAGCACTGTGGAGGTGTAGCAGAAGCAGTGCTGGATCTTGTGCTCATCCATGTCCGTGTAGCTGGTGGGGTGACACCTCAGTTCCCTGTCCTCACTGTCGCCCCCTTTCCTCCATGGCGACAATGCTCTGGTACCCCCAAAGCGAGGGAGAGCAGCCCCACAGAGAGTCCCACCTAAGCCACTACTCACCTCTCCCCACTAAGCTTGTTGAAGGCACAGGCCAGTGCCACCACCTGGGAGGTAGCCCGGCTGATGACAGGGACACAGAGCATGGAGGTGACCTCACAGCCCAGCATGCTGCTCAGCTGCTTGTGCTCCTCCTGCAGGCAGAGGTGAGATGGGGCTGGAACCAGCACCTCTGGCCCTCTCCCAGGAAGCTCCGTGGGACACCGGGATGCCACCCACATCCCCAGGTGCAGGGTGGACACAGCCAGTACTCACCTCACTGATGTCCTTCAAGGTGATGGGCTTCTTATCCTCTACCACCTGCCCCAGGCGCCCAAAGGTGAGCTGCAGAAGGAGAGGATGTATGAGCCCGTGACACACATTGCCCACCCCTCAACCCCTCAACCCCCACCCTGCTCACCGAAAAGCTGATCTCCTCCTCGAGGACATGGTCCCCCACCACCTGGAGGAGATGGGGGCAGAGGGGTGCCCATGAGGATAATGCCATATTCAAGGAGCGTCATGGAACCATCAGGGAGGGTCAGGGTTGGAACACTGGCCTAGTGACACTCACCTGGCAGAAGAGCTGGTGGTTGTCCTCAGAGACAAGCAGGAGGCAGCAGCACAGTGACTGGGTCTCCTGCTTCAGCTGAGAGGGTAGTGGGGAGTCAGCACCACAGCTTGCCCAGAACACTCCCAGCACAGGATCTGGCCCCACCTCTTCCTCCCTGTGCCCCAGGGCACCTACACAGGCCACACAAAACCAGGTGCCCCTCCCCAGAACCTTTTCCCTGTGCATAAGCAGGGTCACTCCAGAGACTACTGATGGCAAGGGCTGTTCACCATGGACACTATGGAGGGTTGTGTACAGGGTGCTAGAGAGCAGGAGAGGAACCTCCTCTGACACAGTTTTTGAGGTTAACTCTGGATACTATTGATGGTTATGACAAGGCTGTTCTCTTTGGTCACTACTGATGACTGCACAGCTGATACCCAATGCTTTTCTTTGCTTTGGGGAGTTTTCTTCTGGATTGAAATAAAACAGGGCTCCCTGGTGTGTCTTGGGGCTTGGGGCAGATGGGAATCAGGGGCTACTCACATAGTTGATGACCTTGAGTTGCAGAGAGGTGGCATCCAGGTCATAGAGCTCACCTGTAGGAGGGGTTAGAATGCCCTGAGGGGCTCAGCACGGTTTCACCTTGGCCACCCCCCCTTCTTCTTTCCCAGTGTCCCCCCATTCACCACAGAGCTGCAGGATCTTGCAGTCCAGGTCACTGTAACTGCTCTCAGGCGCCTTCTCCGGCTTGGCCAGGGAGGTCTGGGAGGAGCTGGTGGAGAGGCAGACCTGGGGCCAGGGCTGCAGCTTCTGCAGGGCTTGCAGGCGCCGGAATGCCACGAGGGTCTGCAAGGAGGGCAGAAGGGACGAGAAACAGTGGAGCTTGGGGAAGGGGGTGGAAGGTCCCCAGGTGGCAGGTCCCACAGTCCACAAGGTGTCACTCACATGTCTCTCCAGTGCACGAAGGTTCTGCTCGTCCGAGTCACTCAGCTGGCCACAGTGTACCTGGATGGGGAGTGTTGTGAGGACCCCCGTGTCCAGGCCCTCTCCCTCTCCTCCACAGTCCCGCCCATGTTCCCGCACTCACCAGGATGACACACACCACAGCCCCACTGTTCTTGTCCACCAGCGGGATGATGAGGACTGTGAACAAGAGAGGGCTGGTCCAGGGTAGGCCCCAGGGCAGCCCAGAGTTGTGGAGCTCAGCTCTTGGGGTGCACATCCACACCACGTCCCCAGTGTGTGTCATGACCCACCCACCCGGCCTACCTCCCCTGCATCCCCCCACCAACCCATTTATCCATCCATTCATCCTTCCACTCACCCATCTCCTCACACCTCCATCCCTCCACTTACCCACTACCCAGTCTGCTGGCCCACCCACATCTGTATACACCCTCAGAGACCCCCCACAGGCCGACCTTGTGTGCCAGGGGCCAAAGGTGCTGCCAGAGGGCCCAGATGCCGGCTGGGGAGCTCAGCAGGGAGCAGCCCCCCACATTCCAGCCGCTTCTGCCTCCGCACGGCATCCCTGTGGGGACACGGACATGTTGAAAACCCCCTATGAAGGGCACCCGAGCAGAGAAACCCCCGGAAAGGGGCACCCTCCTGGGCAGGGACACCCACTGGAGGGGGACATGCATGCTCAGGGTGGGACAGGCTCAAGGACTGTGCAGCACATGTGCAAACGCGTGTCCCCATACACACATGCAGCCCCTGTGCACCAGTGTGTCCCTCCACACACACACACCCCATGCAGGCGTGTGTCCCTACATATACATCCCTTGTGCATGTGTTCTTGCACACACAGCCCCTGTGCACATGTATGTGTCCCTGTATACACACAGCCCTTGTCCACACGTGTCCCTGCACAAATGTGCACATATATGTGTCCCTGCACTCACACACAGCCCTGGTCCATGTGTGTCGTCACACACACTCACACAAACCCTTGTGCACGTGTGCACATCCAGGATGTTGATGGGAAGGGAAAGGGGATGGGCACAAGGATGGAGCTGGAATGAGGATATGGATGAGGACAGAGATGGGAAACCTCATGCCTTCTGTGCATGCGCCTGTTCATGCACAGCAGCCAGCTCACACGTGTGCCCACAGGCAGGCCTGGGGGGTGGCTGAGCTCACCTGAGCTTCCCGTCGGGTGGCAGCTCATGCGGGGGGTCGTCGCAGAGCAGATGCGTGTCCCCATCCAGCAGGTAGATGTAGACGTGCTCCTGGAGGGTAGGAGGGCAGCACACGTGTGTGCAAACACACATGCACACCCACACAGATACATGCCAACACACATGAACCCCTGCATGCACATACACACAAAGTCATGCACATGTGCACACACCTGCACACGTGTGCACCATTCACACCCAGACATGGCTGGGGCTCCCCATGGAATGGCACTAGCACAATGCTCACCAGCACCCAGGCCAACAGGATCAGGGCCACCAGCACCCCCAGGGACACCATGAGCACCAAGACCACCACCCATACAGCAGGAGGACCCTGCAGTGGTCTGGGGACAGGGAGACCCCACCCCAGGCTCAACCCTAGAACCAACCACCTTCCACCCCCTCCCAGAGCTCCCTCCAACCCAGGGGGTCTCACCAACCCAACAACTCCCACCCACCCGGGGGGATGCTCTGCCCCTCACATCCCCCAATCCCCATGGGGTGCAGATGGACTCCCACCTACCACGGCAGGCAGCAGGGTGACGAGGGCATGGCGGAGGGCATCCCGCAGGGCGGGGGCATCAAGCGCAGCACCCAGGCTCAGCAGAGCATCCTGCAGAGAGAGTAGAGCAGAGCAGGGAGTCACTGGGGCTCGATGCCACAGGGAGGGGCACTGAGACAGCCACCCTCCCTCATTCCCACCATGACACGGGTCCTCTGGCTCCCAGACCACTCACAGCTGCCTCCAGCCTGCCTGGCACCTTTTTGGGGGCCAATGCTTCCTGTTGCGGTCAATGTCCATCATGAGGGGATATGTGGAGTCCCAAAAAAGGGGGGGAGGCTTTGACACTGAGCCACACTGCCTTTGGTACTAGAAACACCAACACCTGTACTAGCCACACTGCCCTCGGTGCTAGCCATGCTATAAAGCACCACCGGCAAGAGAAATGGGGTAAGGAGATGGATACAAGCTCATCTGGAGATTAACAACCCCATGGAGAGACGGAGGAGTTGGGATAGACCCGTGTAAAAGCTGGGGGGCACAGGGGGCTCTGTGGTACTGCCATCCCAACTCTGCTCCTGTCTCCAGCCTTCATCTGGGAGACTAGGATAAGGATAACATGATGATGGGAATAGTGGATGCTCCAAGTCAGACAACAGGTAACAGTGGGATTTGCTCTTCCTTCAGTCCTGGCTTTGCCAGGCAGCTCCAGGCTCCATCTCTGACAACCAGAGCCGGGGACCGTCCCCAACCCTGCACCCCAGGATCCCATCTGGGACACCAGCCCCTCACCAGGGCTATGCCACCCACCCCCCCCCCCCCCCCCCCCCCCCCAGGAGCATCCCTGGCAATGGGGCAGGATCCGAATGGCGTGTGGGAGCGTGGCTGGCGGAGAGGGCGCTTCCAGCTGAAGACATCGGCACTGGATGTTATTCCAACAGGGCCGCATCTCCAGTCACTTACTCACACTGGAGACACATGCACTGTAGAATACAGCCAGGCCTCAGCCAGGTGGCCATCCTGCCGTCCCTTTGTCCCACCAGATCCTCCACAGTGGCCACCCTGGGTGCAGGGGAAGATGGGGCAAAGTTTGAGCAGGACGCCTGGATCTGCTTGGGGCATCAAATGCTGGTGGCACATTTGGCATGAGGACAGACAGGTGGCACCTGGACATGGGTGGTGGCTTAAATAGGGCTGGGAATGTACATCCTTCCTTGGAGTGGTGAGGGGAAAGCTGCAGGAGCTAAAAGAAGATTCCCAAGATGAGGAGAGAGCAGTGCAGACAGGCAGGAAGGTTTGCAGAGGAAGAGGCAGGGGGAGTGAGGGTGTGCTGGAAAGGGCATCACACTCATTCCACTTATTCCACTCATCCCTCTAAATAGCTTGTCCCACTCAGCCTACTTGCCATATTAATCCAGCTCTTCCCACTCATCCCATTCAATGGTTCATCCCACTCAACCACTCATCTCACTTGTCCCCCTTATCCCACTCACCTTGCTTGTCCCATTCATCCAGCTCACCCCACTCATCCTACTCAATGGCTCATCCCACTCAAAGGCTCATCCCACTCATCCTGCTCGTTCCACTTGTTCCACTCATCCCACTCCCAGCCCAGAGTAGGGGTTTGTCCCCACACCCTCACTCTGTGTCATGCTATATCCCTCAGCCCTGGGGATGCTGCAGACCTGCTCTGGGGACTGTGCGGGGACACAGTCTGGGCCTGGAGCCAGCACAGCCAGAGCTGCCACTGCTTTACTGCCATAAACAGCCTTTCTCTTTCCCATGGGGTCCCCCTGTTTCACTCCCAGCACTCCACACCACTGGTCCCATCAGGCACCACCCCAGTTTGGGTGGGGGCTCCTCCAGATCCATCTCTGCTCCACGGATAACAGGCTATTTGGATGCATCCCCGGCACAGTAGGATGCTTCAGCACCAGCAGGGAGATGAAGCCATTGGCCACCCCATGCCTTTCACCAGGAACGTCACCAGGACACAACAAGCCAGGCTCACCCAGCTCTGTAACTGCACCCATCAGGGCAGGGGACCAAAACTCCCAGGGAGGAGTTCACAATGCCTCCACATCCCAGCTTCCATGAGGAGCAGAGCTATGGTAATGCTTCCCAGGAGGGCATGGCAGGTTAATTAACTTCACCAAAACAGGAGGAAGTGCAGAAGGATTGCAATTCCCAGCTGCTGGAGCAGAGCTTGATGCCTTCATCAGAGCCCGACGCCCTCATCCTGAATGCTGCACTCCCAGCAACTCTGGAGGAAAATACTGCCTGGAAATGGGCATGGAGAGGGCTGTGGGAACATATCCATGGACAAGGTATGGGTAGGTGACATGGCATGGCATCACCAACAGCCCCAGCAGCTGAGGATGCTGCTGCTGAGAGCAGTCGAGCAGCACCCTCTCCCTGTCCAGTCCCTGTCTTGTCCTCATGGCACACTCACATGGCCCCATGGGACTCTAACCTTGGGAATATCATCACCTTTGTTCTGGCCTGAGAGGATGGGGATGCTGGTCTTACTCTGCTGAACTCCTGAGCTAACAGGGTGACCCATGAGACCGCAATGCCATTAGGAATTTTGCCAGCTCCCCTTGGCCAGCATCCCATGGTGTGGCACAACACCAGAGCCACATCTGCCTCAATATTCCTGCTGGAGCTGGTGCATGATTAATGACACCATTCATCTCCTTAGTGTAAGGATTGTCTCTGCTTCAACACAGACCACCCCCTGGTTCCAGCAAAGCCAAATCCCACCACAGCCCAGTCTCCAGAGCACTGCCTGCTCTCCCCACCACAGAAAATGGCTCTTTTTTATTTTCCATCTATTTTTTTCCACACTTCTTCCCTTTGGAGAGCAACAGCAGCATCCCATCCCCAGCCACGAGGTGCCAGGGAACCCCAGCACAGTCCTTCCTGCACCCATCCCAGGCTTCCACAGACCCAGCTGGGATGGAAAAGGAACTTTTCCAGTGGAGAGAATTCACCGGCAGTGAAAACATGTTTTTTCCACGAGGGACAGCCACATCTGTCCCCTGCTCCTCACACTGGCTTGAGCAGCTTGGTTTTCCACCCTGACACCCCTAGTCTCTCTGGGATCTTTATGGAATAGAAAAATCCTGTCCTGGACAGCTTCCTCTCCAGAAAGCCTCATTTCCCACCTACCATGGGGAGGGTGGGGAGGACAACAAGGAGCTGGGAGAGTCACTGACCTCATGAGGTCTCAGGTCTCTGGACTTGCACCCCTTCCCCTGCCTTTGCTCCTGGGAGATGAATGGAGCCCCCCAGCGTGAGGAGAAGCCCTCCAAGAGCAGGCAGAGGCCGGATCCAGTGCAGTGAGGCACCCACTAGGATGCTCAGCCCCATTCAGGGTACCTGGAATTTGGGGTCTCTCTCTCTCTCTGTGGGGACACTTGGGCGCTTGTCGAGCAGGAGGCAGAGCTCAAATCCAGGACCTGTCACCCACTGGACTCCTCTTTAACCATGGGAAAACTGAGCCAGACAGCAATACCTAGTGTCTGAGAGCATCCTGCTCCCAGGAGAATGCTGAGCGGGGCTGCAGAACCCCCACCCTGTCTTTCAAGGGGATCCTGGGCTGAGTGGGCCCCAGACGGATCCTGTCATTGCTGCTGGAGCACCTGTGGGTGCTGGCTCCACAAAAGGATGCTGGCAGCAACCCAGGCTTCCATGACAGGCTTCTGCCTCATCCCTCCCCAAGGAACCTCAAGGAAATGAATCATCTCCCCACCAAGCTTCCAGCCCAACATTGCTGTAAAAATTCCAAGTAAATGATCTGCCAGAGGTGACCCCTTGAGCTCAAGGTGTCCATCACACTGCAAGCCCTCAGAGTTCAGTTCCTGCCCCTCCAATGGGACTTTATCCACCTGGGAACACAAGGGAAATGAGCCCAATTAATTCCAGCAGTGGACAATGCATTAGCCCCTGCCTGAGCAATCACCTTTGGGATGGAGCTGGACATTGCTCCGTCTGGACAACTTCAACCCCCAGCTGGGGACCCCAAATCAAATTAGAGAATCTGAGATGCTGGCAACACAGCTCTCTGTGACTGTGGGCAGCACATCCCAGTACCCACATCCCATGCAGGTGCTTCCCCATGGATCTGCCATGCCCCTGCTCTACCTTTTCCCCCCTCCCATCTCTCCTTCAAGGAGAAAGATGCTGGTCCGGGGCTCTCTTTTGCCCCTACCCATCGCAGCCAGGGTTGTCTCCAAGGGCATAGGGACAGGTGTCCCTGCCCTTGTCACCTCTCCAATGCGTGGCCGCAGGGTGACAGCACCAGGGGGAGCAGCTGACCCCCTCAGGCCCCCCAAGCTGAGCCACAGCTGCCAGCAAACACCCAGCCTACGCCCGCGCCGCCCTGCCCAAGCATTTGTCGAGCAATCTGGTGGCGTTAAAAATATCCCAAAATATCCCTGAGCCGTGATTCATCCTCCTCTCCCGCCTCCGACGACGCTGAGCCCCCCCAGCCCCTCTCCCCTCCCAGGGGTCTGCTCGGCCCTGCTCCAGCCATGGCTGTTAAATATAGCCGGGCTCTGGCTGTGTGTTGGCAACACGGAGCGGACAACAAGCAGGCAGGGCCAGGCAGGAGCAACACCGGCCTCTAACACTGTGGTGCAAGTGGGGAAACTGAGGCACAGGGCAGGGAAGCAACTCCCAAAGGCAGCAGGTTACAGCTTTTCTGTGGGCAGAGTGACACAGCTAACACCCTGTCACCTTGTCCCTGGCCCCCACTCTGCTCCCTCCCACAGCCCCAGTTTCACAGGGAATCCTCTTCAGAGGGCTAGCGGGAAAAAAGGGATCCCTGATCCCACACCTGCAGCAGGATCCTTGAAACCCCTCAGCTTGGCCATGGGCTGACATTGTTGACACCCTGTCACCCTGTCCCTGTCCTCCACATTGCTTCAGTAGCACCCCGGTAACCCTCCAGCAGCATCCCTGGGGCAAAGTCCACAGCAGCAGAGGATTGAGGGATGGATGGAGGGATAGATGGAGGTGAGAGCAGGCAGCTCTGCCCAACTCCAGCTGGGAAGCCATCCATCCACCTCCACCCAGCACCGCTCTCAGTCCCAAATTACATTGCTTTAATCTAATCAGGCAGCAACAACCTGTAACCCACAGTAGCTCCTTAATTACCTCATCTTTTCCAGGGGGATAATGAGGGCAAATGGGAAGGAGACACTTCTGGGATCGCTTGTCTCCCCACAGTCGGTTGCCTGGGTTTGCAATGGATGGATGGGGAGCAGGGGTTGGGGTGCAGGAGCCTGGCATGGAGCCACCCTGGCACCCAGAAATCCAGGATGAGGCTTCCCAGGTCTGGAGGTTGCAAACCTGTGCAATCAGCTACCCCAAAAAAGCACACAAGGAGCCCTGCATGCCCCAGTTTCCATGTCTGTGGAGGTTCTCTGCCTCAGAGAACCCCCACTTGCAGAAGGTCATAGCCATGCAAAAGCTGCTTGGGGTGGCACTGAGTTGGGTCCAGGTGGGATGAGCCATCCCAAGCCCACCATCTCCCCAGAGCTCAGGGCATCCCTCACCCCATCCTCCTCCTCCTCACTCATATATCAGGCTCACTGGAGCCTGTCATACTCACACTGCACAGGGCATTTGCACAGACCCTTTCCATGCACGACTTCCACAGCCTCGAACCAGGGGACATCACTCCCCACGGACCCCACACATTCCAATTGGGACTTTTTATTGACCCAACCAAATTTCCCAATCTTTGGCACCTCCTGAGTCTTTGGGGTGCTTTTAATCCACGCCCCCACATTCCAGTGAGGCCTCCTGTGTCCAAGGGAATGGGGCCAGAGTCAAGGTTGCTTCCTGTTGATGTCCCTTTGTCAGGCAGGACAAATCAGGATGGCAGCCGCTCTACTCAAGGATTTCCGTCCCCAGAACATCGTGGCCTTCTTGGAATAGCCAGTCCGGCCACTGGCCTAACGATCTGTCACTTAATTTGTCACTAATGAGTTCACTGTTCTAAGAACAGAGGTGGCAAGGGCTGGGGATCTCACTGTCACTTGTCCCTAACCCATGTCCCACGACGTGGAGGGGCACATGGACACTGTTCAGCCCCATGTCACTTGCCCCTAACCCATGTCAGGCAGAGGGTCATAGACCCTCCTGTGGCAGCTGCAGGGAAACTTCTCCATGGTTAGAAGCATCCCTGGTACGAGGACACAGACATCCCAGCACCCAGCTGGCACCAAGCCTTGGGTGCTGGCACTGGCAGCAGTGCTGGGAGGGAGCTGGCATGACGTGCATCCTTGAGACATTGCATTTCTGGAAAGATTTCCCTGGCACTCGGTCCCCTTCCCATCCCTACTGGCCACCAGCACCTCCCAGCTGGATTTCCAAGACTTTCCTAGATGTTTCCCGGTGGATTAGACATGCCAGGGCTCTTCAGGCCTGGCTCTGCTTGGGAGCATCATGGCAAAGCTCCAGGGATGCAGCCAGAGAGGGGCTTGGGGGTCAGGGACATCCAGGTCCCATGCAGGAGGGACAGCGTGCAGTGGGATGGGAAGGGCAATGCAGCATTCCCCACCCATCCATCCCTGCATCCCGTCCTGGTGCAGCTAGCACTAATGGGCTCTGTACAGTGATTAGGGACCTCATTTATCAGCCTCTGATGGGATCTGGGAAAATTGAATTGCCAGCCATCTGCAGCTGGGGAGGAATTCGATTTGGGGCAGCACTCCGGAGCAGGGCGTTGAGGGCTGGCAGAGCTGCCTCCCCTGGCACTCCACTCCACCCATACAGGGGCCACTCTTATTTTCCATGTCTTTGAGGGTTTGGTGATGGGATCCAGTTCTTAGCACCAAGAAGGGGCCTTGGAATCAGAGGCGTCTCACTACTCAGATGGGGAAACTGAGGCACAGCCAGGAGAAGCCAAAAGCCCATTACATGGGGAAAAGGTCAGTGCTGGTCTTTAACGGGTCAGCATCCAGCCACGTGTTTGGCCTCCAGCCCTCCTTGTCTATGGGGGGTCCCAAAGCGATGCCAAGGGCACCCAAGGGTTCCAAGCATCTGCAGCCTCCAGAGCTAGGCTAGGGGCAGTGACCTCTCCTGTCCCAAGAAGAGGGAGACTCAGGAGCCAGCATTGCTTCCTGGCATTTCCCATTCCATATGTCCCCCTCAGGCAGGTCCCTACCATCCTCTCCCCCATATCTATGGGGTGGCCAGGGTTGGGATGAGACCAGGTTCAGGTACAAAGATTCCAACCCAGTCCCCAAATCCATGGATTCAGCTCCCACACAGTCCCTCCAGACTCAGCCTTGCAGGGGATCCTAACCCATCACCTTCCCGCTAAATGTCACAGCTTGGCTCCAAAAAGCCAAGGTCACCCACAGGGCCTGTCACAATCAGGGGGAAGATGCCACTATGCCGTCTTGATGGGGTGCAGCAGGAACATCCACATCCCAGCTCCCGCTGCTTGGAGTACAGCAGGGGCACCCCTTTCCAGGTTCTCCTGCCCAGGGTGCAGCAGGAGTATCTCCTTCCCATCTCCCCTCTGCCTGAAGCACAGCGGGGCACCCACACTCCAGACCCCTGTTTCCAGGTGATGTCATGAGGCATGAGACTCCTGGGACCCATATACCAAACCCCACTGCCTCCCCAAAATCAGCACCACGACACCACAATTCCAGCATGGGCTGATTCCACACCCATGAGCTGTCACTCCTTGAACAAAGACCTTTGCCCTGTGGGGACCACCAGGCTGGGAAACACTGGGGCACACCCACCCATCCCAGTTTGGGGGTCTCGCTCCAAAGCTCGGCCCTGCTGGGTGGGGGAGGAAGCCAGCCCTGCCCCACGTCACGGAAAGAAGTCGCCGCGGCCCTTTCCTCCCGTTTATTGCCCTGCTGATGTGTTTGTGTCCGCCAGAGGAAGCGCGGGGACAAACGCCCGCACATGCATGTCTCCTCACTGCTCTCCGTGGGTCCCTGGGCCCCAAACACGGCTTGTCCCACGTGGGGGAAAACTGAGGCAGGAGCAGCCCCGCAGTGCCAGCTGGGACACCCTGATCCACAGCAAGTCGGCAAAGGTGCCCAAGTGCTGGCCTCCACAGCCACAGGGGACAGTGCCTTCCCCCTTACCCCTCCAATCCCTAAAAACAGCAGGGCCCCCCAACTCTCCCACTCCACCAGGCTGCAAGCACATATCAATTAGGGTCTGATTCATGATTCAGTCCACAGGTAATTGCATTGGGGATGGTGGCAGGGAGGGAGAGGAGGATCAGACATCTTCAGCCTCACCCCACTGAAGGGTGGTCAGGGAGGGGGCTGGTGTTAGCGGGGTAATAACACATCAAGCCCTATATAACACCTATACGCTGCCCCACTGCAAGGCTTGGGAATGGGGGGTTTCAGATGCAGCCAGCACCCACGACACCAACGGGCATGGTCATCCTGTGGCATTTTGGGGGGGTGAGCTGTTGCTCACCCACCCTGGGCTAGGATATGCTGCAGAGCAGACAAGGCTGGCAGAATCCATTCCCACCACTTACGCCCCATCCCCCTATTGAATGACAGCTCTGATGTCCTCAAGTCTCCACCTGTCCATTCGGGTGAGGGGCGAGGACAGCACACCCTGCTCAGCTCCTTCCCTCTGTCAGCAGCTTTCAGCTCTTTCCTGGAGCGTGTTTCCTTCCCTATTTCCCAGCAGAGATCCTCGTTCTAGCCTTGAACCCACAGCTCCCGCAAGTTGCCCAAGCAGCTGTGCCCCCAGGAGGACCAAGGCCACAGCTCTTACACCCAAATCCATCAGCACGCAGGTCAGGGATCCATCCAGGCAAAGAGACAGTCGCAAGAGGGGGAGAAAGGCCCCTCCCCCTCCCAAATCACCCCTTTCCCAAATTTATGTGCTCAAAGGCACAGAGGACCAAGTGTTTTCCCACCCAAAAAAATGTCCAAAATGTGCAGCTGGTTCAAGAAGGGTGGGGAGTTCGGGTCAGGGTCCTGCTGGGGGTGCTGAAGGGGCTGCCTCCTGCCCAGCACACCCCACCCCGAGGGCTGGCCGCAAGGTGTAACACGCAGCCGAGTTCCTGGGGCTCCCATTGCCAACGGGGCAAGGGGACACAGGGAAGTGGGGACTTCAACTCCCCCAAACCCAGGCGATCCCCAGGAACTCCCAAGCACATCACACCTCCAAACCCCCAGCACACAAGGGACCCCCAGCCTCGAGGCCACCGACCCCCCGGAACCTCCTGGGTACCCCCTTCCCCGGGGTCGCTCACAGTGTCCTGCAGAGTCCCCATGGCGCGGCGTGGCTCCTGGCGCGGCTGCGGGAGGGCGTGGGGGGCCCCCCGGGACCGGGACCGGCCCCCTCCCACGGTTCAGCCCATTTCCTCCCGGGTTCCCGCCGGGATCTGCGTCCCCCTCCCCGCGCCACTTCTTTCCTGCGTGGAGCGCAGCGTGTCCCCAAGCCCCGGGTGGGGGTGCCACAAAATGGCACCGCCGCCCCCCGTCCCGGGAGCCACATCCATGCCTCAGTTTCCTCATCGGGCTCTCCCAGTGGGGCTCACAGCCCCCTACAGCAAAGGGGGATATAAGCGGATGCAAGTGTGTTCAGGATAGGACCCCCCGGCCAGCGCTAGAAGGGGGGGGGGGTCCCGCAAGCCCCGTCCCACCGCCCCCCTACCCCATGCAGCGTCGAGTACGGGGGTCCGGGAGCCCCGGCTCCTAATCCCGCCCCCAGCATGAACACGGGGACACCCAGCACCCCCGGGACCGAGTGGGAGGGAAGGCGGCTGGAATGGGGGTCCTGGATGGGAGAGGAGTTGGGTCGCGTGTCATGCGTGGGAGGGGAGGTCGTTGGGGTAGGAAGCCCGGGTAGGAGGGGAGGTGGTTGAGAGAGGGGTCCCAGGTAGGACGGGAGGTGAGTCGGGGTTCTCAGGTGGAAGGGGAAGTGGGTTGGGGGTCCCAGGTGTAACGGGTGATGGTGGGATGGGGGTCCCGAATGGGAGTGGAGGGGGTTGGGGATGGAGATCCCGGTTGAGAAGAGAAGGGTGGGAAGGGGATGCGGGGGGCCCCTCAGGGTGGAGGTCCCGCCGTCCCTACCTGTAGCGCCTCGGGGCCGGGCGCGGCGTCCCCCGCCCGCAGGAACCCGCGGCTGAAAAAGCGAAGGAGCGCGGTGAGGAGCCGCGGCACCATCCCGGTACCATCCCGGCCCGGCGCCCCCGCACCGCCCGCGGGTTGCGGGCACGCCCCCATCGCGACACGCCCCATCGCGACACGCCCCGACATAACACGGCCCGCACCTGCTGCGCGGAGCGGGGGCTCCGCGGGGTCTTGAGGGGTGGGGATGGCCGAAGGTTGTGAGGTCGGGCGGAGTCGGGGCATCACTCTCCAATGTGGGCGACGGTCCCCGGTGTGGGATGGGGGTCGAAGTGATGGTGCAATGTGGAGAGGGGATCAGGGCATCACTCCCCGGCATGCGGAGGGGGTCGGGGTGAGGGTCCCCAGTGTGTGTGTGGGATGGTGTTGGGGATGCCGGCGTGGAGCTAAGATCGGGACATCACTTCCCGGCATGCGGAGGGGAAAGCAGTGGGAGTCTCAGTGTGGGAAGGGTGACGGGGGTCCCAGGGTGCTGCGAGGATGCCCATATGGGGAAAGAGTCAGAGTATCACGCCCCAGTTTGGGTGGCCCCGCTCTGGTGCGTGAGGCTGCCAGTGCTCTCCTATTGGGCAGGTACCGGGCGTGTCCCCCGGGTCTGGCATCCGAGGAGACACGCGCCCTCCTTGTTAAACCCTCCCCTCGTGGAGCTCGGGCCACCCCTCTGCCCCTTCCCCCTTCCTGGGCAGGGGTCACCTGCCAATCTCCCCCCACGCCTCCGTGCAGTGTCCAGATAAAGCGACCCACACACATTTAAGGGCTGCACCTCTCATTTGGGTTGTGGGGTCCTCCCCTCATTCTCCCTGGTGGAGTACTGAAATCTCTTACCCCATCCCTGGTCCTGGGTGACTCTGATGAAGAGCTTAGTACAGAAAGACTCCCCTGCCACACATTCCATGGGATGCCGGGGGTGTCCGACCCAACACCCCTCACTTGGATAGGGAAGGACCCCCATCTTGGGGACCCTCATAAAGTCTGTTCACCCCAGCCTCCTATATAACCCCGTTACCTTCACTGAGTAATGACACACACACACCCCCTCCCCGTCACGTCTCCCACACTCCCCCAAGGACAAGTACCAGTATTCTGGGGTACTGAGCCCACACCAATAGCCCCGGGGAACCCGCATGGAGGGTCGAGGTGCTCGGCCGTGACACGGTGGCCACATGCCACGCGGTGAAAGGACACTGGCAGCCAGACAACCTCTATCCCTCCTCATTCTCCTCCTCTGGGAAGAGGAGGAAGTTCTGGGCTGGGGGAGGAAAGCCTCCTGCTCTTCTTCCACATCCCGGGACTCCCCTGTCCGCAAGCACCCCCGTGTCCCTGCACTCCTGTGTCCCTGACCCCAGGAGGCTCTTGGAGAACGGGGTGCTCTGAGGATTCGCTGGTGGCTTGTAAGGGCTTAATCCCCTTCGTATCATTTCGCAGGGAAATGCCACCCGGAGGCAGATGCCAAGCAAGGGAGGGTTTGGGACACCGTGCATGCTGCACCCCACATTCCGTTCCCTGCACCCCGCTTCCTGCACCCCTACCCCAGGGATGCTGGGACCGGGGGTCCCGGAGGAGGGTCTGAGTGGCCAGTGGAGCCGCGGGGCCATCTAGTGGCCAGAGCCACCGGGGCCACCCCAGGGGGCTGATCCCGGGCACTCTCCCGCAGCACCCCTGGCCTCAGCCTGGTCCTGCCCCTAGGGGTGACAGAGGCCGATGGGCACCTCTCCCTGGGGTGACACAGGCTCATGGGCACCTCCCCCCGACTCAGAGCCCCTCTAGGGCAGCGTCTCACCGTGCCCACGGCTCTGACCAGGCCATCACCAGAGCCACCAGGTCTCCAAGATCAAAACATGGGGTCCTCAGATCTGCTCCCCTGCTGCAGGGACCGAGTGTCACCCCAGCCTCAAAAGATCCTGCGTGCACAGATGTGGGTCCTGGGCTCTATGAATGAAGCAGATGCCCGGTGGGAATAGCAGATTCCCTGTGGGGCTGGCAGCAGGAATACCTCGAGGAGCCAGGTGCTGGTAGGATCTGTGCCAAGCCTGGCATGTCCCTGTCACCAGAGGCATCCATGGAGCAGGTCACAGCCCAGGAGGACACAGAGCCATTGTTGGGCACAAGGACACAGTATGGGACTGTACTGGCAATGCTGGTCCCAACTGCTTGCCCAGGAGTGTCTGGGTGCAGGGGGTAGGGGACACAGGGGTGCAGGGCCACAGGAGGTGCAGGGACATGAGGAGCTTGAGGACAGGTGGCGGGACAGAGGGGTGCAGGGACACAGAAACGGGACACAAGGGTGCAGGGACACAGGGGATCAGGGACACAGGGGACCAGGGACATAAGGTTGCCTTAGGTCTGGGGATTGGGATGCAGTGGGTCAGGGACACAAGGGTGCAGGGCCACGTGCTGCAGCACTGCCGTTGCATACACGCATCATTGTTCATCCCCGGCTGGCTTGTTAACGACCCGGTGTAATTATGAGCTGTTTCCCGGCTCTTCTGTGTGCCCCAGGAATGTCATCCCTCAGATGGGAATGTCACAGCACTCAGATAGACAGATACAGCCCTGAAACCTGGTCCCTGAGCTGGGGGTGGTGGGGAGAGACAGCAGTGTGGACTTCCCAGTTAGGTTTCTTACATTTCCATCTTCCCTGTGGTTTTCTCCTGTTCCCAGCCTCGAGAGGATCAATCAGCACTGTGCATCCTGCCTCTCCCTGGGCTCTTGGGGAGCAGCCACCCTGCTTCCCAGCTGGAGAGTCTGATGGCATCAGAGGGAGCAAAGTTCATGCAGGCAAGTAAATATCAATGCTTATTCCAAGGAAATGGAATATTCCACACCAAAGACACCGGGATAAACCTGCTCCCACTTCTCCCTGGGAGGTGCTGTCACCAAATGGTGTCAAACTCCCAAAGTCAAATGATTTTGAGGGTTAAGCCACTAAGATGAGCCTTCACACCCTGTGTAACCCCAAAATCCCATTTCTTCCCATCCCCATTCCTCTTTGAGATTGTGCTCAGGAGAGGCAACTGCAGCAACCTCTCCCCAGAGCAGCATCTGTGGGGATACTGGGTGTACTCGAAGCACTGGGAGGGGAGTGGAGCAGGGCAGGATGGGAGCGTGGCCGGCAGTTCCCAGCTGCGCCGGCGCTGCTGTGAGTCATGTCAGATCAGTGATGCTCCATTAACCCACAGTACCCAGACAGATCCAGGGCCGGATCCTGGCTCTGGGGAAGCACAGGACCGTTCTGCCTTCCAGAGCATCCTTGTCCTCCTGGGAGGGAGGGGACACGCAGTGGCCAGTGCAGGTGGCACATGGGTGTCTGGACCTGAAGCCTCTGCCCGTGGAATGGAGGTGACTGGGACTCAGCTGAGCTTGGGGGACACAGTCACTAGTAGAGCTGCTGAATCCACGGATGAATTGGGGTGTTATTCCTCCAGAGCGGCTAACTGGCAGCCCTAAATCCCATCAGAAATCAATCCACCTCCTCTTCCACTCAGCACTAATCCCCACAATGGCATCTGATCAATATCCCATTTACTGCTCGGTGGTTTCCCCATAGATAAATCCCACCCAGTGCCTGGGATGCAGCTGCCCCATGGAGGGCTCCGGTGTCCAGGTGGGGCAGGGAGTGCTGCGGGGCAGGGAATGTGGCAGGGCTGCGGGCCAGGGAATGCTGCGGTATCTTGTATGCAGGCTGGGGGCACTGGCAGGCTCCATGTGACCAGGCAGCGTGGGATCCAAGATCCAGGTAGATCCCTTGATCCATCACAGGAGTCAGAGCCTGGAACAATCTCAGGATGGACAGGGATGGAGGTGCCCTGGCACCAACCCCTCGATGGGGTCAGTCCCCAGGGTTGCCAAGTGCAGGGACCTGGTGACAGCAGGTTCAGAGCTCAGACTATCACTGGATTCAGAGCAGGATAACAAAGGGATGAGGAAGGGATAAGGAAGAGCCAGTTGGTTGAGTGATACCACTGATGAATAAGTGATGAAGCCCTTGGAGGGTCTCTATGGAGACAGTTCAGAGTGCAGCAGGGGCCACAAGGCCACCAGAAGCCCTGACACCACATGGGGCTAATTAGGGGGACAAGTGTGATGGCAGAGCCCTGCTAGTCACACCAGGGTGGCCAGGTCCCTGCCTAGCTGAGAAGGCTCTTGGCTCAGTTTCCATACCTCTCCTCCCATTCCTCAGCTACCTTCCCAGCTGACTTGGCCAGTCCCCACAGGCACGCTCTGGCCACTGGAGTCTACAGCCTGACTTGTGGGCTTTTATCCCTGGGGTCACACACAACCTGCCCTGTGGGAGTGTCCTGGGTGTGTATGGACAGACCACACCCTCACTGCACCCTCAGAGTGTGAGGGACACAGGGCATCTGTGAGGACAGCCTGCATCCAGTGGGGTCAACCTGTGTCCATGGAGGCAATCTGAATCCAGAGGGACAGCATGTATCCATGGGGACAGCCTGTGTCCAAAGGGACAGTGTGTATCCATGGGGACAGCATGCATCCAAGAGGAACAGTGTGTGTCCATGGGAACAGCCTGAATCCAGGAGGACAGCATGTGTCCACTGGGACAGTCCAAATCCAGAGGGACAGCATGTATCCAGAGGAACAACCTACATCCAGGGGGACAAGATATGTCTATAGGGACAGCCTGCATCCATGGAGATGGCATGTGTCCAGAGGGACAGGTGACATCCATGGGGACAGCATGCATCTGGGGGACATCCTGTGCCTGGAAGGACACTACGCACCAGGGGACAGCGTATGTCTTGAGGGACAGCAGGGGCCTGAAAGGACAGCACGTGTGCAGAGGTACAGCACATGTCTGTAAGGACAGAGGTTGCCTGGAGGGACAGGATATGTCTGGAGGGACACATGGACTTTGGGGACAGCACGTGCTGGAGTGAGAGCACACAGCAGGAGGAGGGCCAGCAGGTGCCTGGGGGACAGCAGCCCCCAGACATATAGTGCCATGCCACAATTCCAGGTGGCACACTGGCAATAAGGAAGATCCCAGCCCAGCCCAGGCATATGGAGGACAGGAATTTATTGCCAGATTAAATAAAATATGAGGAGGTGACATCCATTGGCGCTAATTCCATCATTCTGAGCTGACCTCACTCCAGATGCAGGACACAGGGACCTGGCCGCCAGCTCCTGTTTGTCCCTGTTGCTCCCCCTAGCCCCTCCTTTAGGGGTGGTTTTGCTTGGAGGAGACAATAATGGAGTGAGGTGCCACCCTGAGCACCCAAGGCTTGCTCTGGGGACAAAGAAGCAAGCCTGGTTCCCACCCACTTTGAGACTCTGGAGAAATTTGGCACACAAGGAATGGGGTCCCTGTCTCTATGCTGATACCTGATCCCATTGGATTTTCAAAGGCAGGCATGAATGATAACATCACTTAAGAGATGTTTCAAGCCCTGACACCAGGGATGCCCTGAGCCCCCAGGGATGCTCTGAGGTTGATTCTGGGACAATGTGAGCCTCAACCCCAGGACGCTCTGAGCCTCAATTCCACACCCCTCTTCCAGCTTCTCACTGGTGTTTCCAGGATTTTCCTGCGCACTCAGGACAGGTCTTCATGGGCAACCCTTGGCGTCTGGGTGCTTGCTGCCACTATCTCACCTGGCACCTGCCTGCTCCAATTCTCCCTCATTATCTCTTTTGTTAACAAAGCAATCACTCCCCAATTTAACTTGCATTAAAGCAGGAGCACTCACTTGCTCCCTTGCTAGTTCTCTAATTAATTTGTTCCTTCCTTTTATTTCCAAGTTAATTCTTCAGGCTCTTTGGCTGGGAAACAATGGTGGTGCTCAGGGTCTCAGAAAGATCGGGATTAATAATCCTGGTGGGAATGAGCAGAGGGGAAGCAAAGTTGGGGCTTATCCCAAGATGGAAACATGGGTCTGGGGTGAGCGGTATCCCCTGGACCACCCACGAGCATCCCACCAAAGGAGGGCCATGGGATGGGGACCCACAGCTTCCATCATTTCCATTCTACGTCAGGAATATGTGACAGGAACAAAATCCTCATGAAATCCAATGTGGCATCTCTGGGAGAGGGCCACCCTGTGGGCAGGTTAAAGCAGAGGGGGGCAAGCTCTGCAAGGGTTAATGCTGGGTACAGCATGGGGTGTTGGAGCTAAATATACTGTGTGCCTTTCTCAGGATTTGCACCAATGACTCATTCCTTTCCGTAATTTATTGCTTGTTACATAATCACTTTCATTTTCAGCTGGAGAAAAATGGAATTATTTTTTCCCTTTTTTCTTCTGTTTTTTAAATGAAAAGGTCGTTTAGCACATGAGCACCAGCCATTTTCCCAATTCTTCCTGGCATCTTTCCGGCAACAGGCTGGAATGCTGCCACTGACTCCAGCCTCCATCTAAAGACTCCCAAGAGCCTGGTGGGCACTGGGGGGCTGCTAAAGGGGGGATGGCGGAGGGGAGCCTCTGGATGCTGGGGTCTCTGGATGCTGGGAGGGCAGAGGACGCTGGGGGCAGCTCAGTGGGAGGTACTGGGATGGGATGGGTTGAAAGGGCCAGATCCACAGTGCCCATTGCCTGGCTGGGGTTAGCACCCACTGGCACAGCTACAAGGGCTCAGCTGGGCTCCAGCTGTGTCCCAGCAAATCCACTGCTGTGTCCCAGTAAGCTCTGTTCTATGTCTTAGCAATCCCAGGGCTGTATCCCAGCAAGCCCAGTCCCATGTCCCAACAAACCACTGGGTTTGCTGCATCCCAGAAATCCCAGTGCTGTTTCCCACTGAGCCCAGTACAGTGTCCCAGCAAATACAGTGGCATGGCCTAGCAAGTGCAGTGCTGCATCCCAGGAAGCCCAGTATGGTGAGCCAGCAATTCCAGGCCACTTCCCAACAAATCAAGTGCTATGTCTCACCAAGCCCCGTTAAACCCAGAGCTGTGTCCCAGCAAGCCCAGTGCCATGTCCCAGCAATTCTTGTGTCTGACAGCACAGCCATTCCCGTCGAATCCAGGCAGGGGACTCCAGGGGCAAATGAGGGGCTCAGGCCCTGGCTGGGATTGGGACAATCTTCTGGCAGGGGGGTGAGAATCCCACTCTCTGACAGCCCCCCTGCCACCATTGCAAGCGGGGCAGGAAGCCCATGTTTGGAGCTGCAGCCTTGGAATTAACTGTGCCAAATATTTTATTTGTGTAGAAACACAATTATGTTAATTAAAGAATATCTGTAATTACAGCACTTAGTGGGCCATAAGCACACAAGTGACTCTGGTGACTTTGGAGGAGCTGAAAGCCTGGAGGGTGGCTTGGCCCTGGCGCCAGAGAGCTCTGTGGCAGGCAAGCCTCAGTGTCCCCATGAAGCGGCAGTGGTGACCTCAGTGCCAGCAGCGAGCTGGGATGCTCAGTATCCACAGCCACATCCCGGCCACACCACAGTCCTGCTGCTCTGGGAGTGAAGGCAAAAGGCAGCATATGCCTCCAGCACCTCAGGGATGAGGGAACTGGAGGAAAATGGGTCTCTGAAGTGGGCACCAGTGCCTGGACAAATGAGGGAGTCCTGGCTCTGCAGCGGGCTGGGGCTTGAGAGTATATCTGGGAGGGGAAAATAAATGGGAAGAAGAGGAAGATGACAGCTGGAGCAGCAGCCAACCAACCCATGGGATGGCTGGGATCACACCCTACAGTCTCCAGGCAAAGGGAAGAGGAGAGATGGCATCTGTCCCCACCTCAATAAAGCCATTGTTGTGGGCAGCGTGTGATGGGGGGACAAGGACCCCAGCAGTGGGATGGGCTGGGGCAGAGTGGGGACACAGGGGAGCCTGGACCAAGGGAAGCAGCAATAGTGGGAAGTGTTGGTCTGGCATGGATAGGGAGCTCTGGGGTCCCCACACACCCAGACATCTCTTCTCCCTCCCAGAGCAGTCATTCTGCAAGACCAGCACCTGCCAACACAGTTTCCATCTTCCCTAGCCTCCAGCAGTGACAGAAAATTGCCTCTTTCCTGCAATCACCCAGTCCAGAGCCAAAAGATTTCATTGGAGCTGAAGGATTTCACCCTGCACATTCACAGGACAGATCCCAGTGTGGCCACTCATCGTTAAGCATCACGCTGACATCTGTGGGGAGGACACACAGGGATGGCTGCTGAGCTCCCACGTTTAATCTGGAGGCATCATCAGCTCCGGGTAATTCCAGACCTGCATAGTAATGGGCAGGTTCTGCAGGATGCTGGGGAGTGACACGGCAGCTGGCAGGAGCGTGGTGGGAAGGGGACTGATGGCACTGAAGCTTTGCCAGGTGGGATTTATTTGCTGAGCAAACTCATGGAAGCCGTTGATCCGGCTGCAGGAGGCTGAGCCCTGTTTGCTTGGCAAACACACTGTTGCAGGTGCTCCTGGCCCTGGAGCATCAGGTCCTGTCCAGGCAGCTGCCTCACGGCTAGGCTGGGAGACCAGCTCCAGTAGATGCCAGGAGCCACAGGAATGCAGCTGGCCCCACGGACAGGGCTGGAGAGCCTGGCAGTCATGCAAGGCTGCAAATCCCTGTCCCCATTGCACGGCAGCCCTGCAAATCCCCATTGTATGGCATCCCTGTAAGTCTCATTCCTGTTGCACAGCATCCCTGCAAACCTCCATCCCCACTCCACAGCATCCCTGTAAATTCCCAGGGCTGCCCAGGAGCCACAGGAATTACACTGTCCCTGGTGATGGGGCTGGAAAGCCTGGCAGCCCTGCAAGGCTGCAAATCTTCATCCCCATTGCATGGCCATGAAAATCCTTCCCCCATTGGATGGCATACCTGCAAATCCCCATTCTCATTTCACAGCACCCCATGACTCCAGGACCCAGCCCACTGGATGCAGGAGAGAGCTCCCCACCAAGCTGTCTCCAAAGTGGGTCACTAGGAACGTCGAGTGACACAAGCAGCAGTGCCACCACCACAGGGACCTCCCAGAGAGGTCACTGGCACTCCGAGGGAGCCAAGCCAGGCAGAAGCATGGCAAGGCAAGAGAGACAACACACAGTTACCCTGAATCCTTGGGGAATTGTCCTTGGATAAACACAGTGCTGTGGCTGCTACCAACTCCTTTTTCAATTAACTAGAGGGGGAAAAAAGGCTACTGGTGGTAATGGTTCAGCATGTGTTCATCATCTGCCCTTTGCTAGTTTTCCCGTTTTCTTCCTTTTTTTTTCTCTTAAAAATAGTGGGAATAGAACAGTACCCAGGATCCTGCCTCTGCTCTCTATGCCCTATCCCTCCCCAGAACTGCAGCCTCCCCCAGAGCAGGGATCCTCTCCCAGCCACCAACACCACAGATTTCTCACTGGATCCTCCATCTGTGAACAAAGCACGAGCAGGAGCCACTCCCAAATGATCCAAATATTCCCCTAAGCCAGAGTGAACACAGGGAGCAAGGGACCATCTGCAGAGGGACAGGAGAGGACACAGCTCAAAGCCACTCATGCCTTGGAGGCTCATCAGGGTGAGAACAGTTTCGTCTGACACTTCCAAATTCCTTTCCTGGAGCTAAGCTGATTTTTAATTTCCAAAGCCTTGGCTTTCCCTGAGAGGAGGGGAGTGGGCAGCTGGAGATGGGGAGTGGCAGTAGGGGCACAGCCCCAGGGCCAGTGTGGGTACTGGGGGAGACATGGAGGTGGCAGAGAGATGCAGCTCGGCCCTGAAATGGGCAGAGATGCCACATGAAATCATAGAAACACAGAATTTCTGAGGTTGGAAAAGCTCACTGAGACCATCAAGTCCAGCTGTTCCCCCCAGCACTGCCAAGGCCTCCACTAACCAATGTCTCCAAGTGCCACATTCACATGGCTGTTAAATCCCTCCCGGGATGAGGACTGCCCTGGGCAGCCTGTGCTGGATCTTTTCAGGAAAGGAATTATCCCTAGTATCCAACCTAAACCTCCCCTAGTGTATCCTTCCAGGATGGCCCCTGGCACTGCCAAGATTCCACTGATGCTGAGACCAGTGCTGGAGTGGGTCAGGCTTTTAATCCTGGATCATGCTTTCCATTAATTAATGGCCTTTCTGTGGCTGAACTGTTGGCTCCAGCTTCCCTGCCACACGGTGCCTGGACAGAGCACTGGTGGGAGGGCTGGCAGCCAGATGCCACCTGGCAAGAGTCCCCAGCCTCATCCCCTTCCCTGTGTCAGGGTCTCCATGACAGGACTGGTTCAGGAGCCAGGATCCAGCTGAACTGCCCAGGTAAGGATGGAAACCAGGTTGATGGGGTGTCACCATGGTCCCTCCTGGGGGCACCATGGTTCTCTGCCGTGCCTGCAGATTTGGGGGTTGCAGGAGGAAGGGGGCTGGGGGACATGACTGGGGTCCCCCTGCCTGCACTCTGGCTCTCCACACGCTCAGCTGCACATGAAGCTCGTTCCCAGAGCACTCCCAGCTCTGTGCACGGCAACGCACACCCTGCCTGACTCTGCACTTCTCTCCAGCCCACGGACCTGCTGTCCCTGTCCCTGCCTGCGCAGCGGGGGAAGGCGGGGGGCTCTCCAGCAGCACCAAGCCCCCGCCTCTGCACAGCCCCTCTGTCCTCACCAAAACAGACCACCCGCACACCCCAGAAGCGAGCTCCCATGCTGTTCCTGGGGGGAGTGGACCCCCATTCTATCCCTTCATTCCCACAGGAGCAGCACAGTGCAACAGCCTGCTTAATCACCCTGAAGAGGAGGTGATGATTGTGGCTGGACACAGGGGGCCTCAAGGACATGTCCCTGGCACTGCCCTGACACAGATCCCCGGGTTCCAACACCATGTGGAGCTATTAGCACTGGTGGCCCCTCCACCAAGTCCATAGCACAGTATGACACAGCACACACAAATCCCACCCCAGGCATTCCCATGGGTGTCCCATCCATCTGGTAGGTGCAGCATCAGAGATGGATGCCTGACAGGGACCCACAGCCATTCCCAGGTGCATCATTGCCCTGGAGACAGTCAGACAACAGCAGCCTCCATTAAACTCTTCCTGAGCCTCATAGTGTGCACCAAGCCCAGCTTCCACCTCCTTTTCCTATAGCATCCTCTGAAGTGAGTGCTCACCCAGCTCTGCCACTCCTTCCACCCGCATCCCAAGTCTGGCCAAGGGAAACTAGCATCCAAAAGGCACCTTAGTGCCCTTGGGCTGATCTGGGGGGGGTGATGCTTGGCCCTCAGCAACTGGGCTGGTTTCCTTTGGAGAAGCCTTCCCCTCATGAAAACGAGTGCTAACACCTCATGACTCCCTTGGGATGGGTTCCTGGGGGTACGGAAGAAGCAGTGCCCACGGTGGGACAGGCAATGCCAGTCTCAGAGGAACCCCATAATTAACACATAGCAGCACTTGGATGGGTGAGCCTCTGGGGACACCAAGCACTGCAGGGGGCATATTTTATTCCATGGAGATAATTAATTAACAAAAGTCACAATGCACCCTCCTGAGGGACCCTCAGGATGTCCTGCAGCCAAAGGCAGCCACGGGAGGCAGTGGCAAGAGGAGCTGGTGCGTGTGTGCAGCCTAGGCTTGAGTAACCAGAAGCCTCTGCGAGAAAAGGAGATATGCCCAGGTGCCCAGCACCCTGGCACAGGGCACCAGCACCCTTGGGCTCACAGCCACTTCTCACACCTCAAGACCTGCTTAGTCCCCACCGAGCACCATCCCTTCTCACCCAATCTTTAGCAAAACACTCGAGTTTTGAGGCTTTCATCCAGCAATGCTGCTAATTCGGCATCTATTCCACTCTCCAGTGAGGCCAGGATGGATGGAAGACAAAACCAAACCACATGGCAGGTCTAAGCAGGGCTCTGGTGCAGCCAGAGGGGGAAAACCACAGACAGGGAGGCCACAAGGCTGTGCTGATGGGGAGGATGAAGCATGCTGTGCCAAGGGAGCACAGGGGGGCCACATGCCTTTGCCCTGGGAGATTCAGCACTAAGTCTAGTGTAGCTGTAACGCTAACCCTGACCCAAGGCCTAGCCATAGTTCTAACCTTAAACTTACACTCAGCCTATTCCTAAACCTACACAGAGCCCTAGATATAAACCTAACCCTAAACTTCACCTTCACCCTAGCTCTAACCGTAAAAGTATCAGTAACCTCTACCATAGCTGTAACTCTAGCACAAAATCTAACCCCAACCTAATGCTAACCTTAAGCCCTAAGCAAGGAAAAACATAGCAGCACCCATGGACTTGTGCCTTTCCAGCTGGGCTCCTTTCCATCTGTTCGAGGACAGGGCTGTGGAGCCATCCTGGCTGCAAGAGCAGGGATATGGGGCAGTTCCAGTGTGAGAATAAACCTCAAACCACCACAAAGCCGCATGGACATCCTGGAGCAGAAGGATGGAGCATCATCACCGAGCAGTGACATCCTCACCAGGCTGATCAATGCCACCACTTGGCAGGGCTCCATGCCTCAGAATCAGACTGTGGCTCGTCAGACCAGCCAGGGCTCATGTTCCAGGCTGCAGCTCCCTCTATTCTCAAATTCCAGCAGCCCTGCCTGTTATTTGCCTTCTCAGACAGAAACATTAGGTCTCTGCTGCAATGGCATGAGATTTGGGGTGCCCATTAACAAGAAGGGGTTTGCATGGAGGTTTCAACTGGAGCATCAGGACCCTCACCTCATAGCAAGCAGACACTGAACCCCAGGGGACACAGACAGGTCCCTCTCCAGACCTCACTCCACTGTAACGCAGGGCACAGCCGCATTCAGCCAGCAAAAGCTCAAGGGAAGAAAAGGGGGAGAAAACCCTCCACCAGTCTCTGCCTTTCAAATGCTCCTTATAAATAGCTCCTCAGTGTCTTCTGAGTCACCCAGCTGAAACGTGCAAGTTAATAACAGCCTGGCAAGGGGCTGGGAAGAGACTAGGAGCCAGGGGAGGCTTCTGGCTAAGTCAGCACTTCATGCCAGGTCTGCACTTTCAGCTACTGTCTGCTTTTCCCTCCTCGGATGCATTGGACTTCCAGCACACCTGGCGAGCAAAGGGCTTTGGGGATGCCAAAACACATGGTGAGGCCGCCTTTGATGGCCACAGCACTCGGGTTGAGCCCTAACCCCCTCCCCAGTCCCAGCCAAAAAATCAGGGTTTAATATTTCCAGTGGGAAATGCACTCCACCCCATCTCCAAATCCCCCTCTGTGTTCTGTTTGATTTATCACAGAAAACACAAACTGACAAAGACCAGAAGGCTTGAACCCACCCAAGACACTCCCAAGTCATTCCTCCCCTCTGTCTCCATACACTGGTGCTGCAGGCAGGGCACAGGATTTGGGTCCAGGAGTAAGATTCGGAACTGGGAGCAGGATCTGGGGACAGGAGCAGGACCAAGGGCTGCTGCTGCCAAAAAAACCAGCTTCAAGGACATTCCTGAGCTGAAATTCAGCAAGTCTTGCAGACTGCTGTAGTGGTCCATCCCTCCAGAGTGCTGTGTGGGTGACATGGTTTGGGGACAGCTTCCTACAAGGTGTTCCCGAACACCTTCCTACATGGCCAGATTGGACAGAGTGTAGTGGTAGGTGACCCTACCCATGGCAGAGCAGTTGGAACTGGATGGACTTAAAGGTTCTTTCCAACCCAAACCATCCAATCCATCCCACTACCTAGGCTACAACCCCTCCAAACATCAAATCTTGTTGGTACCATCACCCAAGTGATCTGAGCTCCAGGCTGCCCACTGCCCACACTCAGCAGCCCCTCCATCACCTGACCCTGCCACTGCTGCTGTGTGGATGGAGCAGAAGCAGACAAAGCATCTCCCAGCACTCTCCATCCCCCTCACTCCCCCCTCCAGACAGGCCCATCCATTAAGGAGGATACGAGAAAGCTGGACAGGCAAAATGTCCCAGGCAGCTCTAGGCCCTGCCAGCATTTCTGGCCACAGCCCAGCACAGCTCCTGCTGAGCCACATGGGAGCGAGGAAAGAGACAAAAGCAAAAGCAGGGACCAGGGTCAGAGGGCAGCAGAAGGAAGGAAGGATTCCCAGAAAGGGCTGCTGCATCCACCGTTGCCTTGGGGAATCCTGCATTCAGCCCCAGATGGATGATCAGCCTCTTGGAGCAGCAGAGCTCATAAGGGAACGTGCAGGGCTCTGCTGGACCTGATGGCCCAGGCATACTTGGTGAGACCCCTCACTAACAGAGCCAGAATCCAGCCTGATTCCCAACACTTCCAAACCACTTGCTGTTCTGAAGATGAGGATGTTCGGGGGGATGTCCCAGGGTGACGGAGAGAAAGTTCTGGGTCACCCTGGGGATCTGCCTTGGAGAGGTGAGAGCTGGGAGCTTGCAGCCAGGAATTTCCCCTCCATTGTCTCTACCTGGCACCTCCAAGCTCCAAGGCTCAGCACCCAGGTAGGTGAGTGATGCTGAAGAGCCCCAGATACAGGGCCAAGAACATCCTGAGGCTTTGGAAAACCTGGATAACACCACTTGAGAACCCAGCAGTGGGCGGCCAGGTTGCCCTCACCCTACTGAACCCCCCCTTCCCTGGGAAGCAGGTGTCCAGGGAGGAGCAGAGCTGTCCCAGCCACACTGATGGGACGATGGAGTTGGTATTTTCCATGGTACTTTACACATGCAGCCCAGGGACCAGCAGTAGCCACAAAGCAGAGGGTCTGGGGGGGTTCTCCAGGGGGATCGACAGCCTGCCCTCCCCTTTGCACATACTCCAAGTGCTCCATAAGGTGGCTGGGTCCAGCTTGTGCCCCTGCATCCCAGAGAGCATTGCTCTCTGGGTTCTGTGGAGTTAATGCCACTGGAGCCACAGAATTGTGGAATGGTTTGGGGTGGAAGGGACCTTTAAAGGTCACCTAATCCAACTACCATGGATGCCACCAGGCCATGCTCTGAGAGAAAAGCAGGAGGAATGTGAGAATGCACAAGACAGAGGGACTAGACTTTCCCTCCCCAGGACACATAGGCAGTGGCAGGTAGGGACCTCAACAGCATCACAGATGTCACCTCATGCCATCAGCCCCTCTAGCTGCTCCCATAGGTACCCTCCAGGCTGGGACTCCAGAGCAAGCAGCTCCCAGTTTGGTACATCAGAGAATTAAAATGGGGGTGGAGCTTTACACATCACCTTGCATGAGCCTTGATGGGGACACATTGTCCAGATCCTGTCATTGACCTGGGGATACACCATACAGGTCCTGGTATTGACCTGGGGACACACTGTCTGGGTCCTGGCATTGACCTGAAATAGCCAGCACAGACTAATGCTCTCCTGCAAAGATGCATAAGAATCATCTTTGTCCCCTCGCAGGACACCAGGTTGGTCCCTCTGCTGCTGCCCATGGGCTCCTGGCCACGCCTCAAGCAGGATGAAGCCTCATCCCAGCTGTGGCTGCAGCCATGGTCCTTCCTCCAACACGTGTGGGGCACTAACCCTGTCACCGGCCCAGCGCTGAGCACAGTGATACTTGCCCAGCTCACACGTTTGTGCAGCTGTTCCAGCCAGGCAGCTGCCAGACAAGCAGCAGGAAGTGCTGGGCAAGGGGCGGGCAGCCTTGCCATGCCCCGAAGGAAGGCCTGACCTCTCCCAGCCTCTTCTGAGCCGAGTCCTTCCCGCAGGGATGCTCAAAGCAGCGTCTCCTCCTTCGTGTTTTCCATCCACAGAGCTCGGTGGCTGCTCCCCCAGCCCCGGCTGCTGTCAGATTCTGTGACAGCAGCAGCTACGGGCACTCCGACATCCCAACCACCGCTAACCGGGTCAGCGGCCGCCCACCCGGGAATGTGCTTCCCGCGGGGGGAAAAGGAGGAAATGGGTTAAAACGTGACCTGGATAACGTAAAATGGTACTTGACTGGCTGCCCCTGCATCTCCCTGCAAGAAATGCACCGTGCACGTGGGAGAGCTGGGCCACCGCTGGATCCCGGCCTCACGCAGCATTCCCCACCCAGCATCGAACACCAGGGGGCTGGAGCGGAGGCAGGGAGCAGGCAGCATCCCCCCGCAACGTTGGGTTCACCACGGCCACCCCTCCAGCCAGCACTGCAGGGCCAAGGGCATCATCCTCTGACAGCTTCTGAGGATGTTGACACCTCTGTTATAGCCCTCAGAGTATACAGGAACAGGGACAAATATCTATGAAGGACATGTGGTTACATCCCAGGTAAAAAGGGAAGCAGCTGATCTCACCATTCCCACCTCTCCTGCCCCGGGAAGCTTGAGGGGCACAGCCAACGCGGCTACACCAAGTTCTTAGATCATCGACCTTTTTTAAAAGTCTTTAAACAGCAGCAGAGGCATTCCAGCTGAAGGGAGCATGGGGACTGCATGGCATTTCAACACCTTTGCGTGTTTTGCCTAAAGAAAAGGACACATGCACATGTTCAGGCAACACCAGGGAAGGATCTCTGCAGGGAACAAAGCACACACAGCACCAGGGCATGAGCCGAGAGAGCTGGGGGAAGGATGCTGCCTGCAGAGACAGCCCCAGCACCCGTGGCAGCGTAGGAGGATTGGTAGCTCTTGGGCCCTTGATGAGGTGAGTCCAAGCCCCACACCCCAGAGAGGCTGGACTGTGCTTTCTATAGAGAGGGGCAAAGTTCTCATCCAAAGGTCACCTCAAGAAGGTACAAAAATCAGTGATGCCAGAGGGAAATGTGTTAGGCCGGGGCAGGACTGGGCAGCAATACTCCTGTCATCACCTAAAGCACTTGCTCCAGGAGACCTGGGGCTGCTCCCAGCCACATCCCAGTGCAGCAAGAAGTCCTCTGGGAGCAATGGTCCCAGTGCTCCCTGTGTGGTCTGCGGAGCCTGGCAGTTCTGCCAGAGTCTGAGCATGTGGAGCTGGCACTGTCAGACAAAGGAATACAAGCACTGAGCAGCCTTCCTCCTCGTTGCCCTACACCTGTATCCCTTTCCCATGGTTCAGCTCACACTGTGGCCACGTAGGGTCTGATCCCACTGGGGTAGGGTGGGAAGTGATTGGGAGCTCCGCAGATTTCCTGGTTCACAGCAGGCAGAGCACCCACATATTGTGAATTGCCCGTGCACAGCCTGGTCCCCGGCAGCTGTGGAGCCTCGTGAGTGCTGCACATGCGCATGCAGAGCCGGGGGTCTCCGCCAGCCCCAGTTGAGCCTGTGGGCAATGGGAACTGAGGCACTGCAAGCCTCCCGTCAGCCAGCTCAGCCCCTCTTCCCACGTGGGCTCTTCAGAGCATCACCCTTCCCTGCTTCCAGGGAGCACTATCATCCCTCAGCAAGGTCACCCCAGGCTCTCATGCAAAGCCCCTTGTGTCTTCACTGCAGAATGAGACCACCATGCCCCCGGAAGCCCCATTCCCACCTCACCACATGCAGTCAAGCACTGTGGCACCAGGACCCCCAGACCTGTTGTGTGCACGGGTGGGTGTGCAAGGCGTGGCTTCTCTTGCCCTGCATGAAGCCACTAAAACCACAATTCAGAGGCCTGACCTGCATTTCACAAAGTCACCTAGGACCCCCTTGCAGCCCACCTCTGGGCCAGCAGCCTACCACCCCTACAGGAAACGAGCATGGGGAAACTGGCAGACTCTGTGCACACCAGCCCTCTGGCACAGAGACACCAGCAATGACCTGCCCTGGGCTAACACAGGTGGCAAGTGGGGAACGGGGTGGGGGAAGGGGGGCCGCAGACTCTTGTCATTCCCCTGCCACCCCGTTCATGCCAGCTGTCAGGCAGGAGGAACTTTTTCCTGCCTTCCTGATGTCTCTTTCTCTCCTTTGCTAAGCATCACTCCCAGAGCATCCCTCCCTCCTGGCATGGTCCCCCCATGTCCAGTGCCTGCGGGAGGGGACTCACAGGTCAGACG
>WBMV01004527.1:0-29940 GCA_013396655.1 Campylorhamphus procurvoides
TTTAAACTCCACTGGCTCCAACATACATTCCTGCCTGTAGGCAGTTCTCTCTTCTGGATCTGCTCATTTCACTAAATAAAATACTCCAGCTTGCAGCTCTCTCCTATATTTTACAAAAGGAAATTGAAGCAAATACTATAACTCTCATTTAGAATCAGATGAAAACTTTCCACTGATAGTATTTTCACAAGCATTTTATGTAACAAATCCATAGCTATCTTTAAATAAATCGAGTTTGCTTTTGTTAATTTCTATATACATTATAAATACACACACAATCAAAACCCTGACATAGTAGAATCTTGTGTCTGACTGCAAGATGTCAGAAAGATGGTTTTGGGAACCCTCTTCTCTGTTCCATGATCAGCACCTCAGGCAAGTTTGGAAACATCTTCATACTGGATATCTTCAACTCGGCGTCCTTTTAAAGGTCCAGAGTCAATGGTTATTGTCACTGAGAACCTCTTTTCATTGATGGATTCCAAGATGCCTTCATTTCCCCTGTATCCACCGTTTAATACCATCACTTTCTTGCCTGGTGCTGGTATTACAGTTTCTAGATGCGTCTGATCAAGCTTCAGTTTGACTCCAGAGTCAATCACCTTCACGACTGCTGTGTATTTGTCAATCACTTCCTTAACAACTGCCTTCTTCTTGTGATACTTCTCTCCAAGCTTCTTCGTTACAATTTTTACAATGATTTCAGGCTGTAACCAGTAGTCTCTTCTAGCTGTTCTTTTCTTCTCCTCTTCAAGCTCCATAATCTCATCCAGTGCAGATTTCTTCTTCTTCTTGGGCTGACTAGAGCCATGAGCTGATTGTTTTCTTTTAACTGCCCCCTTCACCATCTTCAGTGCATTCTGTCCAAGGACACTTGTTTTAGAAGATGCTGCGATTAAAGTACTTGCTCCTTTGTTTAAATTAAATGTAACTTTTTCTTCTTCATTTTCTCTGTTCAGTTCAGTGTAGACAGGCATTTCCAATTCTTTCCCCTCCAAACCTCTTCTAACTTGTTGTTCAATGAACTTAGCAGTTTTCTCTTCATCATCAAGGTCCTGTTTCTTCTTCCTCTCTTGCTCTTGCTGCCTGCGAATAGTCTCTGGGTCCCTGTCAATGTACTGAATGTACCAGCCTTTTGGAGTCTCATCAACCTTGCAAAGACCTTCTCTCCCCAGCCACTTAGTAAAATCAGTCAGTGTCTCCCACTGTGTGGCATTCATGTGGATGTGTTCTCGATGGCTGATGTATTCATTGTACACAATGTTATTGTGGACTCTCTTTGTTCCAAATCGCCTCCTGAGCAATTCTAGGAAGTCATTTCGGAACTNTACAAAGAGAAAACTGCTTTCAACTCACCAAGAACCCAGCAATATAACCCAGTGTCCCGGGGCACAAGCCCAAGGGGGTTTGTTAGCCCTTGTGCTGAGACCTGCGTGGTTCCCCCAAGTCCAAAGCAAAAGGAAATGAAGTACCTGTTGGTGCAGAAGATGGCTGTGGTCTGGTAGGGAATGATGGTCGTGGTCTGGTCGAGAGTGGTGGTTTCCTCCTGTCGAGGTCCCGCTGCTCCTCTGGATCCAATGAGTGTGTCTGAGGTCTTCTGAGCCCCGTTTATGTACCCTCAGGGAGCAGCCAGTCCCTCCCCCAGGGCGGGGACTCACACAATGGGTGCTTAATTCTGTGAGTCATGGGGTATTGGTGAACCACTGATGGCCCATTAGCAGTCACAGCCCCTGCGGCTGGGTGTGGAGGTGCTAAGTGCTTTCTGGGCAGCTGCTGTGAATGGTCCCTTGTTCTTGGGGAATGAATAGAGGGGGTAGAATACATAGCTTTTATCACTCCCACACAGTGATAACTGGTCCCTTCTGCTGAACTAGGACATTAAAACACATACTTTTTTAGCTCTATTAGCAAATATTAATCGTAATTGCTGGCTTTATGATTAAATTGGCAGGATTGAAACTGGTTTTCTAGTGATTTTAAGCCTTTTAATGACAGGGGAGTTCAGAAGGGTTTTTTTCAATACCTCTGCTTTCTCTTTAAACTAAAAACTTTCACATACATTCCTGGTTTTTAATCTCTCAAGGCAAGCTGGTGGCAAAACTTATCAATAGTTCATAGTACTGGCATAGCACTTTCTGCATCACAGATTTAATCAGGTATTTTGAATTCCTGTTCTTCATCTAAATGTTCCCAAAGCAGCTGAAGCTGTACTTGGATTGTTTTCCATCTAGCAGTATATATCTAGAGTCAACTGTAGCTTTCAAAGAAAAGTAAAATATAACCCTGAAAGCAAAATGACAGTTCCAGAGTGGGGTAGATGGATACTCTGTGTTCAAGCCTGCACTTTTAGGAAGAGATTTCTTAATTTTGATGTTTTCATTAACTTCCCAGACCAGCTGCTGAGATGTAACAGTCAAAGACACCTGACCAGAGCTTGGAAATCACTTTAGTGTTGAGGTGTCTAACACTGGTGTTGCAGTTGAAGCAGTGGATCTGCACCACCCCAGAAGTGAGTGCTAATTAATTTATTTGAGCAGTAACCTTACTCATCATCCTCTGCAGACTGCAGCATAGCCTTACCCTGAAAATAATGAAACCATACGAACTAAAACCTCTGATAAAACTTCTGTGTCCAGCCAGGCTTCTAACATGTATCAGTTGAACTTGGGTTTAGTGTGTTTTCCCCTTGATATTGGTTGTTACAGACCCATCCCTAAGCACCTGCATGGGGACTGGAAGCTCAGTCCTGGAGGGTGGGAGGTGTGGAATCTCATGGTTCTGTGGGAAAAGGACTGTGTTTGTGGGTAATTATTTTAATGCTTGACTTGCAAAGAGATGACAGTGTGTTGGGGGTTGGATGGGGATCTCTGGGTTCTGGCTAGAGTTCAGTTTGCTGATGCTCATTGCCAGGAATCCAGATTCCTGCTACTGTTCTAAGTGCACTTTCATGCAATTCTGTTAAAATGTTTAAGGAGCACTTATAGCTTCCAAGCAATTACTTTGTCATGTTTTTGACTTTTAAAGACAAGTTACAAATAATGGCCACTTAATTTATAAAATCCTATCTTTGTGTCAACTCTAGTCACTTCTTCCTTGTGGAACACCTCCCCAAAACCTCTTCTTGCCAGCTGCATAACACTACAGAGAGCACAGTAGACAACCCCCTGGAAGTCCAGCAGGGCTTTTCTGCAGAGACCACTGCAGCTGCCATGGCTTTAATTTCCCCAACTCTTAGGATGTTCTCATCCCTGTGTTGTCCTCAGGACAGGTAGATCCACATGAAGGCTGGCCTGCAGCCAGCCCCTCAATGTCCATGTGGGCCCATTCCTTCACTGCACAACTGGGGCTTCATTTGCATCAATTTATTACTTGGGAATTATTTCAAAGAAGGCACAGACCAGGCTGGAAAATGCATGCTAGTTGTACTTGAGGTTTAGTTCCAGGAGTGAGTGACAGCAGCATGGACAGCAGTGCTTCCCATGCTATGCTGAACACTTACCAGACCACCCCGGGGATACACCTGGAGTTCCACTGACCCCAGCTGCCCAGGAGCCCAGTGTGTCCACACTGCCCAGGAGCCCTGTGTGTCCACACTGTCCAGGAGCCCGGTGTGTCCACGCTGCTGGTTCCATCAACACACGTTTGCACTCACTGGGTTATGTCTTACTGATACTCTTTGGTTGATGTAAAACCGTTCTGCTGAGAAGGGGGTGTGTGCCGTGCACAGCCTCGACTCACCTTATTTCAGTGATTAAAAAGAGCCTTAGTACAGAACAAGCCAGTCTGGGCTTCTAAACCCTTGGAGTGTCCCTGCAGGAGAGTGAAGTGCTCTGCCAGAGCTGCTCTCACCTCGTCAGCACCTGATCCTACAGCCGAAAATCCCAAGAGCCCATTGTGGGTGATAATGCAATCTGGCCAGCTCAGACCTGTGAAATTCCCCATGTCTGGCACAAGGAGTCAGCCTTAGGAGGACAATTAGCACAGAAAGACAGAATGGGAGGAGACAGGTTAGCAGCTGAGCTATTTTACTAAATGAATCTGTCTCCAGACAAGGACACACCTTAATAGGTCTGATAAATTGCCTAAAGCACAGGCATTGCTTCATGTGGAATTACAGTGGTAAATCCCCATGGTCTCCTTACACTGCGGGGAAGAGATCTTGTCAAGGATCCCATCCATAATAAAGCATTAGTGGTATATTCCAGATTCTCATGTCACTTGATTGACAAGAGAACAACAAATTTGTTCCAAGGCCCTTGACCAGCTGTACTGGATGGACACTGGTGAGACCAGTGCAGGAAGGATTCACCAACCAAGGCTCTGTTAAGTCATGGGAAAGCAAATGAGAGATGTATTCACTATCCTAAAACGTTTTTTTTTTGTTTGAATATACTCAAAACTATAGTGAAGCATTTTCCTGTTTTGGGGTGTCACAGTTGCACTGGTCTGTGCTTCATCAAACACAACTAATTGTTTTATGGGCAAATTCCATTATTCTACAGGTAATACACATGAGGACTGTTGAAATCACTATGAAAACTTGCTTTTCCTTACATACTGCTTCCCCAAAAATCCAGAAGATACTCAGCACTTAGTGAAAAATCAGTGTAATTACTACAGACTTGGGTCTCTCTTCTAGTTCTTCTCACATTTATTCTATCTTTACCCAGTATTGAGACGTTTCAGTTTAAAAAAATAATTCAGTGGAGCTTCTGGGCGCTGCTTTAGTCCCCCATGCAGCGAGTGAGGGTCCCTTCCATAACCGGAGCTCAGGGGATGAGCCCCCCCGCCCCCGGTGCGGCGGTGCCCGCTTGGCGTGCGCCGACAGCAGAGGGAGGTCTTGCATCTTGGAGAGAGCAGGGCTGCCTCCTCCTGGCCCTGTGCTCGGCCCGGCCTCCTCCACCGGCCTCAGGGAGCTTCTCCTGCCTTGCACATCTTCTCCCATCCCCACACCTCGTGGCCAGAGCTTCCCTTCGCCCCACCAGAGCCCCCCTTGGTGCCAGGTGCTCTGCTCTGCAACCATATATTTGAAATGTGTCATGAAGCCATGGGGCCAGAGAAGGTAAAAAGAAGAATTTGTAGCAAACTTGTTGTTCTGGACGTGGTTGGAGTGTTACCTGCGAGCTCCTTGGGCCAGTTCATGAGGGTATGGGCTTGGAGCTGTGCCACGGACTGGTGGCCGGTCTGCTGTGACCAGCCTGAGGCTCAGTGGCTGCCAGAGCCCAGTGCTACAGTGCAGGGTGGGACAGCTGAGAAACCACTGCCACCTCCAGCCCATGAACCATTGCAGAGCTTCCTCTCCCCTCGCTGTCCTGTGCTCTGTCCTGGAGCATCCTGGCTCATGGGCACAGGCAGGTCAGGTCGCTTTCTCCCTTGGTCTTGGTTTTTCCCTAGCACAGGCAAGTTTTTTCCACATGCCGTGATTGGAACAGATCTGATTATTACCATTTCGGAAAGAACAGAGCAGCAGGCTTTGCTTCTTGAAAGAAAACCGCCTTGCTGGGTTCCTCATACAAGTGTCCCCAGTGTAACCACATCCGCGGCAGGTGGAGGAGTGTGGGGGGGCACTGGCAAGGGGCTGGGGGAGGCACCTGCACAGCCCCTGGGCTGCTGCCCCCTGCCCCGTGGGGTGCTACACCTCTGGACCCCCGAGAGAAAAGGGGGGGACCTGGCCTCTGTGATTTGCATCCCCCAAGGCCTTTGGGGGCACATTTCCCCTGAACTTCAGGCTGATCAGGGATGAATTTTGCAGATAAACACCTGCTAAAAGCCGTGGGCAATTCTGCAGCAAAGGAATGATGATCCAGCTCCAGAGCACGTGGCTGCAGGGGAAGAGTTTGCGAACGTGTCTGGTCTGGGCAGGACGCGCGTGGCTGGCAGGACAGGCTTCCCAAGCTCTTCTACCCTGAGGAAAGGCTGACAGTGAGCTCAGACTCTGCACTGCAGCCGTGCCAGTGGAAAGCTTTGCTCCCACTTCTTCATTTCATGTGGCTGTGGCTAAACAGTAACATGTGGTCAGCAGGGGCTGGCGGAGCGATGTGTGACGGCTGAGTCACGAGTGGCCCGGCACACGGTGCTTTTCCGAGCGGCGGGGCAGGAGGCATTCCCAGCAGAACCCGGTCCTCCTCCTCCTCCCGCAGCCCCGCCGCCAGCAGCTGTCTTGGCCCGGAGCTGAGCAGCTCCTGCAGCAGGTGGCTGGACCCGTGCCCTGAGCCCTTCCAGCGGGGAAATCCCCACGTGAGCTGGAGGGATGGGATGAGCTGGAAGCCCGGGCTGGGCTTTCTAACCGCCAGGCTGGGGGGACTGGTACAGCTGTGCTCACCACTGCCCCAGCACCCGCTAGTGAGGCCTGGACACCTCCTGTGGGCATGTGACCCCTGGGAAGGGGGAAGCCAAATGGAGCGTGTGCCTCACCAGCGCTGTGTGACCCACACTGCCCGTCCGGGCAGGGCAGAAGAGAACAGAACAGAGGGCAGCTTGCTGGGAGGGCTGTGCTGCTCAAAACCCTCCCAGCAGAGAGGAAAAGCATGTCTGGACAGGTGCTCCTGACCCCTGCCAGAGGGAGGGAGTCACCGAGGGCTGTGTGGAATCGCAAGTCATTGCCTTTCCCCAGAGGATTATTAACCTGCGGAGAATCCTGCTCCCTGCCGGGCCGTGTCCCAGCGGGGCCGGGCGGACACTCGTCCCCACCTTCACCGCCGTGCCGAGCCGTGGGGCCGGGCAAGGGCAGCCACGCGTGGGGGTCCGGGCATCGCAGCCCCTTCCTCCAGCCCCCCGCTCTGCCCGGTGCGGACACGGGCGGGTCAGTGGCACGGCTCTTCGCCCTCCGTCCCCCCGGAGCGCCGGCGGGGAGCGCGGCACGGCGAAACACAACGGGGAGAAGCCGGGACCGGCTGGTGCATCTCCATCAGCACCAGTTCGTGCCCCAGCCCCACGCTCGGCCGGGCCCCCGGCGGCGATGGGGCCGACACCTGCCCGGTGCCCGCCCCGTCCCGCCCGGGCCATTGGCTGCGGCCCCGCACCGCCCTGCCCGCCCCGCACCGCCCTCCCCGCCCCGCAAATATCAGCGGGCGCTCCGCTCCGCGACATCACTGGCCCTGCAAGATGCCGCGCTCCTTCCTGGTGAAGAAGCACTTCTCGGCCAGCAAGAAGCCCAACTACAGCGAGCTGGAGAGCCAGGCCGGTGCGTGGACGGGCCGCGCACGTGGGGCGGGCAGGGATCTCCCGCAGGCTCCACGCGGGAGCGGGCGGGGCTGACCCACTTGTCGCAGGGTTGCAGAGGTGTGGGATTTGGGGTTTTCAATTTTGTGCGCCTCGGGTGGGATTGGGCGCGCGATCCTCTGTGTCCTGGGATGTTGAGCCGCTTCGTGGTAACCCGGGATGGGCGAAGTCTCCGGGGGTCCCTCACGGGGTGGGCATGGGTGCGTTGGGAGCTCCCCGTGCCGGGAGTGGGCAAGGGGGGCGTGGGGTCCCCTTCACGCTGTCCCGCGTGGCAGGGTGGGCAGGGGCGCGGGTCCTCGTGGTGTGGGGTAGATCCCCTTTGCCCCGGGGCGGTTTGGGGCTCTGCGTTCTCGTGGGGCGGGCTGGGGTCCCTTTGCCCCGCTCTGGCTCCGGGGTGCGGCGCGGGTCTCCCAAGGATGGGCTGGGATCGGGTCCCACTGAGCCGCCCCTCGCTGATCGCCGCCGCCTCCCGCAGTGCTGGCCGCCCCGCTGCTGTACGAGACGTGCCCGCTGCCCGTCATCCCCCCGCCCGAGGTGCTCGGACCCGGTGCCTACTACCCTCCGCTGGTGTGGGATGCGGGGCTGCTTTCCAGCCTGTTCCCGGGCGGCCCGGGCAGCGAGGCGGCCGGAGCCGCGGCCCCCGCCCTGGACCTGACGGCGCTCTCCAGCGAGGAGGATGAAGGCAAGAGCTCCGGGCCCCCCAGCCCGGCCTCGGCCCCCGCTGCTGCCGAGCGCTTCCGCTGCGCCCAGTGTGCCAAGGCGTACTCCACCTTCGCCGGGCTCTCCAAGCACAAGCAATTGCACTGCGACGCCCAGGCCAGGAAATCTTTCAGCTGCAAGTACTGCGAGAAGGAGTACGTGAGCCTGGGGGCTCTCAAGATGCACATCCGGAGCCACACGCTGCCCTGCGTCTGCAAGATGTGCGGGAAGGCCTTCTCCCGGCCCTGGCTGCTGCAGGGCCACACCCGGACACACACCGGTAAGGTCCCCTCTTGTCCCTCTGCCTCCCTCCCTTATCGACTCCCGCTTCCCCGCTCTGCTGCACCCAGCGAATCGGCGGGCCGGGTGTTATCTGGGAAGATAAGGGCTTCCCAGACCCCCTTGGCACATCTCTCTAAAATGTCCTTTAAATATCCTCTTGGCTGAAACCGAGCGCGGGGTCAAGGCTCAGCCTGTAAATCTGTGCAGCTGCAGAGCCTGCCCGGAGCTGGCCCGGCGGCCGCAGTGCGACAGCACACGCTTCACTGAGGTTTCACGAACTGGGGCTGTGAGGCTGCTGGAGCCCTCCCTCCTGGGCACTGCCATGCCCTGAGCATCCCTCTGCCCACCCCGAGGGCTCCTTAGAATCCAGCCGTGCCCGCTGCCGAGATGTGCAGGGCTGGGCGAGGCCCGTGGGCAGGTGCTGAAGGCACCTGTTGGCTCGGGCGCGGGTGCCGCAGCTGCAGCCCACCCCGCTGCCCCGACAATGCATCTCCCGAGCATCCTTTGTGGGGCTGCGGGACGGTGTAATTGTGACTTGGCACTGATTTCACACCCTCTTAACGTACTAAAGATGAGGGCTGAAGGAAGCCGGGTAGACTTAATTGTGCTTTCCAAATTGAGCATACACATTTGTTTCCTCCAAAAGAGTCTTTCTGGGAGGAATTCGCCCTGGCCAGGCTTTTCAATGCGAGCTGGGCAGGAGAAGGGGGAGCGAGGGGCTCGGCGGAGGAAATAGCTGCACTCACCCTGGGCTGGCGCCTCGCAGCCGCTGCCTGCTATGATATAATTAACACACAGCGCTTGGCTTTCCTGCCTCGCTGCAAACTCCTTGCTTGGCTCCGGCTGAGAGACGAGTATTGCGTCTTCGTTTGTATGGGCGACCGCCTTGCTGCTTGCAGATGTTTCCAGCGTGAATTTTCCGTGGTTCATAGGAGAGTTTTTTCTGGGAGTAGGCAGTTCCCAAGCCAGCGGTTCTCCCCCAAGCGATGCTGTACGGACCCGGCTTTCCTCCAAACAATGACGGCCAGCCCTTCTTTTCACTGTCCTCTGCACAAACTTTGGCTAATGAATGGCTCCTTCTTTGATATTCCCTATGTGTTGATGCACTGGTTAATTGGGAGCGTTTCTCTTTGTCCCATAGGTGAAAAGCCCTTTTCCTGTACACACTGCAACCGGGCCTTTGCTGACCGCTCTAATCTCCGCGCCCACCTGCAGACCCATTCAGATGTAAAGAAGTACCAGTGCAAAACCTGCTCCCGGACTTTCTCCCGCATGTCGCTGCTGCACAAGCACGAGGAGACGGGCTGCTCGGGCTCTCGCTGAGGACTCCACCGCCCCGGCCTCTCGCCTCACAAATCCCTATATTATACCTAGTTTCTGTAGGAGTTAGTTTCCTCCGTCGCCGTTGCAGTGTGCACCAGGCTGACCATGGCCCTTGAGACCCTCACACTCCTCTGCTCCTTCAGTGCCTCCAGTGCAATGCAAGAGCCTGATCGGCAAATCACAGAAGATCCTGAGCTGGAAGGGACCCATCGGGACCATCGAGTCCAGCTCCCGGCCCTGCTCAGGACACCCCAAGAATCACACACCACGTGCCTCAGAGTGTTGTCCAAACGCTTCTTGAGCTCAGACGAGCTTGGTGCTCTGACCACTTCTCCCATCCCGGCGTCTGAGGGTGCAGGACTGGACTCAGTGCCAAGTGTGGGTGGCAGAGAGAGCATGAGAAACTCGGGGGGCCCAGCCCTGAGCCTGCCCTGCTGCTTGCACAGCCCCTCAGCAGGTGCCCCCTCTGGCCAAGGGCACCTTGCGGGGCTGGACCTGCACCCTGGCCCCGCGCCGGTATCGAACACTGCAGCCATGTAGCTTGGGGGGGTTGGGGTTTTTCTGGTTGTTTTTTGGTTTTTAGGTTGGTTGGTTGGCTTTTTTTTTTTGGTTCTGTTTTTGGTTTTTTTTTTCAGCAACGTAACCACTCGGTAACTTTTAAGAACCAGTATTTTTTTAATGAAGGACAAAACGTTCCCCCCCACCCCCAGTGTATATACACTGCCTGTAGAAGGTGTAACTATGCAATAATACAGTATCCCAGTAGTTGTGAAGCAGCTGCTTCTCCCCAGCACAATGACAATTTGCAATGCCTGCGAGATTAACAGTGTCCATGAAAGGCAGGGGTAGCCATTTCAAACCCCAGCCCTGTTTACAGAGCAGCTATGCACTCAAGCACCTGTTAATATGACTCTTAACAACTGCTTTTCAAGAGAACTGTGACTAATAGCAGGCACTTGTCAGCTGATACAATGGTGGCCTGTCCCAAGGCTGCCCATCGACAGGTGTGTGCCAAAAGCCCTATTTATGGGTATTGACAGGTGCCTCCTGAATGCATCTTTCTTTGGACATTGTTTTCATGGAATCATTACAAAGAGGATGTTTACATTTCAAAGGTACACTGGTATTTATATTTTTGTGCCACAATTTTGTACTGATAAAACTTTTTATATAATTATATACAGTTTATTGATATTCAATAAAATGTTTAATTTATAATAGGGTTTTGTTGGTGCTTGGGGTGAATATGCAGGTGGGAGGGGGCAGTGCTGAGGGGACCAGGGACATGGGCTCGCCTCTCCTACCTGGTGCTCCTGGCCTCTGGCTGCATGTGAGTGGCAAAGTGATGTTCAGAGATGGGTATGTGTGGAGCAGTTTGGCTCCGAGGAGGAGAAGTCAGGCTATGTCAGTTCTGCCAAGGGCAGCTGTGCAGTGCTGTGGGCTGTGGGTGCAGTGGATCTCCCAGGCTCGCTGTGGGAAAGCACCAAAGGCTTGCCTTGTCCCTCCCAGCCTACCCAGATGTGTGCTGCCTTCCCCAGGGAGCTGCTGGAGCACCTGCAGCCTGTCCCTATCCCTCAGCACTCCCTGAACAGGGAACAGGTCTGTGCTGCAGCACAGGGCACTGCCCTGCCGGGGTGCTGGGGCTGCCTCTGGCTCTCAGCAGGATCCTGAACCTCTTCAGAGGTGGCTCCAGCACCACCAGGTGCCTCAGGGAGCTGAGCCTCGGGGGGATGACCCAACGTGGGTGGTGCAGCAGCAGAGGTGACACATCCTGTTGTCACCGGAGAGCTCTTGAGCAAGCACAGGTGGGGATGTCCCTGTGTGTCCACGCCTGAGGGGCGCCCCCCGTACCTGCCTCGTGAATTTCCATAGTGAAACTCCCAAAGCACCTGCCTTGCACCTTCCCAGCCTCCTCCAAATCCAGGCTGCTTCAGGGACAGTGCAGTCAGGCTTGCTGCTTGTCTCCCCCAGGGGCTGTAGTTTTATCCTTCTCCCCCCACACCTACACTGTGCCATCTCCAGGACATTGTTTTCAACGAGGGAATAAAAGCAGGAACCCTCCAGCTCTCATCCCCCTCCCAGTGCCTCTCCCAGGGGCTCTTTGGAGCAGGAAGATGTGTGTGGCTGTAAAAGTCAGCAGAGCCGCTGCTCGGCCCTTCTTTAATTAAGAGCTCGCTCGGTATAAACTGACTTTCCCAGCCGAGTTGGACTCATTACTCGATTATTAAGCAGGGCAGGAAGTTTTGGGTTTGCTCTTGTGTGTGCTTTTTTCTTCCTTTTCCCAACAGGAAGCGGGGGAGGGGCACTAATTACTTTCAGCTTTCCATCCATAAAATCCTGGAGCCGCAAAAGCAGCTAAATAGTTAAAAAAGAAAAAAAAAAGAAAATAACTGAAAAAAAAGAAGAGAGAGCCCAATGTTGGGAACAGACCACCTGCAGGAGCTGGAAAGGAGGATCAAGGAGTGGGTAGGCTGGGAGCAGCAGCCCCGGCCTGGGATGGATTTGCAGCACCAGGGCCCTGCACCACACGGGCTGTGCCTTCCCCCACCCACGTGTGCCCTGGCTGTCACCAGATGGGGACCCTGACCCTTTCCCGTGTCATTCAGGCTGCTCCTTCATTCCCGCACTGGCACCCACCGGGGACTCCTGCCAGCTCCCTCTCAATGGGCTTCAACTAATATTGGTCAGGCCGGCAGTGAGAGCTGTGAGAAACCTCCTCCTTAGCAAGCTTTGCTGCTCTCACTTGTGTTCCTGGCTTTGTCCCGCGCCTGGCTGGGATGCCAGGCTTTTAGAGGGAAGGTATAAACCGGGTGGTGAACAGCCTAGGCTCCTCTGACAAATCCCGTTGGCATTCAAACACAAATGCAGCCTTAAAACACTGGAAAAAAAAGAAATGCTGCCTGTTCTGAATCACAAAAGCTCAGCCCACTGGCAGTTGGGTTGCTGCTGCATCTGCTCCCTGCCCTGCCCAGCACGCTGTGCCCTGGGGACACGGCTGCTCAGGTGATGTCCCGCCCCTTGGGGCAGTGCCTCGGACCTCCCCAGGTGATGCCCAGGTCTGGACCAGCTGCTGTCCCATCGCAGCGGGATGGATGTGGCCCAGCCCCCTTCTCTTTTGACCAACTGCTCATTTTCTTACTGCAAAAATATTTCCTATTTCCACCTGAGCTCTGTTGGGGTAAGCAAAGGGCTGGGGACCGTGGTCAGGACACCCTCGGGTCCAGCTCCAGCCTGCTGCAGACAAGGGTGATCCCCTCTGGCCTTTCTCTGCCCCCGCACACCTTTGGGGCTCTGGGATGGAGAAACGCACCCGGGGCCGGGGCCTCAGGAGGAGGTGCAATTGCTTTTTTATTTCCAGAAGGAAACCTGCAGGGCAGCATCCCTGGCAGCAGTACCACGGTCCCCTGCCCTCGGTCCCCTGCGCTCGCCCAGGCAGCCAGAGGGTTCCTGGCGAAACCTCCGCAGTTTCCCCCCCATCTCTATTTTAATGCCACAGGAACCAAACACCCCGTAAAGCCCGGCTGGCTCAGCCAGGTAGCGCAGCCCGCAGTTCGGGGGTGGAGCGGGGACAGCCGGCGACTCACGGCGGGACCATTTGGTGACCACCTTGTGTGACCATCTGTAAGAGATTACGGTGTCAGCGCTCGTAAAAGCCGCGGTTCAATGGAGCTCCCCGCAGGTAGCGGGGCCGGGCGGTGCGGGGTCCGGGCGCTGCCTCCGCCGCCTTTCAACTCCCCTCTTTCATTTCCACGGACCTCCACAGGACCTTTCAGCGAGCACGCACGTCCCCTCAGCTCCTGGAGCCCTTTCAAAGGCTCCAGGGAAACCACAAAGTGCCTTTTCTTTCCACAGGCGACGAGTGTTTTCCGCCCTCCCTGACCCTGTGCAGGATTGAGGGTGTTGGGAATCCCACCCTGCCGTGGGACCCCCTTGGGGCAGAGATACCGGGTTAAAAAGGGCCTTAAGGTTTCCATGCCACTGTTTGAAATTGTCCTGTCCTGTCTCTGCGAGCATCTGGAGCTTCCCAGGGGGCATGAGAAGGGAAGCAGGAGGATTACAGCCACATTTGCAAAGACTAAGCTTCATCTCCTCAGTGATTTGGAGGCTGCAGGTCCCAAAATTGCCTTTTTTACCCCTTTCTGTCCCCATGTCTCCTAGGGACAGGCACAAGAACTGGCCCCTGTGTTGTGAGGGTGAAGAGCAGCTCTGGGGCCCCCCAGAATGCCTCCTCCCACCTTCAGGGCAGGAGAAAGGAAACAAATTTCCACTTTCTTTTCCTGTCATTGCAAAATTGTCCAACAGAAATGTTCTCCCTGTGATTCTGTGATCATCTGGATCCCCCGCAGCCTCCAGAGGAGCATTTTCAGCATTCAAGTGTGTAGCCCCCAGAGAAGGCAGCTAAAACTCAGCCCCTAAAAAGTGTAGCAGTCTAATTCTTCTTTTGGCTCTTACCTTACCCAGAAAAAGCTGAACAAACAAACAGAAACCCGTCAGAATCCAGGGAAAGGCCCCTTATTAAAGCAAATCACTGGGCATCTGTTTCTGATTTGGGGAGGGGAACGATTGGAGCTTCATGGCAGAAACTGGGATGGCTCCTGGGGTGATGAGCAGGGACAACATGGGTTTCCCACATGAGGTAGGTGGGATGCAGGAGGCCCAGGAAGGTGTGTGAGGTTATCCCTGGCTGGACAAGGGCAGCAGGTGCTGGTGCAGGGCTCAGGGAGCCCCTGTCAACAGGCAGTCCTGGTGAAAGCCCCTGTCCATTAACAGCTCACCATAAGGAGCAGGGCTCACAAACAAGCTGCAGGTGTAGCTATTGTTTCTCTGGCTCTGGGCTATTGACACGAGCAATAATCTCAAATTAATCTTTAATCGGATGATGAACTGATAGCACGGGGCCTCGGAGATGCAAGTCTTCCCACAGCAAAGGCAGAGAGAGGGGCCAGGCAGACCTGGGCAAGGGATGAGAGGCTGGAGGATTACAGTAAAGGTGATGTCTCCCTGTGGATGGGGGTGGTCTGGGCTGAAGCATCACTGTGGTCTTGCACCCTCTGTACTCATCTTTCTGGATATCATCTCTCCCATCCATGCTGGCAGTGAGTGCCTCCCTGCCTGCCCCTGAACCAGTGGGACGAAGGTGGTGCCCACCACAAGGCTGCCCCACGCCCCAGCAGAGCATCAGCCTCCTGCCATAAAGCTGATCTATTTAGTCTTTACCTGAGGATGGATACTTTGGCACGAGGGACACAAGTGCCCCCACAGCAGAGACCTGTGTCCTCCCAACAATGAGGTGCCAGAGCCACCAGCCTGTGCTGACTGCTCTACAATAGCAATGCTGTGCTGTAACTTATTGGATATCTGCCTAGAAAATCATCAGAAAGTATTTTAAACCCAGCATAACATACATATTTATGGATCACCTTCTGTTTTACTGGGCTCCCTGAAAGCAATGCGAGGCCTGTTTCACTTTTCCCAATAAAAAGGCTCACGTTTCACAGGGAGGAGATTGGCGGCTCCCGAGCTAATTAGCGCGGGTTCCCCTCCACCTCCGCATTTTCCACGCAGGGTTATGCTGGCGACACTTTGTCTGTGGCTGCTCCTGAGGACGGGGCTGCCCATGGAGCCTCCTCTGCCGGGATGTGCTGCAGGCAGAGCGGGGCGAGGCGAGGAAGTGGCGGCGTGTCGGAGTCATGGCCCGTTATAAAGAGCTTCAAGGGCCTGCATTATGTCATTACTCAATTAGCCTGTTGGTAATAGCACTTCATTAGGGAGACAGTTCCTATTCAGTGGCCCTAATCCGTTTTCTAAAGCCAGAGCTGCACCAATTGATCGCTTTTCCCGCTTTTTTGGTGAGGCAGAAAGTGGGTTTGGAGAGTGGCCCTGCTTGGGCAGAGGGAGTGATCCTGCCACCATGGCCAGGGCACCCTAAACCCAAGACAGGAGTGCCAGCACCCAGCCCCAGGACTCAGGGATGCCAGGGGAGGGGACACTTCATCTGCACTTCTCACCGACCTCAGAAATCAGGCTGGTAATCAGGGAGCAAGTGAGTTTTGGTGTCAAACCACCAGTGACCACAGGATGTAACCTCTCCCCACCATGTGAGCCGGGTGTGATGGGTGAGCCGGTGCCAGGATGCTCCTGGGGGCTGGCTGTGGGCACTGCCACCCAGCCTGCACCTCACTTTGGTTCACAGAAAGGAAAGCTGCTAATTGTGTTCCTTTTTGCTTTCCTCCCCCCACACACTCTGTGACATGCAGTGCTTGGTGGAAACCGAAGTGGGGTAGGAAGTGGTGTGAGAGCCGCGCAGGAAACCGAAGTGTGTCAGGAGAGGATGTCAGCCTGGAGTGCAGGGCTGGCACGGGAGCTGCCCCACCCCGAGGACAGGGGCAGGCAGTGACAGAGCCCCCCTGCTCTCTGTCAAGGTTTCTGCTGCCATTCGAGGTGCTGACAGACCAAACACGGAGGTGCAGGGAGCTGTCAGCCAGCACAAAGGTGCCCAGCCAGGGTAGTACCCGGGGAGCACCCTGGTGCTGAGAAATGTTCCTTATGTCCTGCCCATCCAGGTGGCTGCAAAGCCTGTGGGCTGCTGCAGGGCCTGATTCCCAAATCCCTCCACCACAATGACCAACATCCACAGGTATATCCTCCCCTATATTCTGGGGTCTCAACATGCCACAGCTCCCAGCACCTCACCCACCCACATCCACCTTCCCCAGAGCACCCATCAGCAAGGTGACCTCTTCATGCCAGGCTGCCATGGAGGACCTGGGCTTGGGGGTTTTCCCTTCCCCATGAGAAAATTACCATTTCTCAGACTTCAGAAAGATCCAGCTTAAGACAAAAGTTATTTTAGGTCAAAAGAAACACTGGGATAGGAACATTTACTTCCCTGGTTATGGCAGCTTCTGTCTGTGATCAATATCATCCAGATTTTCTCCCCTAAACCTCACTTTACAACAATAGCATTCCATCATCCTTTCCACAGAGCTGGAGGGCAGCAACGTGAGACCAATATTTGCTGGGAAAAACTGTAGTTATTGGTACTTGTGATTCAGGTGAGGACTTGAAGGCCAGTTTTTGAATGCAGACACTGGGGTAGATGGCAAATGGCTTCTTTCAAATGGTCTTCAGAGCATCCCAGAAGCCAAAGCAGCAAGTGGCACATGGCTGAGGGACAGAGACTGTGGCCCTTGCCAGCTGCAGGAGACGAAGGGAAGGCTGGACTGACACACCATCACCCATCGGAAACTTCAAATCTTCTGCAATTTAAGCAAACACCTTGTTTTCATTCAAACCCTTTTGCCATTTCATACTGCTGGCTACTTCTCTCTGAAAGGAAATAGCTGTCCCATAAATAAAGGGTGGTGGGAGGGAGCGTGGGGGAGGCTGTGAGTGCAGATGCAGGAAGCTCTTCCCATGCTCCAGCTCCAGCCAGGGGATAACAGCAGCCAGTGGAGGAGCAGAGAGGGTCCAGGGCACACGTGTGACCAAGGAGCCACTTGCACAGGGCCATGCCTGGGGCACCCCCAGCCTTCCTCTTCTCCCCATGAGCATCCTCCCAGCCAGTCAGCCCAATGTGGCAAGGGTGTGCTGTCAGCAGCCCCTGGCTATGGGGACGGGGTTATCGTCACCCCACCCAGCCACCTTCTCGCCACTCATCCTGGCACTTGGCTGGGGCTGCAGACCCTCGGTGTCCCCGGGCACTGAGCTCTGGTGGGTGGGTTCCAGCACAGCTGGGGTTTGCAGCACCCCCTACCCCTCACCAAGGGAAGACTTGACAGTCTCTTGCTCAGCATCACCCGTGCTTGCCTGTGGATGGGGGTGATGGCAGCGCTGGCACCGCAGTGGGGACTGTCACAGTGTAGGAACTGGGGGTGTTACAGTGTGGGGTCACTCCTGGGGCCAAGAAGTGCTTGGATGCCTGTTATCACCAAGTGTCAGGCAAAATACTGTGATTTAGACAGACAGAAAGAAAATAATAATGGCTAATGCTTCCAACAGTAATTTGGGGAACCTCAATTTAGAAAGCCAAAATTGAGCTCCCTTGAAGAGTCAGTTTTCCAGAGGCTTCTCCAAAATGTCTGGAGGAGCGATCTGTCATCTGGCACCAGCAGCATTTGCCATTTCTAGGACCTGTGGTTGGGGAATGATAGTTAAGATTCCTGCCTGGCACTGGGGGTGCCCATGACCGTGCACGAGGAACTGTCTCCCAAACCCTCCGGCTTTTGGAAGGGTCTGCCTGTGCCAGCGACACCGTGTCAGTGCTATCCCAGCCTTGGGATGTTACCAGGAGTGAGCTTTCCCAAAATAGTCCCTGGCACCCCTCCACGCTGCTGTGCCGGGCCAAGTGTCTCTGAGACTTGCTTCCAGCTCCTCTGTGGCCCCAGGGAGAAGAGGAGCCTCTCTCCCTCTGCACTGCCTTGGCCCCGCTCTGTCCTGCTCCCCCTGCCTGGGACAGAGCCCCTGACCCCCTGCTGCTGTCCAGCTCTCCTGAGACCTTGCTGAAGCAGCCTGTGGACATAAAATTAACACCCTGGCAGGAGGCTGCCAGGGGAACCTGCCCTGGGAAGCAGATGCTCTGTGATCAAGCCCACATGCACAGGGCAGCACCATCCCAAGCAGAGCAGTGGTGCCCAGGCCAGGGACAGAGGGCACACGCCTGAGAAGAGGCTGCTTTGGGCAGGGATGGCTCGGGCTGGGGGCTGGCAGAGGGGTTGGATGCAGTGTGGCCAGGGCTGGGGAGGGCTGGCAGGATGGAGCCAAGCTGTGTCTCCACGAGTGAAGCTCAGGGTTGATATTGTCTCATACACAAGCACAGCTTCCAGATAGCAATGGCCCAAGCTTGCAGGAGTCAGGCTGAACTTTTCAGCTCTATCAGGGTGAGACAAGGGCCAGGTGCCACAACCCACCAGCTCACACTGCTGGGGATGAATCCCTGGAGGACAGGAAGGTGAGCAGAGCTGTCCCCTGAGCAGGGAAGGTGTCCCCTGAGCAGCTCCAGCTTTGATTCTTTTCTTCCCCTTCTTGGTTTTGTCCCAGAAGTGGGGAGGTCCCCACTTTTCCCCTGCCCTCTCCAGCCTCCCCAGTGTGGTTTCTCCAGCCTTGTAAGAAGGGGTGGCCATTTCTGTTTCTTCTCAAGGCATTTTTTCCACCCACTCTCTCTGGCCCTGGTGGGAATTGTCAGCTTTGAGATAACGAGAAGGATGAATTGTCATACAGGATGTTGCATGAAGCCCAAGTGCTATTTGCAGGCAACTTTAATAAGTAATAATAAGGAGAGAGAACTCCAAAGGAAGTAACCTGGTACAGCAGACAAGGCAGATTTATCAAGGCAGGGAGGAAATACTCCCCAGAAATGAATCTGGCATGAGTTCCTGCACACCAGTCCCACGATCCTGTCTGCCACCACAGGCAACTCTTATCTGAAACAGTCCAGTGTTTAAAATAGACTGGAAAATAAATAGTCTTCCAGCATGACTGATCCTCCAGAGCCTGCAGTTCATCCCAGCAGCATTTACAGTTTTCTCTGGAGTGTTTCCGACATGTACTTCAAGGCCTTCCAACTCTTTTCTCCTCCCCTGCCTGAGACATTAATGAACCTTAAGGGATTCTTAAAGCACGTTTTATGTGGATGTATTTTTAAGCAGGAGAAGGAGAGAGCAGTTCCCAGCCTGGGGTGGATGGAGAGTGGCTTTGTGAGGCGCACTCCAAACAGGAATCCATCAAGAGCCAGGGCTAAGTGTTGCTACGGCAGCTCTGCGAGCGTCAAGTTGTTTAATGTTCATTGTTCACAGCTGTGTCACCCTAAGAGAGTATTTTATTGTTTTTCCAGTTGGACTTAAAGCCATCCTTCATTATGCTGCCCAGCCAGTGAGTGCCTCACCTTTAACTGATGACACCAGACAAAATCCCTGGTCGGAGTTCCCAGTGTCTGCCCCATGGCTGGCACTGCCACCCCTGTCCCTGCCAGGGCAGTTCAGCCCCCTGGGTGACCTGGGGGATGAAGGGGGCACAGCAGCACACCCAGCACGGGGCACTGGGGGTACCTGAGCTGGGACACGAGCAGAGAACCCCCGAGGAGCCAGGGGTGCCACAAACCCCTCTCTGGGCAGCAGGGAGGGCAGTCTGGGTGGCAGGGCAGCCCATGGGCTGGAGGGTGGGGTGCCCACTGCCATTTGCCTGGGCTGAGCCAGCAGAGGAGGCAGAGGTGAGACCCAACAGCCCCAGTGCTGCACATCCCCTGTGCCCAGCTTGGCAGCACTGGTGCCTCACACAGGTACCCAGCTGGGTCTAAGAGCCCCCAGATGCACCAGCAGAGCCATCTCCCCACACTGTCCCCACACCCCAGGCTGGTCAGTCCCCCATCCTACCCTGAGCCACCCCAGTGCCCACGTGCCCTTATGCACATTCACATGACAAGTAACTGCAGTGACCAACTTTATTTGCTGGAGAACAGTCCCCTTGGCAGGCAGGGAAGTCTCCCTGCCTCTCCTGACAGGCTCTCTGCGGTAGTTAAAAGGGACAGCATTAAAGAAAAAGAACTTAAACAACCCCAAAGTGAAGGGTCTGTAATTTATTTACTCCCCTCAATGAATGCTGGTTGCAAATCACTGTATAAAAATAACTCCTTTCTCCAACTTTTGATCTCTGATATTCCTGTATTTCCCTGGGGAAAATGTAAATCTATGAACTTATTACTAATGTTTCCTGTCCCTGACAGTGGAGCCAGTTGATATTTTACTTGAGAAGCCGGAGAGAAAAAAAAGAGGTAGCATAAGCTTAATGACTGCAGACTGTTTCCAATCTTAGTTTCACTTTTCAGATGGAGAGTTTCCATCTTACAACAGGGAGAGGGAGATTTTTAAATAAAACATGATTTAACTTTAGCCAAACTTCCTCCTAGTGTTTATGCTTTTGGCTCGGGGTTTGATCCAGTTAAAGCTGGTTCCCTTTGAAGCAGCCCCTGCTCATCACTGCTCACCATCAGCACGGCTTGGAAATTGTCTGTTCCGCTTCTGGATCCCAATTCCCCAGCCTTTGGCTGCCTCGCTGCCCTCCTGCCTTGCTCTGCCTCAGAGGGCATCCCCTGGGTCCTGCTCACCTCTGCAGGCACCAGGCAGCATGGGTGATGGTGTGGTGGCACCTGTGCCCACTGGGCATCCCCTCCGCTTGGTGCTGTGGCACCTGGCTTGGCCATACAAAGCTTGGCTGGGAGAAGCAGCTCTGTGTCATCACTGCCCTGACCATGGTCTTTTGGGACCCCCAAAGCCACATCCAGGAGTGGCTAGTTGGAGAGGTTTGGGGCAGGAACTCGGGTCCAAAAAATATTTGAGAAGTTTCCAAATTGTCTCATTTTGGTGTGCCACCCTCCAACACTGAACACATTTCTAGCTGACAGCAGGCTTGGTTTGGAAATGTAAGCTCTTTAGGGCAGGCTCTGCTCACTCCTGCCCAGGTACAGCACAATCTCTGCGAGGTTTTCCTGGTTTTGTTTATTTGTCCCATTGAGCCTCCCAGGCCCTGGGATGCCCAGTGCTGAAAGGGACCTGTGGCTCTGCCCACACCTGCAGTGCCCTGCCCTTTGGAGCTGCCTGTCCCTGTCCCTGTCCCTGTCCCTGCCCTGCTCAGCCCCCTCAGGGCTGGCATTTGGGTGTCTGGGGGGGCAGGGGAGGGAGGAGCAGGGGCAGCCAGAGCCCATCTTCTGCCGGAGCTGGAGCAGCCCTGACGCCAGGCGTGGAACCACCTCCCCCAGGAGCAATTCAGGCACTGCTTCAACCTCAGCCAAACACAGGGAATAAAAGGAACTTTAATGGGGTCTAAGTTGAGTTGTGCACCCTGGAGGATTCCCGGCTGCCTCTGTTCATGTCAGATAAATAGCCCTGTGACTGTGGTAATGTTTAACATCCCCTCTCATTATCTCACTGGCATCCTGGGCTCCTGCAGGGATTGCAGCCAGGCCCTGGCCAGGTCTTCCCCCAGTCCCCATCCCATTAGCTGGGCTGCAGCAGCACTAAGGCAGCCATCCCACCACATCTGGGGGCATGTTAGGAGACAGCTGGAAATACCACTCTTTTATTTTCATTTCCCTTCATTGTAGCTACAGCTCGACACAAACCCACTTCCCAGCCATGGCCACCCCACGTGGGCAGCACCCACAGGGTCCAGGAGCACTCATAGCATCTGGCAGCACCCACAGGGTCCGGTAGCACCCACAGGGTCCTGCAGCACCCACGGCCACCCCTCACCAGCTGCACTGTTCTGCCCAGATTTTTCCACTGCTGGGGGCAATGGGAACCCAGCACTTCTCCCACCTCAAGCATGAACAGCCACATGTGCCTCAGAACAAGCCCACAGCTACAGGGACTGCTTTTAAGACAAACATTCCACTGTGGAGTCCCACAGCAAATGAGTAATTAGGCTCCCAGTGCAAAGTTTGTTGCAGCTGTAACATCTGTGCTCTAATGTCTGGCACTGGGGTGGGAGCACCTGGGGGTCTCTCCTGCAGTCTCCTCCTCTGGGAGAAGCTCCCTTTTGTCACCCAGGTCGATTCCCACCAGCACCAAAGGTGACAGTGGGCACCACTGAGCCAGAGGTTGCTCAGGTTCCCCCTTGGTGTCTCCACATCCAGGGGAGCCCATCAATACTTTTCACCCTCTCAGCAAATCCCCAGGTAGTTTCCTGGCACTCAGGGGCAGGATTAGCTCTGAGCACTTGCCAAGAGCAAATGTCCTTATTGTCACCTCGGTGGGGACGCAGGGCCAGGCTGGCACTTCAGGGAGGCTGCCTGCCCCCAGATCTGCCACAGCCTGCTGCCTGGCTTGCTTCTCCTTTTGGGCATTTAACACCATCTGGAAGCTGTGTCAGGGGAGAAGAGGAGACAGACAGACGGACGGGAGCTGCTCTGATGTAAAACAGAGCCTGGGAAGTGAGAGCAGAGCCTGGGGATGCCCCAGTGAGCAGCCCAGCATGGGGACAGAGCAAGAAGCACGTTTGTGCCATTATTCATGGTGGTGTTGTCACAGAGGCACAGAGAGGGCCAGATCCCACTGCTGGCTTCACACAGGCATGTCAGGAGGGAGCAGAGCCCCACTGCTGCACCAGGATCCAGCCTCTTCTCCATGTGGGAGGCACAAAGCCAGGGGTGCTCCATGGCCCCAGGGCTGGTGTGGGGTTGGACCCACCGTGGGGATTTATCACAGCATTCTTGGCCAAGGGGAGAGAGAAGGAGATGGGCAGGGTGACCCCATGGTGGGGAGAATGGACAGACCTGCCAGACCCACATCGTGGCCACAGCTCTGTACAGCCCCTGCCCCACACCATCCAAGCTTTCCTTCACTGATCCTTACATACCTAAATAGGGCAAAGAAGAGAAGGAAAAGCCCAGGGAAGGAAATAGCCCGTTCCCAGCAGCCCTTAACACACATTTCCTCTGCCGAGGCCAGGAAGGGCTCAAGTGGCTGGTGGGCTGTCTCCATGCTGAGTCCCAGACCTCTGGCTCCTACTCCTATTTTCCAGCAGGGAGCCACACTTTGGCACACAGTGAGGCATGAAATAGATCAGTTTGCTGGGGCTACCAGCACCCTTTCACCTGGGTCTGCATCAGGAATAGCCAGAGAGGCCCCTCTCCCAAGGTTGCAGGGCAGTGATAAAACCACATATGGGCTCATCCCCCAGAGTGGAGTTCCCTCTAAGGCCATAAAATGAGCTGGGAGCCTGACTGCATCAGTTTGGGATGAGGGTGTGATTTCCCCGGAGGGTGTGGGTGAGTGGGGAGGTGTCCAGCACCCTGGGCCCTCGAGGGGGAATGCCTGGCTGCTGAGGAACAAGAGCAAAAATTCCCCTCTGGGTCCCTGCAGGCTGGTGCTGTGGGAGCACACGAGGTGGGATGGAGCCACAGGAGGCACCGTGCCCCAGGCTGGGCCTTTCCCAAACTGCTAGAGGCACTGGCTCTGCAGCCCATGGGTGGCCCCCGAGTGTGGCAGCAGCTCCAAATGCTGCTGGGGAAGGCTTTGGCCATGCCCACCAGCAGCAGGGAGGGAAGCTCTGGCACCTGTTTGCAGGGATCAGCCCAGCCCAGATGCTCAGTGCTGGGTGTTGGAGACAGCCCAAAGCTTTACTTTGGTACATGTTTGCATCCCAGGCGGGGTAAGCCTGGGACCAAACACCAAAAGCTTTGAATATGCTCATGGATGAATCCTCTGTGGACCTCATAGCCCAGCTCTGCCTACCAAGACCATCTTTACCCTCATCACAGGCCTGGGGTCAGTTTTGAGCTTCCCCCACCTGGTTAGTTGATGCAGAGTGTGAGGGACCCCAGGCAGCCCTGCCTACCAGACCTGAGCAGGCTCCTGTCAGGTCCTCAAGACAGCCTTGGAGAACTCCTTTAATTAACACTGCTAAACCATCCTGAGCAATTCTTGGGCAAACATAAATCCTCATTTTGTGTGTAGAGATTGCTGCCTGAACTGGCAATCAAAGTTACACCTCAGCACCAGTCTGGTGCCACAGCTCGGTGCAAAGAGCATTGAGGGGGAACCCAGGACGATGTTGCACCTGTCACAAAGCCCTCAGTGCCTGAACACACTCCAGACAACTCATGAGAGAGCCCAAGCTCTGGCTGAGCAGGAGAAGGGAATGATTCCTGAGTGGCCCATGTGCTGCCCAAAGCAGGGCTGGCCAGGGACATCAGGGTCTTGCTGTGCTGGCACTTGGGTTCCCTCCTGCACCTGCTGCCTCTTCTCTCTGGCTCTTTCTCACCCCATTCCCAACCCTGGGAGCCGCTGCAGCAGGAGCAGAGGAGTCAGGGTTTGGTGGCATGTCTGGGCTAATGCAAAATGTGGCTTTTCACTGGTGCATTAGTCACTTCGAGAACTCATCACTTCACAGGCACCCCTTCACCAGCCCCAGAGGGGGCACGTGGAATCACAAGTCATCTGAGTGATTCATATTTTCCCCAAAATAAAATGCTGTCCATGGAGCCAGGAGTGGTGGGTGAGCAGGACCCCCCCTGCACCCCCCAGTCTGACCAGGGGTGTCCTTGCCCCTTGCAGACCTGCTGCTGGGGGCAGGCGATGGAGCCGCGATGCTGACGTGAGCTGCAGAGCTGGAAAGTTTCCGACATACCAGCGTTAGCAGGAATGTTATTTACTGAGCTGGGGAGAGGTCTGACAGAAGAGAAAGGCTCTCGGCCCGGCTCTTCCCCTTGTATGGCTGTGGACCGGTGTTACTCAGCAGGATGCGGCACAGACGGAGGCGCCGTGGGATTCCTCTCCTCGCAGGAAGCGGGACGTGGGACGGGGGCACCTCCCGCACCCCCGAGCTGTTGGCTGGGCTTCAGGGCAGAAAAGCACCATCCAGCCGCTCCCGAGGGACTGCTCGCCCTGGGCTGTGTCAGGGTCGCTCCCGGGATCCCCGCGGCTCAGGCAGGTTTTGTAGAAGCGAGGGAACACAGGTGGGACATGACCACCAGTACGTGGCTCGGGGACCATCAGTGCGGGGGGAAGCTGCTTTCCCGGGGAGCAGGACGAGGGGAGCATCCCACTGGAAAGAAACTTAAACCCACTCTTTCCCTTAATAAGCCTCGTCCAGCTCAAAGCAAATATTTTTATGAAAGTGGGATTTCACTTCCCATTTGTATTTCTGACGTTTGTTGAAAGCTGACAGTGAGCATGTTCAAAGGCAAGCAGTGTTTCCCAGAGCCGTGGATGTTTCCCAGCCCCAGCGTGGCCCGGGGAAGCCCGTCCTGTCCCTGCCGCAGGTGGGGGGATGCCCGCTTCCCCCCGGCCTCCCTCCTCCCCTCGGGGTCATTATTGGTCACAGAGGGGCGGATTCTCCTGAGTCACGGGCACATCCGACGGCCCTGCGCCTCTCCCCGAGGGCTTCAAAGGCTTCGCAAACACCAGTAGGTGCAATCCCAGAGTTAAGTCAATAGAGCCTCCTCTGCCGGAGAGGCGAGGATGGGGGTGCAGGTTCCAGCTGCCCCCAAACCTCCCCTGACTGTCCTGGCTGGTCTCCACCGTGCACAGCCAAGCAAATAAACACAGGCAGTTTTCTTCTTCTGCACGCAAATTCTGTGCCGTTTCCCCCCTGTTGGAATCTCTCCCTGCTTCCCCTGCACCCTCATTCCCCGGGCAGCCCCAGCCGGCCCCGGGGTAGGCGGGAGGGAGAAGCAATGGGATTATTCCTGCTCAGGAGGCACCGGGAGGGAGGCTGAGCAGATGGGAGCGTGTTTCCCAGCGCTGACTGGCCGGGGAAGTTCGCAGTGTGACTCATGCGCTTCCCCAGGCCCTGAATCGCAGCATTGTGCTGAGAAATCACAACTGCTGGCACATCCCTGCTGGGTGCCCGCCCCACCACAGCCTCCCGGAGCCCCGAGGGGAGCGATGTGGGCAGCAAAGCCACGGCTCCTCCTGCGGCAGACACCTCCTCCGAGGGCGCTGTCACCGATGCCATTCGGCAGCTCGGGGGCCTCAAAGCTCTCAAGCAGCTCCTTCAGAATGCCTCTCTTTTCCTTGGCATCCCGGGAAGCAAACACGCTGCACAGACGTGTGCTCCCTCGGCAAACACGGCCGGCGAGAAGGAGCCGAGAGGAGCCTTTGCAGGGCGCCCCTCTGCCAGCACCACCCTCCCTCCCTCCCTCCCCGCGGGCCGAGGACACCGTTTATTTTCCTTCCCATTAAAGTCTCCCCACCGGCCTGGCTCTGGGAAGCTCAATTTATGCGCCGAGCCCTGGGTGTATTACATTATTGCTAGCGGGAACAGAGAGGGGCAGTCAGCGCCGAGGCGGCTCCGGCGGCCGAACAAGCCGCTCTTTGGTTTCGCGGCGGCCGCGCCGAGCGGGGACGGGAAGTCCCCGAGCAGACACAAAGTCTGGGGCTCCGCGGCCACCGAGGGGCCGGTCGGGGCTGCCACAGCCCCACCGACAGCCTGGGGGCTGCAGCGGTGCCGGGACACGGGGCCGGGGGAGCTGCTCCAGCGTTGGAGCCTCGGGGCAGCGCACGGAGCAAAGGGCGATGCTGAGCATCCCTCTGGCATCCCCCGTGCCCAGGAGCGTGCAGCCACCCTCTGCCAAGCGGGCACAGCGTGGCACAGCTAAAGAACTGGGAGGCTCAGAGGGTGGGGGGATGCGGGAACAGCTCGGGGTTTTGTTCCCAGGAGCCCACTTCAGTCCCTGCCACTGCTCAGAGATGCTCGGCAGGCTCTGAGCACCCCAAAGCATCATGACCTATCCCAGGGAATGCCCTGGGGACCAGTAGCATGGGGTTGAACACGGGACACAGCCATGCACATGGCATTCCCAGTGCTGTGCCAGGTGTTTTCCAGCTGCCTCTCTGTAGCTGAAAGAGCTACCTGCTGTACTTTCCTGTACCTGCTGTACTTTCCTGTACCTGCTGTACTTTCCCCCAGCTGGGCTGGTGCAATGGAGAGAAAAGCCTTGTCCATGCCTCCACCACAGCATCCCACCAGGCCTCCACTGCTTCCTTCTACCCACTCCTCTTCTACATCCAATTTGTGTGACCTCAGACAAGCTAAATCCCAAATGCCTGGCGTGAGCAGGAGGTGACCTGCCATCCCCACAGCTGTTTTTTCCCTGCTCTGTAAGGTTACAATAGCTCCTTGTTTCTCCGTCCGCCCCACTCCTCTCCTCTATCACATCCTACACGACTGCTTTGCAGTGACCTCATCTTTCTTATTTTCCATGCCTCCTGCTGAATCCGAGGCCACACTGCTCTGTCCCAGCCCCTGCCCCACACTGTCTCCTGGGGGTGCCGGAGGGGAGGGGGCTCTCCAGGAGCTGGCCTGCCCTCGCTCACCCCAGCACCCACAGGGACCCACACAACCAGAGTGCAACCTGTGGAGGCTTCAGTTGTGGCTGAAGGGCCATCTGTGAAATCCATTTGCAGCCTTTTCCTGGATTTTTAACCCCTTTATCCCCACCTAACCTCGGTCTGCCCTGGGATGCTGAGCAGCCCCCCCAGCTCCTGCCTTTCCTCTAGGGCACACCCTGACTCTGTAGGGTGCTGCCCCACAAGGGACCTAACCCCAGGTGTGTGTTTGGTGTCAAACATCTCTTCTTGGTATCACACACCATAAATGACTGGGAAATCAGTGCATCGAGGCTGCTTGGTGGCCCTGCACACAGGGCTTCTCTTGTCCAGGTGACATCAGGCATCTCAGCCTTATTTTGGCTTGCCAACACAGCCCATTTCCAGGGCACAAAGTTTTTATTTCTTGGAAACCTTTCCTGTGCTCTTTCATGTGGTGTTCACAGGAGCCTGGTTTGCTTGAAGCAGGGGTAAATCACCAAAGGCTTTCATCCCCTGGGACCTTCACACGTGGCTGGGGCTGTGGTTAGCCAGAAGAAAACATTTGTGGTAGCCAAGGGCTGGTGAGAAACCAAGAGAGCCATCCACTTATCCTGGCCGTGCTCAGCCAGCCCAGGGAGCCTCAGGGCTGGACGTTACACCCATGTCCAGCCTACACATGGGCTGAGGGACAGGGGCAGGGCTGAGTCACAAACTCAGTGGTATTGCAGGACTGTCCCTGTACCAGCAGTGGTTGCAAACAGGGAGTCTCTCCTGTGCCCCCCTGCTAAGGGGACACCCACTAATACCCACATCTGCAAGTGAACTCTGGAGATACCCTCAGGGGAGCACAAAGGAGGAGGCAGGTCCTTCTGAAGCTTTCCTATTTAAAACCGTGAGGTTTGGGAGCCACACAAGCAATGGGGGGTCCACTTGTGGCCCCACCTTTTGTTCCCCACATGGTGCTTGCCTGGCGCCCACTTGAGCAGCCAAAAGCCGGGGGAGATGTTTTGCTGTGGGCGTCAGCCTTGGAGCAGGGTGGCACATGCCTGTGAGCATCAGCATGAGCTCACGTCTGCCGGCAGCGACGCAGCCTCAAGTGCCTTAAGTAGGTGTTGAAAATTAGGAGTTTCTTTCAAGGAGCTCTCAGGGTGGGAGGCTCTGTGTGGCTGGACGTGATTGATAGTGTAGGGTGAGCTGCTGGCTGGGTGTTGCTGCTTCTGGCCATGAAGATGCCAGTGCTGACAACATATGGGGATGGAGGCCCTGGGGGGCACGGCCAAGACTGGCTCTCCCTGTGCACAGCTGGGCATGTGGCCACTGAAATGCTCCTCAGACACTCACCACCTAAATATGGGACTGGGGAGAAGGGAGAAGTGCCTGTGTCAAAGAGAAGTTGAGGTTCTGGCTGACTTCTCCTCGCTGCACACCTTGTGGGAGCTGGGTGGGCACACTGCTCAGTCCTGCTCTGTGTGCTCCAGAGTCTGGGAGCCACCCTGAAACCCTCGGTACAGGTACCCAGAGCTGCTTCACCTTCCTTTGCTGTTGCAGTTGTTCAGCTTCACAGGTAATGCTCAGAAACTGCACCCTGCCTTACTCACTGACAGGTCCCTGTGACCATGACTGCATTTGAGAAGCAGGGCTGGGCTGACTCTGTGCCTGGGATCCCCCAAATATATGAAGTACAACCAGGCCTTTCCTATGGTATGCTGCCCGAAGAGAAGAGAAGGTTTCCCTCTGAGAGGAGAGTTTGTGTTGGACAGGGTTGTGGTTAATGTGCTCCCTGGGGAGATGGCAGGGACCCCTGCCCAGCCCAGACCCTCACTTGGGGCTGGGATCACAGCCAGGAGGGGTGGAAAGCAAAGGGTGAAAAATGCACTGTGTGAGATGTGGTGTGTGAGATGTGGTGTGTGGCTGATCAGACCTTCCCCTGGGTGTTTCACACAGCAATTCCCACACCCAGCTGGCAGCTCCAGGTGCAAGTCCCATCACACTGGGGGATCCTGGTTTGCAGGGTGGTGGGATCCCCTGCCCCTGCAGACTGTTGGGAAGAGTGCGATGTGCTGGGGGAGGATGCCAAGGGAGAGTAATTCCCTGCACCGGGCCAAGCCTCGGGATTTCTGGGCTGCTTTCCACGTTTCCATCCGCTGGAGCTGTTGGCTGGGAGCGCGACAGCCCCGGCTGCTCCCCGGCCCGGCGCCTGGCTGCAGCCCTGAGAGCTGCGCAGCCAAGAGCGATCCCCAGCCACTCAGTCCCCAAATATGCTGATAACAGCCCCTTGTGCAAGACCGCGCTTGCATGAGCCTGCCCGGAGGTTGGGTAACCCCGGCACCTTGGAGCAGGTGCTCCGGCAGAGCTGGTGCCCCCGGGCGGGGGTCCCTGTCCCCCAGGGCTGGGGGTCCCTGTCCCCCCAGGGCTGGGAGTTAGCAATGCTGTTAACTGAAAACTATCAATGAGCTGCAATCAACATGGTGGGATAAAGTGGATCTTGATTAATTTCCCTACTTTAAAATATGCCCCCATCCCTGGAGCTCTGCAAAAGAAAAATCTCATTTTTTCCAACTCTAAATGATCTCTTCCCCCCCCCCCCCCCCAGAAAAAAAAAAAAAGT
>WBMV01004527.1:29957-81252 GCA_013396655.1 Campylorhamphus procurvoides
GAAATATAAGCTAATTAAGTTCCCTTAAAAATATTTTGTGAGTTCAAAGTGAAAATGAAATATTTTAGAAGTGTCTGAATGAGAATGGAAGAACTGACCAAGGCTGATCTAATCCAAGACTTGGGAATGAGGCTTGAAATTTCATTTCCCTCCCGTCTTTTGAAGGGGAGATTTCCAAAATGTTAACTGATCTTCTGTGTAACCAACTGAACTGTGCACCATGGTGGGTGTTGGGCATCATTTGATATTCTCAGGCTGAGCAGAGTGGGCACAGTCAGAGACCCACGGGACACAGAGATGGGGGACAGGGACTGGTGTGCCATGGTCAGTGCCAAGGTGTGGCACTTGGGGCCACCTCTGCAGCAGTGGGGTTGGGGCAGTGGCTGCCTGGGGGTGGTGGAGGAGCTGGGGTGGGAGGCAGAGGATATTGGGGTCCCATGGGGCAGTGGGAGGCTCAGGCAGGGCGGGTGCAATGCCCCCAGCTCAGGATGTGCAGGTGGGGCAGTGGAGCCCTGCAGGGCATCGCAGGGGCTTGCCAGGACCCGCTGTCAGGTGTGCCACTGACTCATGTGTTACCAGCAGAGATGCTGTGCTGGCAGATGTTTTGAGGGCCAGCCTGGTTAAAAGATGATTATAAGCACAGCCCAGACTTGACGTTGTTTATTAACAGACTCATTTTATTGCAACATCTCGGGGCCCTTTCCAGGACACTGCAGTGCAGCAGAAAGCTTGGTGAAACAGGCCCCAGAGCAGGCAGTGGTACCTGCCCTTCCTCCAGTGCTGGAGAAGCAGGTGTGGGGCTGACCCAGCTGTTCCTGGTGTCACTGCTGTGCCACAGCACAACAGCAGGACTGCAAAACAAAGTGGGGAACTGGAGCAAAGTCCCCTGTGCCCTGGCACAGAGCTTGTGCGCCCCAGTACCCCTTTACTCAGTGTTGGCCCCATTGGGAATATGGGTGCTCCGGTGCTGACCCCAGCCAGGCTGTGGTGCCTTCATGGGCTCCAGGTCCCAGACCAGGTGAGTGACACCTGCTTCAATATACATTTCAGCAGGTCAAAATAGAGCAGATTCGGAGCTTTCCAGGCCTTTCCTGCCCCTGTTTCCCACACGCATGTATCTGCCAGGTCAGAAGGCAGGCATGGGATCCCAATGCTGTGCTGAAAGCACAGGTCAAAATGAGCTAATTCCTGCAGGGAAGGGATGGATCCAACCTATGAGGACACTCCCATTATCACTGGTTGAGATAAACATCCCAATAAACATGGGTTGATGCAATTAGCACATGCAGGGGGACACCAGCCCTGTCTCCCTCCTGCCTGGGGAGGGGGAGCAGCAGCAGGGGATGGGGAGGGCAGTGGTGTGGGGGGGCCAGGGGCCTTGGGGACCTCCAGATCACCCTCCCTGCTACCCTGTTAATATCCAAAGTGGCTGTGATAAGAAGCAGTTGCTGGGGCCGCAGGTGGGAAGGTGTCAAGTCGTACACACTGAGCTATAAACAGTGCGTGCCCATAAACCAGATCAAAGCAGAATGAGTTTATTTTCAGAAGGTCTGCTTCCTCTGCAGAGCCCAGAGACAAAGAGCTTTTGGGGGAAGGGGAGAAGGAGAGGGAGGAAAAAAGGGGGAGAGCTAGAGGAGGGGAAAGGTTCATGTTGGCTGTGCTGATTTCTGCTGCGTGGATCTCAAACTCCGTGTGGTGTGAGCAGCTGCCCTGCGGGATGCTGAGCACCCCTTTGCTGTGTCTGGATCGACCAGGTTCAGTGTGTGTGAGTCGCTGGTGCCAAGGTGACAGTGGTGGCTTCCCAAGCCCTCCTGCAGGATCCACAGAAGGGGTATCCTAAGGGGGTGCAGGGTTGTAGTTTGTCCCCCCAGGGCAGGATGGGCTGGGTTTCTGTGGCAGCCAGGACGGGGCTGCTCTGGCCTGCCTGAAGCACCTGAGCATGAAGCACCTGAGCGTGAGCTGTAAGTCACAAGCCCTTAAGCAAACTATTGTGAAACCCTGTTGGTTTGCAGAGCCCGTCCCCACCCTCCAGCCCCCAAATGACAGGGCTCAGCTCCTGGAGTGCTGCAGGGAGAAGCGGGCCCACAGCTCCCACCTGCCCCGCAGCTCGTGGTCTCAGCAGACGGCAGGAGGAGGAAATCCAAGCGGGGGAAGGCAGCAGGTTTGCCGGCAATCGGAGCTCAAGAGGTCAGAGAGCAGATGTCGGGGCTGCAATGAGTGCGTGTTAGCTCAGAGGCGCCTGTATCCTGTGCTGCCTGCACTCCACTCACCCACTGATTTAGAGAGAAAATTCCCACTCCTTTCCCACTGTCTCACTCTGAAATGAACCAGGAGAAGCTGTTTGAGATCTGAAACTTGTTCAATTTTGGTCCTAATTGAAGACAGTCTTTTGAATCTACCCATACACCACTGGAGATGGATGTTACAGCTGCAGACTCCCACCATAGAGGGTTCCCAGTGCATCACACTGATGCTGATGGGTTCAGCGGGTCAGGTCCTGACCATCATTCTCCAAGGGGAGAGCAAGAGCTTCTTAATATGCTCCAACCCCACCAGCACATTGTTTCCAGGAATGCTTTAGTCACAGAAGGCACCAGACCCACATGGCCACCCTAACCCTTAGCCAGCCTTGCAAAGGGGAGGGATAGCTCTTTGGAAACATCATGCTGGGCCTGTAACAGCTTTTGCCCTGTCCCAGCAGCATGGGAGGTGGTGTGTTCATTCCAAACCCCCTGGCTCTCCTGGGATGGGATGGGGTGTGCTGGCCCCCACCCTGCAGGGTTCTCATGGGCCTTGGGTTTAAACTACAGCAATTAAGTGCCTAGGTTTTCTAGGACTGCTTTTCCTGCAGCCCCCAGTGGCTTCCCGAGCCTGTCTTCTGTGTGAAGTAGGAGTATTGGGCTCACTTTCCCCGGGAAGGAGGCTGCACTGGTCCCGCACCCCCCTGGCAGCACCTGCTGCTGCGCCGGCCGTTCCCTTCCCATCCACAGCCACGGCGAGGGAAACACATTGCACAGCCTTCAAGGGAAATTTCACTCTGCTTTGCACAAATATTTATCCCACCTGTTTCCTGCCTGGGCCAGCTCTGGGCCCGGAGGACGCGGTGGGTCACAGGCAGCAGGCTGGAGGAAGCGGTGGGGAACCGGCTCCTTCTCACACAAAGACCTTTGCTCTGCAGGGCTCTGTGGTTTGTGGGGGCCATTCCTGTGTGCTGGGGGTTCATGGCAGAGGGCTGGGGGTGGAACATCAGCTGCAGTGCCCCGGTGCTTGCAGGGGAAGGGCAGGGTGAGGGTGAGGGCATCGGGGGCTGCACGTCTCAGCTGGAGAAATAAAAGCCATTTGCCATGTTGTTTTGCTTTCACCCAAGCTGGAGCATCTCTGGGGAAAAGTGAACAGGCTGGGAAACCCTCACATGTTCCTGCCAGCGTGTTTCTGATGGCTGCCACCAGCCCACTTTTAAATGTCCCTGTTTCTTCACTCAGAAGGGGCCATTCTCCTAGCTGGAATGGCTTGGAGCTGGAATGATCCCACGGCAGTTCAGTCTGCATCCCCTTTCCCATCGAGCTACCTGGCCACCCCACAAATGGCTGGCACTGACACCTGAAACACCCGCAGCTGGTCGCCCAGCCCTTGCTTTTGGCTGGGACAGAGGGAGCAGCAATTCGGTGGTGCCGAGCTGTGCGGGCTGGTGTGATGGGCAGTGACGGCGCCGCATCCCCCGCCGGCCCCGGGGGCGCCGCCCTGCTCAGGAAATCCCTGGCCACGGGAAGGACGGCGCTGCTATTCTTACCCTCGGCCCTCGCCTCCATCCCTGCCGGCTGCAGGAGACAGGATACGGGTTGGGTGGCTCCGGCTCCGCGCACCACACCGGCCCTCAAGGCGTGAGGAGTTCAGGGGCGTCCTCCCAGTCCCCTCCCTGAAACCAGCACTACATCCCACAGGCAGCTGTTTCCAGGCCAGCCCCAGCTCCGTCCTGGGGGCTGCTGCATCCCTCCCACACCTCCCAGTCTGCCCCATCACCGCTGAGCCTCTCGCCTCTTCCCGGCCAGCCCGTGATTCATGTGCTCGGCTCACGGAGCCTCCCTGGAAAGCCCCGAGGAGCAGCTCAGGGACACATCTGGGACCGGCCAGCACCTGCCCCGGGGCCGCAGCGTCCCCTCCCTGCGCAGCTCCCAGCAGTGCCAGCCGGAGGCACCGTGCCGGGCGGAATGCTGGCAGGAAGGGCTTGACTCATGCTGGAGTTAATGAAAACAAAACTCTGCAAATAAATAGCATTCGCACCGTTTCCTCACCGGAACGGGCCCCTGTTTCCTATGCGGGGTGAGTGCTGATGCTCCTCTGGGTGTTTCACCTACAGGCACTGGCCCTGCTGCCCTGGAACTGCCCCTGCACCAGGGCCAGGCCAACGAGAGCCCTTTCCAAGCTCAGCCTTGGCTGAAAGCAAGTGAAGGTGGCAGCTGTGGTGTAGTCCCTGTGCCCCCAGACCCAAAGGATTTCATCACTAACCTGAACCCCAGCAAGGCTTCATCTTCTGGCAGCCTTGGCCAAGCTCCGTGGAAATCTGGATGCCCTTAGGGACTCACCTGGGCCGAGTTTTGAGTGAGCACAGGTTGTTCCTTGAGAAAGCATTGTGGGTTTTAGTTGGAGGGGAGCACATAGGTTTTACAGCCCAGATCCCATCCCTGCTTCGTGCAGCTGGGGCTGAGCTTTGTTCACAGCATTCGAGCCCAGGACCTCCCCCTGCCCACGCTGGGCTCTGCCAGCCCAGCCAGGCACTCTGTCCTTTTGGCAATCTGTAATCCATGCCCTTGGCTAACTCGGGGGCACCAGGGGCTGGGGGACACACAGCAGGGGCTGGGGGACACACAGCAGCCCTGGGGGCTGTCCAGGTGCCTGCGCTGAGATCAGCAGCTCCACACCCTCGACAGGAGGCTGCTCTTCCCAGAATCACACCACAGTGTCACTGGAGAACAGAAACCAGGATTCAGTGTCAGCTTTTCCCATACTTTCCCTCCCTAGTTTCTCAAGTAACTTCTTTACCACTCGAAAAAGGCTAAAGGCTCGTTCCTGTGACTTGGACAGCAGAAATCCCCTTGGTGGGCTGCGGGTCTGACCTGTGTGGGCTGTCCCGCACCCAGGCTCACTCCAGGTCCCTTTTCTCTCACTCACATGAGAAATCAAGTGACTGGGTGTGTGGTTGCTGCAGCTGCTCTGTGTGAGCCGCTGTGCAGCACAGCCAGCCCCGCTCTCTGAAGCCCCTGAGGAAGATGCTCTTTACTCTTAGGCAGGGCTCCTCTGAGCCTCTTTGCGGGACCCCCGGGCTGCTGCAGCCGATCATGGGGAGCAGCAGCCTCCGGGTGGAGAGCCCCGAGCGTTTCCTGCTGAGGCAGCACATTCCCAGAGGAGGGAAAGGTCGTGATGCTGGGGCTGCCCCGTGTTCCGGCAACTGCCGCAGCTTCCTCTGGCTCCTGTCCTGCCTTCGCAAGGTGCAGCCCCAAGCTGCTCCCCGGCCCCTCGCCCAGGAGCGTCCCACCCACCCCAGCAGCCGAGCCTGTGTGTTTCCCCCCTGGGTGGGTGGGTTTGGTTAGCCTGGCACAGAGAGAGGGAGTGCTGAGCCCACCACAGCCCGACACGGTGGCCCCCCGGCTTCCCCGGTGACACATAGCCTGGTGGTGCCAGAGACAAGTCACTTCCCTTCTCCTCCTCCTCTGTCCGTAGAGAATCGCCACAACCACCATCTCCATCCACCTTCAACCCCCAGGGTGGGGAGAGCAGGCCCAGACCTGCCCAGTGATGGAAACGGTGGAGGGGATGGTGGAGGGGATGAGATCTCCATGTGGCACCACTGGGGTGCTCCCCCCTTCTCCTGCCTGGACTGCAATTTATATCAAATCGAATGTTGTCCCATCCAAATGACCACACACATGGAACAATGCATTACATTCACAACTTATTTAGCACACCATTTAAGAGAAAATTTGAAGCAGAAGTACCTAGCACAGTTCTTAGTATAAAAATTGAAGCAAAATGAACCAAAACAATCATGTGGAAATGAAACTTTGAGAGTTGTTAAAAAGATAAGGCAGAGGCATTATAGTACCAAAATCCCCATCAGTGTGAGTCATTTCGACTCTTCCCCAGGGAAAAAGCACCAAAATGTTCATGTCCTGGGGAAGTGTTTCACTTCTGACTGCCAGGGTAGGTGGGTTCCAGCACGTAGAAGTGCCCCTCAAAGCCCAGGTGATGCTCTTTTAGGATGAAGAGAAAAGAAACTCAGGTCAGACCCATGGCCATTGCTTATCATCCCTGGCCAGTGATTGAATCAGCTACAGGTCTCCAAGGATGGAACTTCCCTGCAGCACAATTGACTTCCACAATCTATTTGTGTAATAGGTTTTAATCATAAATTTAAGAGGCTCCAGTGACGTAGGGGCTGACAGTCCCTCGTGGGCCCTGAAGGTGGGTGCGTGCAGGGGCTGCCGTGGGACTTACCTGAGCTTCTCCAGCACTCAGAATATGTTTGCTTTGGCTCCGGGTTAATATATATCGGTTTACTCATCTGATAAGAGAGATCAGTGGGCAGAGCCAGCCCCGGACAAAAGACGTGACAGGTCTATTTTCTGCCCCTTTCAAAGCCTTGATCCCCAGCAGCAGCACAGGGCTCCCTCTTGTTATCAGCAGCTGATTAAAGCGTCTGAAATTCAGGCTGAACATTTTTGCACATTTTTCTGTCAAAAACCCGGCCTGCTTTGGGAGGGGGAGCAGGAGCTGTGCCTTTCCCAGCTCCCCTGCCCAAGCAGGATGAGAAGCTCTGGGGGTGGGTTGGAGAGGAGGGAAGGAACTGCCCCCTTCACAGCCAGGCCAGGGCTGCACCTGGGAGGAAGGACAAGCCTTGCCCAGAACATCCTGCCCAGCTGTGCCCAGCAGTGGCTGCGCCAAGTTCAAGCTCCCAGCTGCCTCCAGCCCTGCTCTGCAGCCTGACCAGCCTCTCTGCTCTCGTCCCTGTCATTCTCCTGTGATAACACAGGGAACAATAGTGGTGGCAGCAAACTCAGGGCCAGGGCTTAGGACGGTCAGGCAGGTAAACCAGGAGAGGGATGAAGGCAAACACAGCCAAAAGGGCTCCTGCAGGCCCAAGGCCAGGCCCCTTCCAGGGATTAGTTCCTTCATGCTGGCATGAAGCAAGTGTTTACCAAAGCCCTCGCTATCAATCCCACAGCCCTGTTTGCAAGGAGGAGTTGTGTCCACCCCACACGTGCCATGAGGCTGCAGACGGGGTCTCTCCCTGTGCTCGTTCCCCTTCTGTGCCCATGTGCCAGCTTTGTCAGCTGCCACCTACCCCCACAGGACCCCCAGCTTTACCCCTGTGCCAGGCTCAGGGCTTCAGCTGCTGCTGTGGGAGCTGGAGGGGACCCAGCACGCAGGACCCTCTGTAGAAGGACTTGTCTACCCCTCCAGGTGCTGGCTGTGGCTGCACTCACCACTGTGCCTGCCCAGCAGGTGTGAGGGAGTGAGGTGGGAGCAGGACTCATCCATCACACAGCCTGGCAGCTCCAGCCCTGGCTCACACAACAAGCATCCCTTTTCCCAGTGAGCCCAGTGGACTCAGGGCTGCAGCACCCAGCATCACCTCCACCCGCCCTTCATCCCCACCAGGACACAGACTGGCTTTTCCTTCTCCCCCTGCTCTCTCTTGGCAGGGTTTGCTGACGTCTTGTAACAGAAAAGCAAGTTGATTTGAATTTTCCATGGATGGCCCGGAGTCACGGATAATTCATTATTCACACCTCCCTAATTAAGCTGCTGCCCAGCAGGAAAGGCAAGGCTGAGACCCGCCACATGTCCCCTGGCCAGAGCAGGTCAGCAAGGTCCAATGTGGCTTGAATTTGGGCTGTGGTGTCACTCACCCTTTGCTACATGAAGGATACAAAGCTGCTTTGATAAACAACGTCCTGGAGGTGGGAGGTGTGAGAACAGCACGGAGGGAAAGGCAGCAGCCCTTTGGGAGGGTTTTTCCAAACCTGGAGCCCAACCCAAAGCCCTGCCAGAGTTCTTTCTGCTCCTGGAGAAGGACTGGACATGGCACCAGTCCCACAGCAGTGACTTGGAGCTGTTCAGTCATTCACTGCCCACAGAAGGAGCTCACTAAGGCTCACAGCCAGTGTGTTGGGGTTTACACCCCCTGACTTTGGAACTGGGGCTCATCCTGCTGAAATCACAGTCACTGGTACTACTGCACTTTTTCATTCCAGTGAACCATAAAAACAGAGGACCACTGCAGGTGGAGGGATTGATGCCTCTGGCTGATGGAGCCAAGGTGAGCAAGGCAGGTCCGAGTGGGGAAAGGTGCTGGAGGAGGAGTGTGAATGATGGGCACGTTTCCCCAGAGCCCCCCGAGCCCGTGGGGAGCCGGGAGGAGGGTCCTTCCCAGCCCTGCTGATGAGAACTCCAAATGCAGGCGGTGGGCTGCTCTCGGCAGGCAGCTCTGCGCCGCCAAGGCAGCCAGGGCCATTTTAATCATTTCCAGATTTGTGTGGGAGGTCAGGGCCCTGGGGTGCTGCTCCATGTCAGTTTTATAAACACGGCAGTTTTTCCAGATGGTCTCTGGCTCCAGCCTGGCTAGCAGGTTGATTGGGCCAGACCAAAATAACAACAGGTGGAGAACAGGCCATGACTGCCTGACGCTATCTCCTTTTTCCATCTATTCCCCAAATGATTTTTTGCTTTACAGAAAACAATTAAGTTTTGCAGGGGCAGGGGCGGGAGCAGCACTGTGCTGTGAGCTGAGGCCCCACACCTTCAGTGCATGTGTGAGAGCAGCATCTGCCTCGGCTTGTGCAGCCAGGGCAGTGCCAGGGCAGTGCCAGGGCCAGGGCCAGCCTGGATCCCTGCTCATCTCCAGCAGAACCACCACAGTGTTCCAAGTGCTCAGCAGTTCTGCAGCCAAAGGGTTTTCCTCTATGCTCTGGAGGGTGCCAAGTCAGCAGATCAATTGCACACCAGCAGGCTCGTTCATTCCCCGACCCCTCTTTATTCTTCTGAGCTTTACAGCAAGACTAACTTTTTTATCTTTTCCATTAACTCCCAAGGAAATTCAGTGCCAGTTGGGCATCGTGGCACATGCTGGCTGCACCCCACGTTTTCAGGGCCCAGAGGGAGCCCTCCATCCCCAGGTGCCCCATGGGTGGCCAAAGTCCAGCTGGGAGTGCCAGGGTCCAGCTCAGGCTGCTGGGTCTGCTGCTTTCCCAGCACTGTGCCAATCCCCCAGGACCTCTCAGAGCAGGGCCAGCTCCATCCCCTCCAGCTGAGGGACATGGCAGTGCTTCCCAATGGATGCTCAGAGCCCCAGGGCTGACAAACCAAACAGCACAGCTCCCAGCTTTGCCTCTGTGCAGGAGCACAGCCCGTGGCAGCTCCAGTGCCCCCTGACCCCCCACACCATCACCCCTGAGAGGGTCAGAGCCCCAGGGGGAGCCTGCAGTGCTTGTGGCAGCCCAGGCAGAGCTCCCAGCACAGAGACATCCCTGAGCCCAACCCCAGAGGGATGGAAAAGCACGGCAGTGCACTGGCCATGAACAGAACTGCTTTCACATAGAGAGCCCTTTCATATTTCCCACTTGCCTTCGTGCTAAAGTCTCTCCACAGGCCAAACCTTCCCATACAGGGGATGAAGCTTTGGCCGGAGATTGCAAACTGATTGTGGGCGTAAATAAAAAGGCTGCATGTGCAGCAGTGCCACAAGCCAAGCCCAGCACATGAACCTCCCACATCTGTGAGCGCTCGCCCCACGCACTCTGAGTCCGTGCACGTGCGTGGGGACTGAGCTGAGGACACAGGGAACACGGGGAGGAAGAGGGAGAATTCCAAGGGCCCTGCTCACAGGGAGGTTTCCATCCCCTCTGTCCCCTTGATGCAGCTCTCTCTCTCCACCTCCAGCATCCAAAATCCTTGGCAGCATCCCCTCCTTGCTCCATAGCATCAGTCTGGTGTCACACATCTTTATTTCCTAAACTCAGGCCAAAGCTTAATTGGCCCAGCCCCATCCCTGCTCGACAGCTGGCACTGACACCTTTCCTCAGACTGCCCTGATTCCTTCCATAGGAAGGAATTCGCTCCTGCACACCAGCTCCAAGGATTGCATGTCCCCCTCTGCTAATTGCACAATCCCAGAGTAAATCTGTACAAATGGCCTGCTGTGCTGCAATTATTTAAGTGCAATTTATTCCACAGCTATTAATGGAGAAGAGGCTCCATTCCATGACCAGCACAAAGCACTGGCAGGCGAAGGGCCCCGGCACAAACCCAGCCAGGCAGGGATGTGCCTTGGGCACGTGCTGTGTTTTTGGGCAGCGTGGCTGTGGTGATGGTGCCCCAGGTGGGGGGATCCTCTGGCAGAAATCAGCCCCGGGTTCATTCCCATGCGTGGCGTGGGGTGAGTCCTGCCTGGCAGGGGCAGGAGCTCCCAGCCCGCCCCATCTGCTCCAGTAAGAGAGCAGGGGATTAGAAAGGCCTCACCCTGTTTCCACCAGCTCCTAAAATGGAAGTTTGGAGCACCAGGCAGTGGGTCTGGACAGTTTTACTCCCACAGGCAGGTAGGCAGTGAATCTGGAAACCCTCTGCAGGGTGGGAGTGGTGGCAGGGGCTCAGGGGCTCTCCTCCCCCACCCCTTTGTTTAGGAATCCCATTTCTGCCACATCTAAATATGCCCCAATCCTACAAACACTTCCCCTCCAGGAGAAGGAACAGACCCTTGGCTGATTTTTCTCTGCAGTCCTTTGCACACACCTGAACCCTTGGGATAAAAAGGAATCACTTGCCTCTGGCACAGTGCCTTTTCCCTTTGGATCTTATCACCTTTTCCGTAGCTTAAAGCTGTTATCAGCCCCATTTGTAGGTGGAAAACTGGAGTTATATTTCAGCGATGGAGGAAACGGGTCTGAGCACTGCCACCACACAATGCCAAGTGCAGCTCCAGCTCCAATGCCTTCCAAGTGTTTGACAGGTTCAGATTGTCCAGCTCTCCTCTTCCCAGTGGACACCACACCACTGGTGCCAGCCCAGCTTTAGCCTGGCCTCCAGTGCCCACAGACAGTGGCAGATCCCGAGGGGTGCAGCCAGGGAAGCCTGGCTTTGGCTCAGCTCTGTGCTTGGGCTGGACCTCTGTGGGGCACAGAGAGTTTGCTCCAGATCCAGGAACCCGTAACATTTTCTTCTCGTGTGGCACTGACATTTTTCTGGATGCTGACACTCAGAAAGAGCTTTGGCAAGGGTTGTATTTTCAGGCATAAGGAAATTGTTTGTATAAAATCCTTGGGTGTCCTTGGAGTATTTGGGAGTTCAGTAACCCCAGGAACCAGGCAGGCTGCAGCCAGCACTATGGGAGTTAGAGCTGGAAGAGACACGCTGTAGATCTTTCTCCAGAACAGTGTTGGGTGGAAATTGCATCTCTTGGGAAAAAGACGTGGAGGGGGAGGGAAATAAAAATAAAATAGTGCATTTCCAATAGGGACATTGGACAGAATGGAGCCCAAGGCCACGCCAAGCCAGGAGCAGCTTGGGCACCTTGAGCTGCCCAGAGTGCTGGTCCCACAGCAGGGTCTGGGGATGGGGACCAGGGGCCACTGAGCACCACGGAGCTGCTGTCACCTGACCCAGAACTGGGCACATCCCACTGATATTCCTGCCTTCAGGAGCACTCCTGCCTGGGCTGTGCCCTCCCAGGGCCATGTCACACTCCAGAAGAGCAATGTGTTTAACTCGGTAGTTTCTGGACAGTCTCTGTCCCTGGCATCCACTCTTTATTATCGTCTACACAGGCAGCATGTTTCTAAAATTAATGCACTAAAACTGCACACATACATACTGGGGGATGGAAATGGGTTTAAACTCCAGCAGACAGACACGTTTGGAAGTGCCTGGATGGAAAAATGTCTCGGAGTGCCACGTGAACATCCCACGGTGGGAGCGCTGGGAGGGCTCTGGCACCCCTGGGCATGCCAGGAGGGCACTGTGTGCCAGCTGCCCCAGAGAACATGTTCACACACACCTGCCTGGACACACACACGTGCAGGGACACACACACGTGTGTATTACACACACACTGCCTGCCCAAGCACAGTCCCAGCCCTGCACACACCCCACCCCAGAGCCCCGTGTGTGTGTGCTCACACGTATGGCTGCACGTGTGTGCATCTCCTGCACTGCTCCAGCTCCAAGGGGAGGGAACAAAGGCTGGGATCCCTGTGGATAAGCGGGGAGGCAGAGGAAGGGCAGGAGCAGCCCACACACCGAGCCACCCGTGGGCTGCCCCACCGCCCGGCGCTCCCAGCCTGCTTCCAGTACTGCCTGCACCTGGCTGCTATTAAGTATTCAATCAAAAAGGGATCACAAGCCAGATAGAACTAATTCGGAGGAACTTTTTTACACAACAAGCCCCTTTCAGTTTACTTGGTTGGTTTTATATCTAAGGCTAACTCCGGCAGGTTTGAAAATGAGCAGGGCTCTTGGCTCGGGGGGACACGCCACGTTTCCAGCAGACAGAGGTGGGAGTTCTCCTTTGGTGTTTTAAAAATAGCACTACAAAGAGAGGCAGGCTGGGGTCCTGGTGGTGTGTGGAGGGGGTGACACGGCAGGGCCATGCCCTGGACCAGTGCAGGGACAGGACCTGCAGAGCTGGAGGGTTTCTGTCCCCCAGAACTGGCCCTCAGGTCCTCTGCACTTGTCCTCCACCACGGTGAGGGTCTGGGTCTGCCAGGCTCTCCCCAGCGTGCTGAAGAAGGGCTGTGGCATAAGTGGTGCTCTCAGTAAGGCTCCCTGTGACCTTTCCAAAATTGCCTCCATGGAGGGCAGGCTGCGACCTGGGTCTTAGCACTGGGATGTGCAGCTGAGGTGCAGGTCCTGTAGGACACGACTGGATTGAGGAGACTTCTGAGCCCAGAAAAGCAGGAGGAATCCTGAAGGGCACCTGGGGATGAGGCTGTGACCCTTCAGCAGCCTTGTGCCAGTCTTGGGTCCCAGCAAACAGTGGGCAGGTGGCAAAACTGGCTCCAAACCTCTCCCATGCAATGGCTTTGACCATTTTTCCACAAGGAGCTGACAGTGCCATGAATCACTAGTGACACTTCTTTCTGTAATGGCAAAATAGACACATTTTTTTATCAACTATGAAAAATTCACATTAAAATGTTCCTTTTCTTCCAGCTTCACAGACCCCAGCAGCAAACCCTGCTGGCTTCTCCACAGACTCCTCTAAATCCCTGTCCTCAGGGCAGCTACTTTTCTGAAATCCAGAAAAGGAAGGGAATGACAATAATAATGACCCGTGTCCTGGAGCCACTGCCTGTGAACCTGCAGAGGTGCAAGTGCCTCAGCCCTTGTGTGCCCATGAGGGGAGAGAGCACCAAGGTCCTCCCACCAGCCCGTTGCTCAGTGCCAGGGACATGTCACGACGGTCTGTCCTTGTCACCCAGCCTGAGATCAGAGCATGGTGTGGCTGCTCTGGCAGCAGCAGAGCCATTTCCTCAGTTCCACACCATCTCCAGTGTGGGGTGTCCAGGGATTTGTGCACCCAGCAGGCAGAAACCAAAGGCTTCTTGCAGCCTGGAGGCTTCCCATCCCTCCAGCCCCAGGAATTCTGTCCAACATGCATAGGGACCATACACAAGGCATTTCCAAAGGTGCCCCTCTGCACAGGGCCATGCTTGGATGTCAGCTGGGACACACTGGCTTTTAGGGGAAGCCTCCAAGGGGGTTTTAATTTAATACTGGTGCTTACCCTGGGAAGAATTTCCCAAGTAGGTGGGAATTCATGATCTCCATCAGCACAGAGAGAAAGGAGGAGCGGGGAAGGCATCGCCCTTCTGCACTAATAGTCCTCCTTTCAGAGGCAGTTTTGGGCATTTATTCCCCAGACGCTGATATTCCCCTTTCCCAGGAAATCTAGCGGGTTTAAAACTTTAGACAGTATTTGCATGTTCTGCACACCAGTTCTTGGCTCCCCATCTGCCTGGCTGCTGGTGCTGAGGGGACCCGAAGGACCGCAGGGGCTTTTTGGGCTCTGCTCAGGCTCGGGCTCAGCTCCGGCGGGAGGGAGGGAGGCAGCTCGCTGGCCAGCTGGTTTGTTTTCACTCAGAATCAAACTCGCTGCTTGTCTCAGTGGCTCCCGACAGCTCATCCTCCCACGGCTGATTCCGGGAGGGACAGGCTGTGCTCAGCTCGGTGTCCCCAGGGAGCCCCCACTGCGTGGCCGGGGCTCAGGGACCCTCTCCCCACCGCACCCCCGGCTGGCTGCGGGAACGGGACATCCTGAATCCTGGGGACGATGCTGGCAGGATCCCTCTCGCTGGCCCCAGCCCCTGATGGAGGGAATTAAGGAGCGGATTTGGCTGGGAACAGCCCCCAGGTTCTCTCACAGGGAAAGGGGGAAGGCAGATGTACAGCCTTGTCCTAGGAAGGACATTAAAGACCCTGCCCTGGAGAAGCACCAGGGTGTTGGGTTATGGCCAATGTGACTAAGCCTCCGCTTCCTTTCTCCTCACCCCTCTGTCTGCCATGTCAGGACTTTTTAAAAAGCACCTTTAGTTTTGCAATGCTCTTGCTCAGAGCCCTATTACTCAAGGCTGAGCTAGCCCCGTTTCCTTGGGAGCACTGCATCCCTGCCTGATAAGATAAGCTCCCAAAAGAAAGGTTTGGAGACCCTGACTCACTGGAGAAACTTTCTGCAGCACATTTGTACAGCCTCTAACACACTTAACTATTTGATGGGCTTATCACTGAAATTCAAATGTTCATCTATGGTCACTGGAGGACAGTCCTGATCCAGGAGCAAGGTCGTCCCAATCAGGTGTTAAGCCAGGAGACTCACCCTATCTGTGCACCTCCAGCCTCCCTACATATTCACAGCCCTTTCTCTGTCCTGTCCCCCAAGCCCTCCTGCCCCAGCCTTCCATGGGGACTCTCCCAGTCCCAGTGGTGCTGGAGCCTTGTTCAGCTGGGGCTCTGGGTAGAGGATTCCATGCCCACTGGCAGGAGCCCTGTGCCAGCTCCCAGCTCCCGGTGCCAGGGGAGCCCATGCTCGGTCACCACAGGCTGCAGCTGGGGCAGCTCCAGGCTGTGATTCCCCATTTACAGGCGGGATCTGGTCCCAGGTTATCTCTGCTGATGCTTCTGGCAGCCCATGTCTGGTTTTGCAGCTGGGCAATAAATCCCCAAGGAGAAGCAGCTATAAGGTTTCCACCCATGGACCCCCCAAGAGAAAGCAGGTCCAGATCCCAATATTTGCCCTGGTCAGTCCCTGTGCAAAGGCACTTGCGGTTTTCTTTTCCAGGTACAGTGAACTCTGAGCCCTAAGGATGCCACCTCTGATTGCATCAGCAGGACTGCAGATGCAGCTGATACTGGATGGGGGAGAAATCCTCCCCCAGGGGCAATAAACCCGGGCCAGCTTTGGGAGTGGTTGGGTGGCTCTCAGTGAGTCAGTTCTCTGTGCACTGCTCAGATCGAAGGGGCTGCAGGGATGCTCTTCCCCAGCATCCAAATCCAACACCCTCCCCCTGGGCTGGCCCCGGAGCACCCCATCCCTGGGGCAATGAGTGTCAGGGCTCTGCCCAGCCAGCTGTGCCCAGCTGTGCCTCTGCAGCAGCAGGACCCGGCAGGTTAACGGGGGGGGCGGCTCTGGGAGCCCCCAGCAACTGCAAATGAGCAACCCCAAGGGGATTTCTTTCCTCCCCTCGGCTCTGGAGTCAATTGTCAGCCCTGCTTTTAAAGACACCCTTGTCGGCAGCCTGGCTATGCTTTTCTGCTTTGGAGGAATTCCTCTAAAACAATAATAGTGACATTGTTCCTCACTTTGCTGGCGGTTTTATTGGGCTCACGTTGGAGAAAGGTGACCATGGCTGCCTTTTGGCCACATGTGTTTACACAAGGAAATGCATGTGGGTTTTGGGGTGGCGCCTGGAGTCAGCAGCCGCTCTCTGTACTCCTGACCCTTACAGAGCTGCTTTCTTGCTTCTGGGTACGTTTACTGCACTCCAGATGTGAGCTGGCTCCAGCAAGGCTGCGGAGCGCCAGGGATCTGGCATCCCCAGACTCATCAGTCCGTGGGGTAGAATGCCATGGTGGTTGTTTTAAAAGCTGTAATGCGTCTTGGTAACACATCATGATTTATTCAGCCCTTGTTTGACAGGGCGCCTTTATCAAAAGCCGATGCGAAGGCCGGGCTCGGCGGCGGGGGCTGGAGGGGGCGGTGGGAGCTGCTCCTGCCACCGGGACGGGCTTGCTGGAGGGGTCCCCACTGTGCCACCCACCCCGAGGGGCTGCACTGGGGGGCACCTGTGCTGTGGGGGCACCTCCACAGCCCGGGCTGTTGAAGAGACGAGCCCTGAAGAGTTTTGAGCCGCACGATGTCCCTGCTGTGGGCAGGGTGATGGGGTGACCTGGGGGTGACAGTGGCACCGTGTCACCTGGCAGGTCCCAGGCTGACGGTGGCCTCGCTCTCAGAGTTGCTGGAAGGAGGGGAAAGAAGTGAAAATGGAACTGGGGGAAAACCAGGGCAAAACCACAGCAGAGCAAGGGCAGGGAGGGACCCCCGGGGTGGGGGCAGAAGGCTGGCACAGCTGGGGAGTCCCTGCCCACCCACAGCTCCAGTGCCCTGACAGCTGCCCTTCTGCTGAAACCCTGCCCTGTTCCACTTCTCTGCCCTGCCACCAGAGCAACCACAAACCCAGTTCCAGGGAAAAGGGGAGGGTGCCGAGGGTTCACAGCCTGAGAACAGCTTGCTGCTGGCCTGGGCTGGCAGCAGAGAGGAGCCCCGGCAGGGCAAACCCTGCCCCGGGGCTGGAGCTGGGGCTGGCAGACACCCCACAAACCGCGGGGCAGCAGCCCAGGATGGGGTGACAGGCCCTGGCTCCCCCAGCCCTGCATCCCTGCCCCAGCCCTCTTGCTCGGTGCCCCCGAGGTGCCATTCCCATGGGCACGGCCGGATGCAGGACACTATAGCCCCGGATTAGGAATGAGCCTCTGGTTTAGAGATATTTATTTGCTTTTTATCATAATGGGAAAAAAATGCAACGGCAGATAGAAGAGGAAGGAAAAAACCCCAATCTGGGTCAGGATCTCACACTGGCTAGTTCACTTCACAGTTTAAGTAAATAGTTCTCATCCCAAAACCCTTCAGGGTCATATAAATGTGCCTCTTCACATGGAAGAGACTATTTTGATAGTAGCTGGGTGCCTGATGAATTTGCAACTTTCCCAAACTGTCGGTGTCTAGAATGTGACTCGGTTTTTCACAGTGAGATATAAAATCCTATCAATTAATCTAACTTTTATTGCACCTCTGGGGCATGAACGTGATGTTATTTAAACAAATGGTTCCCATTACCTTCAATTATTTTATAAATGTTTTTCAGTGATTTATAGGCTTCTATTAAATGGACAATATACTTCTGTGCTCCTCGAGGGGGTAAACAGCAATCTAAGTGCTTGGGTTTGCTGATCTTTTTTTCTCCCTCTCCTTCCTTTCGCCCAGCATCAGAGGCTGCCGTTTAATTACCGGGGAGGTGGGGAAGAGCCCGGCCAGACGCTGTGCTGACGGCTCCCTTCCCCGGCCGGGGCAGCCCCAGCTCCCCGCTCCGACACCCCCTTTGCACCGTGCCGGGGGTGCTGCCCCCTCCCCTCGCCCGGCCAGGCCCCATCCGCCTCCCTGGTTCTCCTCCCGCCTCCTCGCCCCCAAAACACTCATGCTGTGACAGCGAGGGTTATCCTGGAGCTTTTTCCCAGTGTCTTTGCCCACCAGCTGTGCCTGTGCTGCCTCGAGCAGCGTGTGAATGGGATGTGGTGGCTCCGGCGGGGCTGGGGGCGGCCGGGGGGGCTCGCCAAGGCAGGAGGGATGCAGCTCTGAACGTCTTGCTCCTCTCATATATGACCAAAGGAATTTCTCCCGCCTGGAGGGGAGATGTCCCCGCAGTGCCTCATGCTCTGGGGACACACGACACTGCCACCAGCAGCCACCACTCCCTAAGCCCCCAAAACGGCTGGCACAGGGAAGGGACAACAGGTCATTTCTGACAACGCAGGCTCTTCTCCCAGCATTTTCCTTCCTGGTTGGATTTCGGGGGAGGCTGGGGAGGGTCAGAGCAGCAGGACAGGCCAGCGGTGGGGACAGCTCAGGGGCTGCTTATCTGGGCGGGGGTCACTCCGGGACGTGGTTTCTGGAGCAGTGACCCCAGCACAGACCCCATCCATCTCCCTGCCACGGCCTCCCCTCCCTGCTAACCCTCACTGCTGCACGCTGACAGACAGGACAGCAATTAAGTCCTCGCTGAACTAATTCACTTGAGCCTGTCTACATTTCAAACAGCCCTGAGATAGGCTCTGTTTACAGAGCCTGCCGCCGTTTATTATTTTTCGGGGGGTGTTGCATGGGCTGGGGAGGGGAGATGACATTTGGGGAAGATAAATAGGGCAGAAGACCCTGTAAAGACAAAGGGCTGAGCATGGCCCTGCTCGGCCTTGGGATGGGGCTGCAGAGGGGCACGGGGAGCATTTCCCAGCTCCCAGCTCAGGATGTGCCCAGCTCGGTGTCTGTGCCCAGGGCTGCTCCCACCCATCCTGGGCCACCCTGGTGCTGCTGGGGCAGGATCTGCTGCAGCACAGGGGGACCTGGGCAGGCTCCAGCTCTGCTAAGGAGGACTGTGAGCATCTAGAGGTGATGCCTGGCACAGCAGGGCCCTGGTTCCACGGACACCCCTTCCCTTGCTGCCTCCTGATGGGCTGTGGCACACCTGCCCGAGCTCCCCAAGGCTCCTGGCATGACCCTCAGCCCCAGGACTGACCCCCAGCTCAGCCCCTTTGCTGCCCAGTGAGCCCAGACCACCCTCCCAGAGCCCTGCTGGGGCTGGGCCCTCCCCAGGGGTGGTGTCACCATCCTTGTTCTGCAAACCCAACCCCTTGTTTTCCCAAAAGGCCAGCCCCATCTCCCAAGCAGGGCAGATGTTCCAGCAGCCGTGCCCGGGTCTCTGCCAGGCACTGGCAGCAGGCACAGCCCAACTGGCCACCAGCAGATCCCAGTGGGTGTTTTTCTTGGCAAACGACTCCCTCAAAGTTGTTCAACCATTCAAAACAGCTAATAAGGTTTCACTTAATGAAATGGAGTGAGGCCTCACAATGCTGGTTGTCACTTTTTCCCTTTGCCTTGCAGAGCTGTGACATCCCAGATGGGAATTACCCGGCCCTGCTCCTGACAGGGCGTGTGCTGAGGGCAGCCCTATTGATGAGTCACTGATCAATAATAATAATAATATAAAAAATTCTATACCTACCCCTTTCCTTGCCTTTGCTTAAATCAGGTCATGTCTGGAAGACAAAACCAGTGAGGGTTTGGGGTGATACAAAGGAGAGTGTTGTGTGCAGGGCCTGGCTGGCAGTCAGAGCGCTGGCCGGGCTGTTTGCACAGCAGCCACTCCAAAATCAGATTTCACTGCAGCACCAGCAGAGTCTTCATCGGGTTTCCCCAGCTTTGGGCTCGGGTCTATTTCTCACTGCAAGGTTATTAAAAACACTTGAACCTGAAACAGACTCATTGTGTCCACACGTTTGCTGTTTATTATTATAAACAAGGGTGTCAGGGCCATTAAAAATAAATCCAAACGGTAAAAAATGAGCAAGAAATACAAGGAAATGAAATGATTGAAAACACCCATCCCGGCATCCAGGATTGACAATTCCCACTTGCAGGAATGCCTCTGTGCTAGAGAGAGAGAAAATAACTTCTCATTTTTCTTTTCAACCAAACTGCATCCTTTTCCCAGCTGGGGATGCCAAGCTGTGGGGAATGGAAAGAGGAGCAGCTCCAGCCCCCAGCCCTGGATCCAGCCACTCTGACTGGGATTGGTGCCTGCACACGTTCACTCCCCCCAAGGGATGTGAGTGTGGCACCTCCAGGCACGTCACCCACTGCAAATCGGCCACCCAGGACACACCAGGACATTCTGTGTGCCACAAGGGTGGCTGCAAACCCCAGTGGCTCCTCAGAGCTGGGTGAGAACATCAGCAGAAACCCTCTGCCCTTTGCAGGGCTCTTGGGACACCTCTATATTCCCAGCAGAGCAGCTTGGGGGCACATCCCGAGGTGCTGGCTGTTCTTCTCCTGGTGGGAGGCACGGCAGGGTGCAGAGAGGATCAGCACTGGGATGCAGGATTACAGAGGGTGCAGAAGGAACAGCATTCAACAACAAACCCCCAAAAATCTGAGGGAGCTGCAGACACAGCCAGGCTTCAGCTGGGCACACCAGAGGGCTGAATGGTTGGGAAAAGCCACTCCAGCCGAGCCCTCTCTTTAGAGCATTAAAAAGTGAGCAGAGAAGCTGCATCCTGCTCTCGTTCACACCAGGACACGTCCAAACCATGGGTGTTATTGTACACAACACTACAGAGCTTGTGGGATTACAAGTTAGAATCATTCCTTAAAGCAAGATCTCAGCTCTGGCACAGGGAGACACCCCAGGCAGGTGCCACTGCAGGGCCTTGCTGGAGGCTGAGACTCCCAGGCCAGAAATGGCCCGAGCCAAGGCAATGTCAGCACGGCTGCTGCTCCCAGCTGATCCCAGAAGCTCAGTAAAAACATCACTTGGAGATTTTCCCCTTCCACACCCAGGGCAGGTCCCACCTGCCACCCCACCCTCTCCTGGCAGACCCTGCAGCTGCTCTCCTGCCCCCAAACCCACCCCAGCCCCACACTGCTCCCTGCCAGGACCATCCAACCTGGTCCTTCTCAAATGTTTGGCTTTTGATGCCAAGGAGGGACAAGTCAGCCCTGGGGCACACAGGGGAGTGCCCGGGCAGCAGCTCTGCCCGCTCAGCACCAGCTCTGCCCAGACAGAGGAGGAGGTTTTTCAGAAGCAGCTGGTCTGTTGGGATTGTGTGTCCCTCTTGGATTCTCACTCAGAGCAGCACAGGGGGAATTGTACAGTAAAAGGCAGATGTGGGGCTTTAGCAGAGGCATCTCAGCCCAAACCCTGAAAATGTAGAGGTTATAACCGCACATTTCTGCCTTAGAAAATCTGATTGCTTGTCAACAGAGATAACTGATTTAAAGCACAGCAGGTGAACTGACAGTAAAACACCTCACTCTGCCAGGCTGCTTTAAAAATCTGGCTTCCTAAACCTTTTTTGTCTTATTAATACAGGTAATGCTGCACCCCAGGTAGGAACACCACGAGGCATCAGAAGGATGGATTCAACCTGCAGGCCAGTCCCAGGCTCTGCAAACACCCCAAACCCCAGGGGCAGGACAGGCCCTGCCTTCCCAGGAACTCTGTCCTTAACAAGGGCCCTTTTCCCCCTCTGCTCCACAGCAACAGGGATCATTTGGACAAGTCTGCCCTGGCCTTCTCACGTTTGGATTTCCTGGCTGTCAATCAATTAAATGATAGCCCCCAACTCCAGGACCTCCTGTTCAGTGCCCAACACACCAAACATCTGTGGTGGTGTTTCTGGGGTTTTCAACCAGAGCTATAAATAAGTTCTGTGTTTAGGAGTTCACTCTTTCAGTGAGTGCTTGGCTGGGCTGACTGTCCCCAGTGAAGCTGCCAGCTGCTGGATGAAGACACCACATTACACCAATCCTTCCAGCCTAAATGTCAGAACTCGTTTTCATAAATCCAGCCTAAGCATTTTTTTTTGTTAAATTCTCCCTTTTTGACCATGCCCTTAACACCTGTGGCTCTCAAACCTTTCATACAAAAAAATCCCCCTCCATCAGGTGATCTCCCCCTCTGCATCTCACTCCGAGCAGGTCTCCAGTGATCCCAGCAAACAGGAGACCCCCAGAACCAGGATGTCCCCCCAGGCTCTGCCACAGCAGCCCTAAAGGAAGGAGCCTGAGGTCACCTGCTGCTCTCTGCAGGCACCAGCCCCACCAGGGGGTGAACTCAGCCCCTGGAATGTGGCCCCAGGACACTCTAACCCAAGGAACAGCCTCTGTAAATAACCATCCTGCACCTCCAGCAGGACCTGGCTGGGGTGCAAAACACTAATCAATTTGGGGCTCTCCCAGCCAGGTCTGGGAGAGCCAAAGCACTGAAACCCAAAGGAAATGAGGGAAAGCATTAGAAGGATCTTGTTTCACAGCAGTGGGAGACCAGAGGGGGTCATTTCTCGTCACTCATGTTCCAACACCAAAGCTCATGGGTGGCATTAGGCACATTTTAGAGGAACCACACATCAAAAACTCATTCTGTTTTTTTTAAATACATGTAATAATTAAAACCATGGTTCTACATGGTGGAGTTAATTAAATCCTCCCCTTCTGGCAGGCCTGCACAAGCCAAAACCAAGCTTAAAATGAGTGGACAGTGACCCTTCACAAGAAGGGACACTGCAAGAGTTGTTGTTGCACTTGTGGGGCAAGGGGAAGGGAAGGGACACAGGCCCTGGGACTGCGTTTGCTGGGAAGCATGACGACATCCAGGGAAGGAAGGGAACACTCTCAGCCTTCTGGCCTAAATTATCTGCTAACACAAATAATCAAATTCCAGGGACCACACTGCTCTGGCGCCACTCAAACAGGGGGAGGCCCAGCCCCGGTGCTGGGGGAGCAGGTGGCAGCCCCAGCCTGACCCGCCCAGGAGAGCCCAGAGCGAGGGACACAGGGCTGGTGCTCTCCAAGGAAGCCACAGCGCTCCCAGGATCGTGGGAAGTTTGTAATGGCTCACTCAAGGCAAGGCCTCTGAAATGTTTATATTCATACGGACATGTTGGACAGCCACTCGTTTGGTCTCAGCTGGAAACCCGTCCAAGCAGCTGAGAAACATCTGGCCGCTAACCTTGGACAGCATCTCATCTGGTAGCCCAGGGATTTAAGAGGTCTCTTTGCAGGGACAGAAGTTTGGCAGATCCTTCCCGAGGTCTCTGTTGTGCCGTGGCTCTTTCTCAAGTCCCACTCACTGCTCTGGGACGACACGTAGAGCTGATGTACTCCCAGTGCCACTGACAGCACCCAAACTGAGGGCACAAACTGCACTCACACACCCCTGTTAATGCCCAGGGCACTCCTGGAGGGGTGGGACTGTGTGTGCCCCCCATCTCCATGGGAGTCACAGCTCACCAAACCAGCTCACCTGTGCACAGGGCCACTGTCACCAGCCCTCCAGCCTCCCCTTGGCTTGTCTGTCCTCTGCCTTCACTGACTGCCAACAAATCAGCCCCAGAAAGCCTCCACCACCGGGCAAACCAAATCCTCTGCTCTGTAGATCTGCAGACCACGACCAGGCCAATTAGGAACATGTGGTTTTAAAGCAGCTCTACACAAAGAACGAGTAAGAGGGGAAATGGCCTCATCGTTTCTGATGAAGATGGCTCAAAGTTTACATCCCTTTTCCTCTCAAAACTCCTGTTGTTGTGTTTTCCTCCCAAAGAATCTTCAGTTTTGGCTATCCTGAAACATCCTTTTGTGAGAGGAGAGTAAGACACCATAACAGATGCTGAGCAATAGAGAGGGGGAAGAGACTTTTAGACCATTTGACATTTACTTTCCCCTCCCTTCACCCATCAAGGTTCCACAGGGCTTCCTAGACATGTCAGGGCAAAGCCACCAACAACCTGGCTCAAGGGGCAGAAAATTAGGACAGGACCCACATTTCTGAAAACCCCTTGTAGGCTTTATTTAAAAGGAGATAAGGATGAAAAAAGGTGACAAGATACTTGACAGATAAAATGCTGAGCATGCAGTTTATCTCCTTATCCTCCATGTCATCTTCTGCTCTTTGATTCTTTTGTGACAACGAATGTGGGAGACATCAGGGAGAATGTAAAGGCACAAGCACTAGGGATGTAGCACCAAGAAGGGAGGATGAGGAAGAAGACACTCAACAGGGGCTAAAAAAGCCTCTTTCCTAACAGAGGCTGAGCACGCTGGCTCTGCTCCAACAAAGCACTTAAGCATTTGCCTAACTTACATTTGCCTTTACTGGGGCTCTTCTCAGGCCTGAAAGTTCAGCACATTCTGCAGCAATGTGTTCCAGCAGAGCCAGAGAAAACGGGGAGCTGTTAAGGGAGCTGAACCTCAGTCAGCAGCCAGCTTAGTGTGCACTGGGGGAGCACACCAGCCAAAGATTAATGCAACATGGCAATTCCACTGACTTAGGAAAACTCTAAGCCAACAGAAAAAGCTTATTAAATGTAAAACAATAAGTAAAAAACCTTAGACATTAAGAACAGCACTACCGAATTCTCTTCAGATTATCTCACCTCACGGTAGGTAGAGCTTGACACAGACAAGTATTTACAGATACATGCAGAACTGGAACCCCCCTGTTGCAGGGTAAGTTGGTGCCAGCTTGAGAAAACCCACACTGAATGCACTGTGCTGTTTCTTGGTGTAGGAAACACTGTCCTGTGGGTAAAGCACTGAGCTCAGGGGCTGAAGGGCTGGTTCCCACAGGCAGCCACGTAAGTCACAAACAGCTCTGGTGGCCCAGCAAGTATTTGGGAGTATTTGGCAAAGGAGCACGAGCACATCCCACTGCACAGCCCTGTGGGTTCCTCAGCACTCCCCCAGCTGGACACTGTCCCCCTGGCTGGCAGTGCCACAGGAGCTCTGGGCTCTGAGATACAACAGGTCAGCCACTGGGATGAGCCACGGGCAGCAGGGCACTCTTGGGGAGCAGCTCAGGACACTTTCTGGCTTAAAAATTATGAGTAGTCATAGTGGAAGAAACTGAAATGTCCAATATGAAGCACTGCACAGAGTTGTAGGAGGGCAGAAAGCACAAATAGGCACATACTCCCCACATACACACACAGCTTAATTACAACACAGCAAGACTCAACCAACCATTAGTCTTTATTAACAATTAAAATCTCACCGTGGTGCTGCTATTCCCCAGCAAATTAATGCCTGTACAGTGAGACAGTCGCGATAAACAGGCTTTTAAAATTGAAATTGATTCCGGATAAATCCGAAAAGTGGTTCCCACAGGAGGATGTGCCACTCAAAGCGAGCAGCCCGAGGCAGCCCCGGCCTTGGGAAGGTTTCTGGCTCCCTCTGCCGTTCCCTGGCTGAGCTGAGCAGAGGCTGCTCCTCACCCCGGGCAGGTGAGGGGTTTGTGGCAGAGCCCAGCCCAGCCTCCCCTCCAGCAGCACCTGCTCCAGGGAACAGCACTTCTTTTATGGCCAATCCACTTATTTTACTTATTATCCCTTCACACCTTTCTCTAAAGAGACACTGGTTCAGGACACAAACTTTCCCTTTGCACTGCTGAGTTTGGATAAGCACAGGTACAACAGTTTGGTTTGCCCACTCACTTCTGAGGCACCAACAAGCACCAGCCTGTGGTGACCAGGCCCTCCCACTGGCAAAGCCCCCACACACAGATCCATTGGCAGCCGAGTCCCTGGGTGTTATCTTTTCCCCCTGCCCCTGACTGGTTGAGTGGAACAGCAGCAGAGCACTGGTGTGTCCAGAGGGTGCAATCCCAGGGCAAACATTCACAGTGAACCCTTTTCCCTGTGCCTGTGGCCAGCACAGCTCCCAGTCAGGAGGGAATGCTCTAACCTGAACATCCTGCAAAGCAAACCAGACACTTCCAAGGGTTTCAAATCATGACTTAGAGTAGGAAGGTTGGTGGAGGCCCCAAACCCACCCCAACCAAGACCCCTCACCCAGGGCAGGGACACTGAGCAAGCAGCCCCCTGTGAGCACCCACTGCGATTGTCCCGGTGCCCATTTACCACCTCTGACATGAAGCTATTTTATGGAAACACACACATGACACTGACACAGGGTTAATCACATCTTCACAGACACCCTCCTGCCCCAGGAGGGAGCATTTTTCACTCCAGGCCAGAAACCAGCAAGGAGTTTCAAGAATTTTCACAAAGGTCATTCCCTTTTTCATCCCCACCCCAGGCAGAACCTTGTTTCCCCCCAGTACTGCAGGGAGTGCACGAGGACCTTCCAGCAATCCTCTGGAGACACTTCACATTTGGAAAAGGCAAAAATCTCACAGCTCTGTTTTTACCCAGACTGGAAGAGCAGCTCAGCTTGTTACAATTCACCGTGTGAGTGAAAACACTTAACACTTCAGGCTGTGAAACACTCCTTGACCTTGACAGGGAGTGTAACACGCAGAGGATTCCATGTCCTAGGGACAACAGCACAGCAAGGCCACGGCCCTGACAGCACACAGAAGCCCCTCTGGGCAGCTCCTTGGCACCCCCTGACCCTACCACTGCCAAGGCTGGGGCAGCCTGAGTTTTAAACTACAATTACAGATGCCCCTTGGCACAGCAGCAGCAGCTGGATAGAGACAATTGCCTTTCGCCACCAGTTTACATTCTAAGCATGATCTGTAGGAAGATACTTCCAACAAATCAAGAATTCCACAAGGGATCAAAATTCTAAACATAAATACAATTAAAGCCTTCTAATATTAATGCACACTTTTTTATTATATTAAAATCAGGCAATGGTCTGATACAATAAAAAGGCTGCTTATGGAATACTGTTATGTTAAACTTTCAGTACAGAGGATGTTAAATCCTTACAACTAATATTCTCCTCAAAAGTTAATGGAAACATCAATTGTTCATTGACTTGACAGCTGCTGCTTTAAAATGTGTTTATTTTTACTCTTTTCTTTTTTTTCCTTTTTTTTATTCTTTTTTTTTTACACAAACACTGAGTTTTTCATAAAACTTAGAGGACACACTAGGTTGGTTTCTGTAAGCTTGCATCCACATTGCAGCAGTTAGTGGTCCAAAACAGTAAACCAGAAAAGGCAGTGATTTGCCAGGATGCAAAGCCAGTAAAGGTCCTTAATCTGCTGTCCCACACTTCCCCAAAATCTTCACTGAAGAGATTTCTAAGACTTACAGAATCCTAATAAACCCCACCCCACGGATTTGATTTGTCTGTGGTTGTCACATCTTTAGAAGGGTCAGACACAAGTGCAACTATTTGTTAATGAACATTCTTGGGTCAATCCAAAGCACCAAAACACAACGATTTGAGTGGAACTGGAGTGTGTTCAGAATCTCTGCATGTCGAGTCTCCCCCATTCGAGTTTGGCAGCAGAAGATCTGGGCAATCCTGGTAAATGACTGCTCTTTTCCCCACATCAAAGCCTATCTAAGAACACGGCCGTGGAGTGGCAGCAGTGCTGGAGGGAAGGGCAAAGCCCAGTTTGCGAGCAGAACGGATACTCTTGTTTCCCAGGCTGGTGAAGACTAAATTGGTAGCAAAACCCAAATGATAAGCAAGAGGGAACAGGTCAAGTTATTGCCCCAACACTTACCCCTGGGCCAGGGGCAAGAAGAGTCACCAAGAGGGGCAAAAAGAAAGCAGCACCCCCACTAAAAAGAGGGGAAGAGGGAGGAGATTAAAAGAACCCTGAATCCCTCACCCAAAGCCCATGTCAGTGGTGAGGGAGACCAGGAAGAGAAATACAATCTATGCCTTGGCCAAAGGAAAGAAGGAAAGCTTGCCCCAGATTATCAGGGCATTAAAAAAAAATAATTAAACCCCAAAAACGACCACAGTCACATTCAGCCTTTACTAGAGCGAGCACAAAGGGAGGGATGACTGAGGTTAGCACACATCCCCAGTAGTAGTCCATACAGCCCAGTGGAGCACTGGAAGCAAAAACCTTTGTGTCTACTCTAATAAATAGCCCTGAGCTTCGACTCTATTGCAAAAGACAGAGAAAGAAAAAAATAACCCAGGCCAGACACACAGCAAGGTGATTGTGGGATGGATCCTTTCACAGTTAAGTTGGATGTGCCACACTGGTCTTGACAGTAATAAATTCAAATAGACTTTTCCTGATACCAGAAGTTCAGCTATGTGGACAGTGGTTACACGACAGGATTATTTGTTATAGCACAACTTATATTTCAAATGAAAAAAAAAAATTAGTATCATTTACAGTATCTCAAGAAAAACCTCCTTTGAATGGGAACTTCCTTTCCAGTATTTTGAGGTCTACAAGATGCATCTAGAAAATTTACTACTGTGGAAAATGAAGACAGCTTAAATTGAATAAGGAGGGGCATGTTGGTTTTTTGTGGGTTTTTTTGTTGTTTTTTTTTTTTAATTAATTGCTGTAACATTGTCCTTCAGGTGGCTGAGGAAGTTTCATATTTTCTTTAGACATCATTAGACGCCGAAGCTCTTGCAGAACAACTTTGATACTATAAGAATTCTGCCATTTTGCTAGGACTGATATGGCTCTGGGGTCCACCTAAAATAGACAAAAAGACCATTCCTGTCAGAATTGGCATGTGGGATACACCTAACTCTCCCCACCCCCCCAACTAAATATCCTACATGAAATCTGAGTTGGAGAAAGCAAAATAAAGTGTTTTCTCTAAAACCATAATAAATCTCCACTTGTCTACTTCCCTGTTACCCCCTTTCCTTCTCCTCCAACAAACAGCGCCACAAGCAGTGAGTAGTTAAGCAAGTCACAAGTATACACAAAGCATTAGAAGCTGCACACAAAAACAACATTAAAATGAAGAAAAGCAAACAACTTACCACTCCATTAGAACTATTTACTCCATTCATATTAATTTTTGTTACAAATCTTACAAATGGAGGTGCTTCTGGATACTTAGGCCCGCATTCTATTTTAAGGCTGTATATTCTGTTTTCATAAATTGTCTGAAGGGAAAAGAAAGGAGAAAACAATTACTTCAGGCAGTTCAATAAGCATTTGGTTAAAGCAGTGGCTGCTTTAGGAACATGGGAACTACTAAAGATAAGGGCAGCCAGTTAGATGCTATGCTGGCTACCTCTGGTTTGGATTCATTTTATAATATTCCAAGTACCAAATGCTTCCTCTTCAGGGCACTAAGTTCTACTGGTCTTCTAAGCATCAGACTTTCACATGAGGAAATGAAGCTGCCATTGCTTCCCACTCATCAACTCAAAGGATTTTTTTCACCATGACACAGCTCAGATATAACTTTTCAAGTGATGTTTAGAAAGCAGCTTTGTTTTCTCAGTTTACTAATCTCCCACACTCCCTCGAAACCAAGGCCACAGCTTCAGCTTCTGCTCTGCAGTCAGCCCATCCTCAAACTGAATTGAAAAATACTCTTTGGTCATAAACCTGCTGGTTCTCAGGAAGGGGAAGGCTCCAAGATTCAATGTGGTTGAATGGACATCCTGATCCCAAAGAGCCCTATCCCTTTGTCCTCACAGCAGGAATGCTGTCACACTCCCAGCTAACAAAAATCCTGGATTAGTTAGTTAGTAACTAACTAATCGATGGGTACAAAGAGAGACAGATGTAACAACCCTACATTGATTCTTCAGTATTTCAAAGTAATTAAAACAAACAACAGCAGTTAATGTGACTGCCTTCTGAGAAGAACTGTGGCCCAGAGCTGCAGCTGAGCTGGGCAATGCAGGCAGCTGGGCAGGTGTACACAGCAGGAGCAGGATCAGCACAGGGAAGTTTGGGCAGACAAGCTCTCCACATTCAGAGCTTCTGACACAATTTCCTGCACCTTCAACACCACAATGAAGACTAAACTCCCAGGGCAGTGGCCATGAGCAAAAATCCAGGTGAACCTGTGAGCCCAGCAGCAGCTCCTGCTCACCTGTGGCACCAGGGCACGATGGCCCCACCAGGACCTTCAGAGTGGCTGCCCAGTGTCCAAAACCTTGTCAGTGCAAAACTGCAATCCCTTCTGCTCTGACCCTGAACAGCTTTTTACTTCCCTTGGTATTAATGCTTGGATGCACACCACTACGAAAATGTGAGAACTCACTCCCTGAGCCAGATGCTTCTCGTGGGCCAAGGACATGTCTTGCTTCGTGCAGGGCTTTGGGGTTGCCCCACGCAGGGAGCAGGCAGAGGGGAGCCTTGGCTGTGCACAACCAGCACTAACCATGTGCAGATAAAGCTGAGGCTGTGACAGAGCCACTGCTTTTAGATAACCTGTATCAACAAGGTGAATCCCTGGCTGTGGCACCATCTGCCCACAGCCTGGGAAGGAGGGCACGCTCGGGGCAGGAGCAGACAGGGCACTCTGTAAGTGTTAACTCATTTATCTTTTGTTTGTTTTGTACTTCAGTGGTTGGATTTGGAGAAGGAAAGGGGGGAAAACCCCCCCAAACTGTACTATTCTAGTATTTAACTGGATACTTACTCTTGGAGGCCCAATAATCATTCCTGTCCATCTGGTGAGTGTCATATCTTCATCATCTTCAAGGCCCCAGCTAACTGTTCCATCTCCTACTCCTTTCTGACCTTCTTCAAGTTCTTCCAAAAGACGAAAATTACGAGGAACTTTTACTCCTGAAACAATCAGAAAAACATTTTTAGTTGAGACATCTACTAAGGAAACAAAGCTAGAGTAAACTCTCTGACACTTCTGGTCATTTCACAGAAAACGTTTTGGGCAAACCCATAAAAATATTGTCATTCAAAAAGTTGTGATATTTCAGTATTATAAAAAAGCCACCCCCATATTTAGCTTGGATTTTACAAGCCAAATCAGGGTATCCCAAATAAACGTGCCAGAAGGCCACACGTTAGGGCAGGCAGCAAAATGAAAGCAAATCTCTGTTCCCTCAAAGATGCACCCAGAATTATGGAGCTCTAATTAGCACTTGCCTACATGATTTATAGCATGTCAATTCAGAAGATTCTCCAAAATGACACCATGAGAGGCTTCACATCACTCAACTCACTCAGAGGTGTAAAATCCCTTTCAAAGCAAATAAAACCCTTTCATAACATTAGTAGGTTAATCTGAAGTTAATTGAAGTGGGCTTTGTCAGCAGCAATAGCATCCTTTGTACTTATGACCTCCAGCACCACCAAGGAATTCCAGCACTTTGTAACTGCTGGCACATTTATCCTCAAAACAGACAGCAAAACAGGGAAATTCTCTTATCCCCATTACATTAATGGAAAACAATGGCACAGAGAGCTCCTGTGGCACATCCAAGGTCACACTAAATCAGTGGTGAAGGAGGATCTCAAACCCAGGCACCAGTGGCCTTAGTGACTCGCTCGGGCATCACAAAACAGGAACACACCTGAGGCCACCACTGCTCCTTCCACTGGGTTTGTGGGGGCAGGTTTTGCTACTGGGGGGCAGCTACAGAGCTGGTTCCTGTGAGAAGCTGCTGGAAGCTTCCCTCATATCTGATGGAGCCTGCTGGCTCCAGGATGGACCACCCATGGCCAAGGCTGTGCCAACAACACTGGCAACACTTCTGGGACAAAGTATTTAAGAAGGGAAAACAGTTACTGCACAAGAGCAAGCAGCAGCTGGCAGCAGCAGCATGATGAGGAGCCCAGACCCCAAAGAGTGGTGTCCACAGACACCAGACCTGCTCTGGCAAAAAACCTCACCCAGGGGCTGCTGAGCACAACTCCAGCACAGCTCAGTGCCAATCCCCTCCCAGCCAGCCTGTGCTGTTACCATGGCTGCTCAGGGACACAGATCTTTGGCTGTGAAACAAGTGAGTCAGTTGGGGTTGGTGAACACATCACCAGGAGACTGCCCCAAGCACCAAACCCCAGGTCCTAACAGGACCTTCTGGGTACTACTGTCACATCCCCTGCAGAACAAACTCCATTTGTTTCCTCCCAGAAAGTCTCAATACAAAGTGTGTATCCTGTGTACCTCAGGCACATGAAGGTTCAAGTATGCAGGTCATGCCTGACCCATGACAGACATTTTTAACTCCATTCCCAATGCTCTCCACGCTGTTGTTTGGGGAGGCAGAGCAGCCCACTCCAACTCTGGGGATAAGAAAGCTGGGGGACAAGACAAGCAGATGGAGCACGAGTTGAAGAACAAGGTGCCACCTTCCTTCCTATTCTGGCTGCAGTGGGTGCTCAGGAGAGCTGGTGACTGGGAGTGATTCAGTGCCCAGAGCTGCTGTGTGGGAGCCCTGGAAAGAAAGCGCCAGGGGAGAAGGGCAAGCAGAAGGTCCTTCCTGGGGGAGGAACTCCACCTTCAGTGCAGCTCTGCCACAGCACAGGTGATGCCAGAGAGGAAACTCTGTGGCTTTTACCACATCCCCAGCCAGAGCCCCCAGAACACCTGCCTGGAATGTGTCACAGTGTCAAATAAACCTCACCATGCTCAACAAGCATCCCCTCCGTGCTTTGGTCTCTAATCACAACCCTTCATATTTATCAGTGGTGCAAAGACAATTTACTGACATTTACCTGGACCAAATCAAATAACCCAGGAGGAACCAGCTTTGTGGCAGACACCGGCCACACTTCAAAGGAGGAGACAAAAAGCACTGCCTGTGCACCCTTCCTCTGAGCATCATCTGAGTGATTCCTCTGAGCATCCCAACCTGTTCACTGAGCAAGGCAGGAATTCCTCTTGGAAAAACCTGAGCATGTAATTAAAAATTACATCATCAAGTATATATTCTAGGAGGCCACAACCAAGGCTGAAAGGCAGTCTTAGTTCTGACATTTGCTAACCAGAGCTAGGCTTGGCTTTACAACCTTACAGGAAGGGAAGGCAACTTTATTGCTGAGCTCTCCCCAGACACAGCTGCTCTGATTCAGCATGAATCCAGCATGAATCAGAGCCATAAAAGAGTCACACAGGATCTTCCAGTCCTCTGGCAGGTCTGAGGTCTCCAGAGAGCTGGCGAGTCACTCTGTGTGCTGGCTCCTGTCACACGGAAGACATTAACAAGAAGGAGGGTTAATTCCACACACCCCTCACTGGTGAGCACTGCAGGGGCACGATGGCAAAGGGAGTGCTCAAAGGAAGGACACACAGTCGAGTTTTTATGCATTTCAAGAAAATAAAGTGACCTTGGGAGATAACTGGTCATTTTACAATCAGTGACCCTGTCCAACAGCATTGCTGCATTCTAAAAATATTTGATGCCTACGCTCAGGCTCAGAGGTGCAACGTGGAGGGCCATCCCCTCAGCCACACAGGAGGGGGGAACTCAGCTCCCCCCCGACACTCTCAGCAGCTTCATTCAGCAGAAAGAAAATCACACACATATATAAGAAAATGCCTTTATGATCATAAATGCTTAAAATCATTTCTAAATAACCTGCCCTGCTGGTCAGTCTGGAAAAATGCACAAGGCCATGAAGCCAAGCCCATCTCCTCTTCACCTGCAGTGGCCTGGGGCACTCATGCTCTGCTCCCACATCCTGCTGGGACCTGAACCTCAGAAGCCACATGGACTTTATCACTTGTGCTCACACACAAACACATCATCATCGTGTTTGCTGTCCACCAAGATTCCTAGAAAGGGATCTGATCTGTTCTAGGCACACACAGTTCTTGCCAAGTGACTTCCATGGCTAAACCATGGCCAGAGCCAGGAGATGCCCTGTGCTCACTGAACAACCATGAGCTGCCCTCCTCCCAGCCCTCAATAAATACCTTGCATAACCCTTGCAGTGTAGTGATGGAGACTTTCAAGGCAGCAACCAAACCAACCTGTTTTTCTAAGAGCTCCTCATTTAACACAAGAAAAGCTAAATAAAGTGAGAGGCAACTAAAAAGTAATCAGCTTGTCTGAAGCACTTTCACTTAAGCATTTTGTCTTTACTACGGTTCAAAATGACTCAAATAGCAGCTTTATTTGAAACACAGCTGTTTGCTAAAGCAGTGAGTTGCAAGACAGAGCCAGCACACTGAAATGGGGACAAAAGGAGCCTGACCGTGTCTGGGTCAGAGTCTTGCTAAGGGAAGAACAGAATTATTCCTGGAAGGCAGTTTAAATGTCAGCTTGGACTTTTAAAGAGCTTAAGGCATCTCAGATTTACCTTTTAACACAGCACTACTGAAGACACACAGATGCTCTTAACAACAGTTTTAAGAGTGATCCTACCAGTCAGATTTCTCTCCAATTTACATTCCCAAGAAGTTCACAGTATGTTTGTACCAAGATAAAAACGACATGTTCTGACAGACTATACTTTTGCATCTTTCCATTTTCCTCAGTTACACAGTGGAAGCAACTCCAAATCCAGAAACCTCAGAATCTGAGAGCTGCAAAGTGAAACAGGCAGGAAAGGTGCCTTTGGAGCAGATCCTCTTTTCAAACATTTTGGTCAGTCGGTAGAACAAAACATGCACCTCTCAGAAACTTCTGTTTCTCTCCTTTCTACAGTGGAATTCAGTGACAAGCATTTCTCTTCAGAACTAAAGCATAGGCACAGGGCACAGCACACCTCAGCAAAGCACCCAGAAAATGCACTGCACTGGAATGGGGCTCCAAAGAGAGAACAGGCTTTGGCTGAGCTTTCTCAATATCTTCACTGAGAGCAAGCAGCTTACCAAACTGGCCTTTATAGACAACTTAAACTCTGCTTTCTGTACTAGTTCTTGATATACAGTAACTCGAGGGAGCTGAAATCCAACAGCTTTAAACACCTCTGTTGCTCAACACTTTAAAACACCTTCTGTTGGTTGTTTCTGTGTATTTGATATTCAGCTTTAATTACATCTTTTCCAATATATGTCTCATCTCTTTGCAGAGACTGCAACTACTGCCAACTGGATAAGCTTATCCTTGCAGCAACGGGACTGTAAAAAACATGTAAACCATTCCCTGTCACTATGGCATAGAAAGTTTCTGAAGTGATGGGATATTTAAAACTGAAGAAAAGGCTTTCAGCAATTGCCACAAAAGCTTTCAGAAGACAGGAACTTCAGATTTCTTGCATCATCTTCACCATCACAATTTCCACTCTGATGGTGCAGACGGGTACTGAGGTATTTTGCAGACTCAAAGTAACTTCCTGTGCACTTCAAAGAACCTGAGTGTTTTCTGTTCCGTGTAAGAGAGCAGTGGTTCCACCTTTCAAAACTTCAGGCAGGTTACCTGGAAAGCGTTGCTTGCTCTGGGGCAGGCTGGCAGCACCACCAAGGATATGCCCTATGACTTTTTTAAGTGACAGGGATGTTTGCAACCACTTCTTCCTCCGGATTAGTAGCTGCTTTTTAAGACAGAGCATTTTTCATCTTCTCTGTCTGTTTGAGCTCTTCTGCTGAACCACCACAAACTCAGGATATCACACATATGCCAGTGTTTTACAAACAAACAGGAATTCATTAGGATTCCATGAAACAAGTACTAGCAAACTCTGTTTTCCAGAGAGTGAAGACAGTTCTAAGGAACCTGCCCCACGTCTCTCAGCAATGGATCAGGCATGGAGAGTGAGGAGGTGTCACCTCCAGGCCTCTGTGCCTTCAGTGCAGTGCTGGGAAGGAACCACACAGCCTGCATTGCAGTGCCACTGCCAGCACCTGGACATGGGGATGTCCTTGCTGTCAGGAGAGGCAAATCTCCAGCCCTTCCCAACACAACAGGGCAGGGAGCACTGCTGGGAGGGCAGCCCTGGGGTGCAGCCAGAGCTCTCAGGCTCCCATGGCATCCACAGCAGCTGCTGCTTCGTGTCCCAAAGGTCTTTCAGGCTGAATTTCGGGTTTTCTGCACAAGTCCAGTGTTCCTGCAGCACAGTTTGAGTCACACTCCCCACAATCAGCTGAAGAGCCATGCCCACACTGCAGACATGGGACACTGAGGGCCCTGCTTCCAGCTCCCAGCACTGGGGACAGGACACAGCTGTCAGAACAATCCAAGAGACACAACATGGGACAACTGGGGACAGGACACAACTGTCCCAGTGCTGTGCTGGGACTGTGGCCCCTCCACGACCACCCAGCAATTCACTCAGGAGCTGCACTGGTTTAAACCCAAAAATATTTGCCTTGTTCTTCCAGCCAAATGTGAAATGCAAAGTCAGCAGCTTGAAAGGATCCCTGGGAACACACAGCAGCCAGGAGGATGTGACACAACACGGGAAGGAGGGTCCACCTCAGTTTTTGTGTCTTTAATCAACTCCTCTCAGTCACACGTGTCCAGACACAGACCTGTAACACATCATTCTCAGAACAGCATCCACTGCACTTTAAAAGTGGTTTTAATAACTTGAATACTATGACCTGTGTGCACTATAATGGTTATCCTTAAAATCCTTAAAATCTGAAAGTGGTCACTGATAAGGAGCTATCTGTAAAAAAGGAATTCCAAAACCTTTCAGTTACATCTCTGACAGTCACCTTCTGATGGGTTTGCAGCCACACTTCAGATGTGCACACAAGCACCACAGAGGCACCTGTGAAACCCCACATGGGCTCAGGGACACAGCAGAACGACACTGCCTGGACAGAAGTGCCTCCAACTGACCCGATCTGCTGAAGTTCATTGAGGAAGTCAGCAGGAAAACCCCCATCCCAAATCTCCTTGCAGCACTGTTGTTTAACGTGCAGTGCCAAACGCAGGGAGAGGGTGTAACTCCTGAGAGCAGGCGTGGAGCAATTTTAAAGGGTATGAAAATACACCGATTTCTCGGAGCACACGCGGCCTGACAGGGGAGTTGCGGGGCTCTGACGGAACGGGGGGACACGGGGAGCGGGGAGGGCCTTTAAAGCAGCTCATTCCCCCCGTGACCCCCGCCAGGGCTCGGGGTGGAGCGGGGAGGGCCTGCACACACGGAACGTGTGGGGAGCGGGGCAGGGAAGGGCCTGCACGGGGGGCCCGGGGCACTGCGGGCACCGGGGGGACTGTCCGGCCCCTCGGGGCGCACTGCAGGCCCCGCCCGGAGCCCCCTCGCCCCTCCGGGCCCTGCAGCCCCGGGAAGGCCNGTGGTGCACACGCGGCGCTCCGCGGCTCCACGGCGCGGGCGGGCACAGAACACGGGTGATCGATCGGGCATCGAAAGGGAATAGAAAGGGAATTGCTGAGAGTCTGAGCAGCCTGACCTGTGTCCGGGCGAACCTCAACGCAAACACCACTCTACGGCTATCCTGTCTTAAGAAACCCCGGAGTGAGATATTAAGGCTCTTTGCAGTAATTTTCCTCGGTTGCCACAGTGCAGAACTTCCCCTCGGAGCTGTGTCCCCGGATGGCTCTGTCTGGAGGGACCCTGCAGTGCCATGGATCCACATGAGGAATCCTACCTGCCCCTGGGATCCATGGAAGGAACCCCACTTGTCCCTGGGATCCATGGAAGGAACCCCATGTGCTCCTGGGATCCATGGAAGGAACCCCTGGGATCCATGGAAGGAACCCCACTTGTCCCTGGGATCCATGGAAGGAACCCCTGGGATCCATGGAAGGAACCCCAGCTTTGTGCTGGTGAGACTGAAACCAAAGAGCTTTCAAAGCACATAGACTGAAACACAGCCCATCCCTGGGGAGTTAAACAGCAGCACGTTATTCCACTTCAGCTCTAAGCTGTTCCTAATCAACTTAAGACAAATTTATCTTAAGCCAGATTTGCAGCTGTTAAGAAGGATCCACATAGCCTTTTGCTCCAGAATTGCTCTGTTGACTTTGGGGAAGGATCCACATCGTTCCTGGGTGGCAGAGGGGCTGTGGGGGGAGTGGGAGGAGTGGGGAGTCCTGGAGCCAGCACAGGCTGGAGCCCAGCATGGCATCCCCTGGAACACTGCACTCACAGATTAACTCCTGTCCCAGTTTCTCATAATTAAGCAAGATTAGCAGAAAAATAGTCCCAGCAGCCCCCAGTGTGAGTAGCTCAGATTTGTTTCCACTAAGGCTCGAGCAGCCAAAAGGGGTTGGGGCAGCAGTGACTGCCTTTAACAGCACTTTGGAAGAACAGATTCTAGTCATTTGTGTGTCCAAATCCACTTGTGACATCCACTGCTGCTCACTTGGCATTTAAAGCTGCAGTGAAATGAGCTCTCAGAGGACCCAGTGCTGCAGGCTCTTTTATACACACAGGTTGGCACAGGCTTTGGCACTGGTTAGGTCAAACTGGGGGTGAGGATGAGAGAAAGGGGAAGACAGGGATGAGGGCAAGAGGGACAGACAACTAAGGATCACAGATCTGTTAGAACAGGGATTAGGGGAGTCTAAAGATAGAAGGAGGTGTGAATTTAAACTTTTCTCAAGATGGAATAAACACCATCCACTGCAGTGTTTTGTACTCACAGCAAGACAGGTGGTTTCTAAGCACTCAGTTGCAGCTCCTCCTTCGCATCCAAAGCAGAATTACCTAATTACTTGCACGTCTTGAAAGGTGTAGAAATGTGGTATAAGACAATGTCAGGCTCCTACAACCTGACAAATGTTCCCTCCAACCTAAACAGGACATAACAGGCTGGCAGGTGCCTCAGCTGGCTGGAACTGCATGAGGTGTTTTGCAACCAGTGACTGAGTTCCTGACAATGCAGCAATGAAGAACAGCAATAAGACTTAAACATGATTAGTATTATCCAACTGCTTTGTTATAAATATATTATATACATTCAAACATCACATTAAAATATTATTCCATTACACCAGAAGAGATTAAGGCTTTATATTATTTACAGAAACAAGCAAGCACCTTAAAAAAAAGAAACAAAACAAAAAAAACCACCAGTCATTGACATTTCCCTTCTAACGTTACAAGTTTGATACCTTGAGCTCTTGAATACAGCTATTTGCAGTGTGCCCAATGCTAGAACTAGTTTAAACACTTATTGTCAGGGTAGGAAACACTTAACAGCAGCCTCAGCAGTGAGCACTCCACACGAGCAGGTGTTGCATGGGGTGCTCTCTCTCCTCAGAGGCTCCTTGACTTCAAGGCTTATGTAGAAATGGTTTGCTTGATTCCACGTGAAGAGTAGAACAACTTTATTTCAAGGGAAGCTGAAGACACTTGAGGATTCGTGGCCCACTGGAGGAGCAGGATTCCCAAAGTCTGTTCCACATAACATCAATTGGATTTAACATGATAGTGAAGACAGAGCTGCACGTTGATCAATCACTAAGTGTATTGAACAGTCATGATTTTCTGGCTCCCCTGGCTCTGCCACTGCTCCATGCAGAGCTCCAGGCTGGAACACAGAGTGACAAACCCTTGTCACCACTCTCCCTAGAGGTCTTAGGCAACAAGCTCTTTTGGAAGTGTTAAATAATGTTGATACAACACATGTTTCCTATCCCACCACGTACCACTGGAGTGAGTGTGCTGCCCTGGGGCTGCCCCACAGCTCACGGACACAGCGACGAAGCACGTCCTAACGTGTAAGCAGACATGGCTAAACAAAAAGGTGCTCAGTGAGAGTAATCATCTTCATTTCAAGTATTGTTTTAAGAATTAGTTCTTTTCATTGCAGTCTGTGTTAGCACTTTTTAGTTTGTGCTTTAGAGTCTGTTATTTCTTTGCAGGTCTTGAATTTGGCTGATGGCTTTATTTTTTTTTTCTTTTAAAAACAACATTGGCAACAAGTTAAGGATTGCTGAAGGCTGGCAAAAGTTATTTGATTTTCTGAGCCCATTTCATGTCATCTGCTCTTGGCTTCTCCCCAGTAAGTCCTTGGATGATGTTCTCCAAACACCTCCAGAATCTTATCTTTTCTAAAGGATAGTTCAGCCAACCTGAGGGATTGCAAGGGAGAAAAAGTATTAGTTTGTCAGAGCACCCAAAGTTCAAGGGGTTTTTTAATGAGAAAAAAGCAATTAGTCCAAGACTTCTAATAATGGTCATGATTAAACTTCCAGGACACAGTAGGACTGAAAAGTAGCTCTTTGGGTGGCAAGATTTTTGCCATCATCTGTCTAGTCAGGCTTCTTAATTGTATCACGTTTCTACATGACATTCTGCTAATGAGAACTAGATTTGTTTCTTGGCAGAGGTTTCAAATCCCACATCAACTGTTTGTCAAAGCCAATGAGGGAATGAAAAACCAGAGGGGTTTATTTCCAGCAGTCTGTTTATCTTGATAACTTATTTAGGATTGTGCAACACTGGTCACTGGGCATTCCCACCTGTCCAGTGGGCATAAAATTGAGCACAGATATAAAAGGAAGTCAATGGTACCAAAACCTGCCCACTCCTCTGTCCCAGGCCACAATGGGTAGATGCTGAAAATCCAGAAGCCTGGCTTTAGAAATGAGCATCCCAGACCAGCTGCAGATGAAATGAGCTCTTGAAGGAACAGCAGCTTTAAGGCTTTAGTGAACAAAACCCCTTACAGGCCTGAGCTTAGCAAGACTCCTCCACTGAACCTCAGCACCACTGACTATCCCCTCAGGCTGCAGGTTACCTTTAACTGATCACAAACCTTCCCCACACGTTTTTCAGCCACAAACCCAACTCCAGTTTCCCCGAGAGCCCGTGCAGTGAGAGCACAGTTAACCTGCTGTCACTGCAGTCCCTAAGGCAGAGCTGGCAGGGGCCCTGCAGTGCAGGCAGCTGCAGCAGAGCCCCCAGCACCTGTGGTGATGCAGAAGTAGGTCTCGTGGGGGGACACGTGGTGGATCCTGTGGTGCTTGCGGGGCAGGATGATGTGCCAGTCCTGCAGGAACACGACCCAGCGGGGCAGCCCGAAGTACGTGTGGGACCACTTGTGGATCTGGTTTGTCATGGTGATGAAGATGATGAGTGCAAAGACATAACACTCCCAAGGACACGTCTCACATAATGCCTCTGCAAAACAAATGGGCATCTTTAAACACCAGTTATTGAAAAGGCACATTTCTCCCAGGACCATGTCTGGTGCCACAGGAACCAAAGACAAAGGTCTCAATGAAGCTGCTGTGGCAGAAGTGTCACAAGAGTCAGCGAGCCATAAACGTTTGCCAAATGTCACCAGGCAGGCTGGGATGTGCCAACATCTGAGAATGCACCATAAACAGCAACTCAAACTGAGTTTACCATCTATAAAGTGAATCTAATCCTTTAATTCTTGGCTTGTAGCTGCACATAAAGTACTTCTGCACAGAGATGAAGCATTGTTATGTTACACACTTTAGAACAAAGGTTTCTCTACAGCTTGATCCCTCTTAAAGAGTATTTAGCATAACTTCTATGCTTCCTTGCACAACTCTTCAGCCCCCAGATCTTCTGCTGAGCTACAGACCCTCACTGTGCCACCTTCTGCCACCCCACCTGCAAGGAGCACAGTGTGCTTCCATCCTGCCCGGAGCACCATGCTTCCAGCAGCTCCTCCTTGGCATGTCCCAGCCATGGATTTCTCCTACTTTCACGTAGACAAATGTTCACCTAACTAAGCAGCAATGCTAAATCCACAGAGGTCAGGAGTGAATGACAGCTTACCTGGGGAAAAAGAAACAAACTTGTATGCCATGTTTGCCAGCGGGACCAGGGTCATAAAACAGTTGTCTCCATTGGTCTCTATGAAATCATGTCTGGTAATTGCTGTGGGGTCAATATGATGCTCCCTAAAGGGTCTGATGAAAGCCTGGAAAAAGAAATTGATAAACATGACCCCACGGCTCAATATTGGTCTTAGAAGGAAAAATATTACCAAAGGAAACCCCCCAATGAACCCAAACCCCCTCTCATATATTCAAATCTGATTACTGAGCTTAGGAGAGTTCCAGAGTACAAAGCATGCAGGAAGCATCAAACTTTTGTGATGACAACACTTCAGATTATTTGATTTACATTTGAGAAGCAATTCAGCTTCCACACCCAAATCCAGGATTTCATTGCTTTTCAGTTTTGTTCTTCTTAATTTTCACTTAGAATCTGTAGTTTCTAGATCTCAAAAACAAAGCACCAGCACCCTACTTGCACAGACCAAATATGCCTGTGAAATTCACAAATACAATTTGCTTGCTAAGCAGCAGTAACCAAGAAAAAAACACTTAAAAATTAAAATTCAGCTTAACATTTTTGCATGGGGTACAGATGCCAGCACTAACAGACCAAGTGCAGGTTAAGTGACTGGATGAAGCAATGGAAGTCAAACAGACTGTACAAAAGTCACCTCTAAGAGCAGAGATCACATCACATCAGAACACACAGTCCCAGAGGAGACAGAGAATTGTTTTATGGTGTGGGGCAGCTGAACCAGTTGCTGATTTGCCTCTACCACTGCACCACACACAGCCTGTGCAAAGCTGTCCTCAGCAGTCAGAACTCCTGGGCATTTAGTGCAGCCTTTTTTCTTTTAATAAAAACTATGGTCCAGAGATACAGGGATTCAAGGACTACTAAGCTGACTGAAGGTGAACAAAAATAAGCCAAAACCAAGAGTCTTAATTCTGCTGCTTTAGTTTATGTATTTCTGAATAATTACAAGGAGTAGCTCATATGCTTTTCTTTTTTTTTTGAAATCATGATCCTTCCAATATTGCACTGTGAGGAGTAATTAATGGTAGCTATTTAGAAATTTAATTAAGAAAACAGACTGTTGCTTACAAGAGAAGCCAGTGCACCTTCCACTAAGCAAGGATTTGTAGCTGCAGGTGTATAATACATCTCTAATTAAATCTTCAGTCATCACCATTCTAATATTACTGCATCTGCAACAGGGGCAGGAGAACAGAGAGCTGGCACGATTCTTCCTGGAGCACACTCATGTTCTACAAGTGTTCAGGAGTTCAGCTGCAGGGACAACTCTCCCCTCTGAGTTTTGGAGCTTTGGAGCATCTCCAGTGCCCAGCCAGGCTCCTCCACTTGTGGTGCCACAGGCTGTTCCCACAGACCCTCAGGAAGGTCTGCAAACACTGGTATTGCAAAACTGTGCAAACCTCAGCCAAGCTGATAAAAGGGAGCAGTGTCACATGTCACCCAGGCCAGGTGCAAACACAGCCCTGCCCCAGCACTTCAGGAAAGTATTTCATAATTTTTCAAGCTTAAGAATAACAATCTCAAACCTTTCCAACTATGGGTAGCTCCACAGATCCCCAGGTGTCTGCTCCCCAGTGAAATAATCCTGATAGGAAGTCAGCCGTAATAACTCCTGCAACTTCAACGAGGAGAGAGACAGTTAGAGAAACACAGCATTGGGACTGACTTACTCACATTTTACACTTGTTTTACAAGTTTACTTCTTTATCTCCTTCTCACTTAGATATTTGCACCCACATGAGATCTACCCAGCCTGAATAAATGTAAGGTCAGGCAAGTAGGAAAAAGCAGTTAACAAGACACCCTTTGGACAGGAAGAATCCCCGTTAAATCTACAGCAGGATTTTGGGTTTAGCCCATCTTGTACAGCACAGACAGACCCATACTTGTGGGTACCTTTGGCTTAGCTGACCCCTCACTTCTGCAGTCCTTCTCACCTTTCATTTTCCAAAGGGGAGAAGAAATAAATGCAGGATTAGTGTGGCACCTACTACCCAGAAAGCCTTTTTTTCATATTATAAATCAACCCTCACTGCTGCATCCATTACCCAGTTGGTCCAAACTCTAAAACACAGCAGGAAACACTTCATTCTTTATCTACCTCCTTATTGTACTGGAGACAGCTTATAAAATAAGCAGTAGATTGTGTATATTTGTTTTTATTTCAGACCACACATGCAAGCTCCAGTGAGACCGGGTGGGACACAATAGCTTTCAGATCTGCTCCCAGCAGCTGAAAGGGCAAGCAGCCTGGGTTCAGGGGAAGATATCCAAACAACACTTCTCTTTGCAACAACTAAAATACCATTCTCGCTGAGGTAATGCCCCCATTAGCCCTCATGGCCTCCAGCAACTGCACTATTAGAGTCTGAAACAACTGCAGGAGCAGCAACACAAACTGAGGCAAAATACTGACAGTTCAATAGATTTTTCGAATGTTGCTTTGATGTCAGCTGGTAGAAAGCTAAGAGGGAAGAAAGAAGTGTGCCTGGAGCAATGCATTATACTTAAGCAATTGGAAAAACCCTAACTACCAGCAATCTTGTTCCAGCTGTGCTGCAGAAGGACTTGCTCTCTCTTCTGCACTTGTGCAGGATCAGTTGTAATAAAGAGCAAAAACTGTGCTAAGGTTATACATGACCAGCATCCTTACACTTAACACTTGGTGTGTGTCTGTCCACAGGCTCAGGGGTACGTGCCACGGTGAACTAAGAGTTAAACAGAGTCAGAAAAAGCAGGATAAACCCAGTACAGGTGAACTGTAGATGGTGGATTCATTAGAAGCCAGATTTGTGAAGCATTAGAGAAATCCTGCTCTCGGTGGATCAGCCCATCCAGGGGTTACATCTGAAGAGGAGGAGAGTGCTCTGAGCACACAGGAGGAGGGCAGATGGCACTGCAGCAAGGCACTGAGCTGCAGGCCTTGCTCAGGACACTGGCATTTCTTTGTTTTGGGAGCAGACTGCAGAATCAGGAGCAAAGAAGGCAGCCCAGCACACAGGGAGCCCAAAGGAGCACAAATGAAACCCAACCAGCAGCAGGGAATCTCTAGGGGTTTGGCCACAGAAAAGGCCCCACTCCACCTCTTCCTTGCTTAAGAGTCAAGCTGAGAGACAATAACTTGAAGCCTCACCCAAGGGCTGCTCTTGGGGGTCACAAACCACTTCCAGTGGCCAGCGGGAGGAGCCCCACGAGAGCAGGGATTCACTCAAGAGTCAGACCTGAGGATCCTTGTGCAGTCCTTCCAACTCAGAATACTCTCAACTCTGTGAACACTTATATGCTTATGAAAATAAAATGCCTTAGTCATCCACCTTCCTCCTGCAGTGGCTTTGAGTACAGGGAAGGCAGAGGTTTGATACTGTGGCAAGTTATGAGGCTAAGAAAATAATCCCTGGACATTCCAATAAGTATAAGGTGTAGCCTCCTGAAAGCAAAAAAGAAGAGTTCATCATTGTGGCTAATAAAGCTGAGAAAGATTCAGTGAGAACTGGACCTCCCAGTGCAGTGACCAGAGACCACAGCTGAGCTGTGAAATACAAGCAGGGCCCGGATAGCACATGTATTATCACTATATATAGTAATTATACCCCATTCTAACAGGGTTTCTAACAAGTGCTGTCTGTAACACCCACACTCCGGAGGCAGGAAATGTCTGTGCTACGTCACACGAGCTGCCCTGGCAGGACTGGCACGTTTCTCACGGAGCAGACACTTCTGGTGGCTCCAGCAATGCTCCTGAGAGCAGCACAGCCACAGCTCAGCCCTGACCCAGCCTCGGGCTGAGCCCCAGGGCTCCAACATTGCCAAGGAATGGGCACCTCTGCCCTGGGGCTGAACAGCAGCAGCTTCTGAAGCAAACAGTCACCTACCAAAGCATACCTTGGCTAAGAATCACTGCCTGATAAACTTAATGACAGCAACAGCCAAATTTTATTTTCATGGCTTTAACCTTAGTGTATTTGCACAAAGCAAGCTGTTCCTGCTCTTTCTCCAGATAACTCAGAGCTTGTAAAGCACCCAGCACATTTAAATGACAAAGTCCTGACAACTTCAGCAAGGCCTCAGGTTCTGAAACAAAAAGTGCCATTGTGAGAACTTCTTTTCCCTTAAATGCATTAGGGAAAAAGCATTCACACCACCCCAGAAGGTGGTGACTAAAGGAACAGAGAGCAATGGATACTAAATGAAAATCAAGAGCAAATTTTCCCTCACTAAAAAAACAATCCAATACTTTCATTAAAACATTTAACTGAACTAATCCTCTGGTTTCACCCATTTAAAGCACTCCCAAAACGAAGCACTGCCAAGACCAAGAGCCTCCTCCTCCCCAGGCTGGCTGGGGCTCCCAGGGAGCACCCCGAGGGATGCAGGATGCTCATGGTGCCAAAGTGCAACACAGAATCAAAGGTTTGCCACTTAATCACCACTGGTGGAGCTGCCACCTTTAGGAGATGATACAGTTTAGGGTGGAAACACAAAGTTATCTCCAGCTACCAAGTAACTGATGGGAACTTCAGGTGGGGTAGGACAGCAGGAAACAAAGAACAGGGTTACTTGGACCAACACTGAAGGAAAAGATCATTTTCCACTGCTAACTAGGGTTTCTGAGGTAATTGCAAGGACCTCTTGAAACAAAATTTCAAGTGTAAACCCATTTTAATGCACAAAGTAACTCCAAAACAAAGTGAGAGCTGTGAGCAGGGGATGCTGACCTGCCCCCCTGCCCAGCACTGGTGTCTCCAGAGGGGTTTTGCTCCAACCTGTGGCAGAGCTTTGGTGTGTTACACACCCCTCCTCTGGCTCTGCAATGCAGCTGATCAAATGCAGCCCTGCAGAGCTGCTCCAGCTTGGAACAAAGAGCTGCTGGGCCTTCAGGAGATCCAGTTTCTATTCTGAAGGTGCACTAAGTGATTTCCTCCTGCGTGCTCTCTCTGCCCAACCCACAATCTGCACTAATGAAACATGCACCTCAAATCAGTTAAAAAAAAGATGAGTTGCCCATCTCTCAAGTCAGAGCTAATTAACTGTAGCTTGTGTCATGTCACAAGATGTTCCTAAAGATATCTGTCCTATGTGGGGCAGTTCTTATGAATGCAAACAGGTTACAACACAAAGTTCACTTTTTTTTAAAGACTGCAATGCACAGTCTCTGTTATGAACAAATGTGGCTGCACATTAAAGTCAAATGTCTGAAACAACTCAACCCACTTGGAAAAAAAGGGTTTAAAACCCCATGAAAAGGAAGGAGAAGGGAGAGGAAGTGAAAACCAGGATCCATGTTGTAACTTGCCAAACTAGATGCTACTAATATAAGAACTATATAATCAACAACAGAAGCAACAAAAGAAATCCACCCTCTGCCCACTCTTTTTTTCTTTTTGACAGTGAGAAGGGGAAGGAAGTTGTCTCATCTCTGCTAAAACACCCTGGAAGACAAGTGACACCCATGGCTCTTCCTTTCCAGCCAGATCACCCTTAGTCAGCAGGAAACAGCCCAGAGCAAGAGCCATTCCAGCCAAGGCCCTGCAGGTCTCTCTGGAGATACCAGGGTGACTCAGCACGGCAGGACAGACCTCTCCTGTCCCAGGAATCCCTGGGTTAAGGTATTCACTGCATTATTCATGTTACAATTCAGTGTTCTTTTAAAGGCACACAAAAAGAATCTATAAGACAACCTTTAACTCCAGAAACAGGATTTAGGCAAAGTGAAAGGATGCAGAATGTTCAAGCTGCTCCACTTCTTAAAAGAAGGTGTTCAGAAGGTTTGCATGAGAGCACAGGGGGTGCCAACAATGCACTCAGTGGACAGGTCTGTGCAGCAGAGCAGATCCATCCCCCTGGATCACTGAGCCCTTTCAGGTCTCCAAAGGCAGGCCTGCTGTGAACCTGATCCAGAGCTCTGTCTTTATTAGCAGAATGTTTATTTTGTGACCTCATCTCAAAGGTCAATATTCCAAACCAAGCTTGAGGAAGCTCTCCCTGGAACACACCTCAGCTGCCTGTGACTCACTGCTCCCCATCGTGCCCACCACACCACCTACAGGATTTAGGAATTAGGACTTTCATAAAGATGAGCTTCACAAAAAGTAATAAAACCTCAGACTAATAAAATGTGTGAATAACAGACATAATTCACACTTAACCTGGAGAAATAATGTATTGAAGACAAGTTAGCCTGCAGCACTTATTATTTTATTGCACTCATTTTTGTACACACTATCAGTTATTTCCACACCATTTTATTTACACAGAATCCAGATTCTGCTATTTTAATCATTCACTACTACTTAAATAACACTATCAGTGAATTGGCTGCTTTATCAGCCAAACTGGTAACCAGGCTATCAGAGAAGTCAAGTTTTTATCAGCATTAACTCTGAGATGAAAGCCAGCAGCAAACAGATTGCACTCCAGGTTAACCATCACTGCTGATTCTCCTGTCTGCATCTGCCTCCATCACCAAGCAGCAGTTCATGTGCCATGTCCCTCAGCCCTCCCAACACCTCCACCTCATCAGCTGAGAGCAGGCAAGACTCCAGGAGGCCAGGAGGGCTGGTGTGATGCACAGTGGGACACACTGCTCCCCCAGCCCCAGCACAGCCAACAACCTCTGCACACACAGCAGGAATTGCCACTTCCCAGCTCTGGAAGAAATTCATAGCTTTGATGGTGTCTCACTGCTTGAACCTGCTGCTGTTTGGGGTGGGGTTTTGTTGTTTGGTTAACTCATTTGCAATATACACAGAGACCAAAACCAAGCAGTTCTCTTCTAAAACATACACCTCACACAGTTTATAGGAAAGGTATCTTTCTCCTAAAGCACAGGACTGAACAGCTGTAGCTACCTCAGACAGTGTCCTAAGGAATGACACCACGTGTTCTCCTTCCAGTTAACCAGGCAATTCATACAAAAACATGTAAATGTTTATACACACCCAACACCAGAGCAACTACTGTATCCAATATTTATTGCAGGACAGGAGGACACTGGTGAAATGCTTGGATTCTATTCCCTCCCTCTCCCTGTGCTTCCTGGAGAAGGAGGAATCCCCAGCTCTCACTGCCCTTTCAGTCAGTGAACAGTTCCTACTTACATATCCCAATGATAACTGAGGGTGTGTGTTCCAGTCGCAGATAGAAGAGGAGATTGTAAAAATTGAAACAGATCAGAGAGAAGCATAAGATGACAGAGATCCATTCTTGTAGTCTCTTTCCTATTGGAAGAAAAAAGGAAAAAAGCATGTTTTACTTTTATCTGAGAGGACATTTTGAAGTCTAAAATAATACAGACAGACCATTCAACTGCCTGGATGACTCGCTCCATTTGTCTGACAGGAACTGAAACAGAAACTTCTTTATCCACGGGAGGTGCACACATTTTGTTAAACGACATTCCTCTTCCCTGAGCCATCACTAACCCCTTCCCTCTGCCCTTGCCCAAATAACAGGGACAAAGCAGACCACATCTCACATTGTCCTAGTTTCCTTCTCTCTGAGATTGCTGGCATAATGTTCCTCCATGTCACATCTTCTCTCAATTTGCATTTCATCCAATATTCACTGTTGCTGGAATGGCTGAATATGGGAACAAATTTTTGGCCCCAGAGGTATTTAATTCCCCTCGTGATCTGTAATATTTACAAGCTCTGAAATTTTAAATAAAGCTGTTGCACTAACAGGAAGAAGCACCATCCTGTATTTCAGTGGCTCTGGAATGACTTGCCTGACACTGCAAATGAACCCCTGAAGCTTCTCACTCAACTGCTGCCTTCACCTTCCTGCTCCCAGGCAGAGGCTGGGAACTCTCAGCCACTCTGAGATGACAAGGGACAGAATAAGCAAAGACAAAGACCTGACACAAATTCTCTCCTGTATCTCACTGCACTACTTCGCACCTCTATAAAAAAATCATTAATGTATATAAAAAGGGAACAGGCACATCAGGCTACAGTAACACACTGAGTACCAGATTAGCAGCAGAAAGCTGTTCACCACTGCTGGATCCTCACGAGGCACCGAGGCCAAGAGCAGGGGATGCTCAGGGTGAGGCCTGTGTGGATTAAGGACTCAGAAACAGACCTTTAATGCCCAAGGCCAGGCAGGAGACCTGAGCTGCCACTGTGGCCAAAGGGCCTGGGCTGCATTCAGCTCCTGATGTGCTCAGGGTCAGCCAGCACAGCCTCCCCCTGCCCAGGGAGCAGCTACCCCAGAGCCCTTTCCTGCTCCTGCTGAGCAGAGCAGTGCCCAGGGAGCACCAGGGAGGGGCACAGGCTCTCCCAGGCACACTCGGGCCTGGCATGTGTTCAGGACAAGAGCTTCTGTCCTGCTCCTCCTCTCTCCTGACCTACTGCCTGATCAAATTTCTCCTTCTAAATGCTAAATCAAGTCCTCCCTCTCAAGTGTACTACACAACGGACACGGAAGCAGGAACATAAAAGGAGGACCAGAATTACCTCCAATGTGCCTACAAGGCAGTATTTGAAAGTGTGACTGAAGATTTTCACAGGCCAGTTTTGCTCTAGAATGCCACTGAGCATACAGATTAACATCCTCTGCAGTGGCAGAGAATCGTGAAATTAAATTAAGACATAAGAACAGCAGTATTTGACAGCAGCATCAGGTGACAATGTGGAAGATGCTATAAAAAGATCCCTGGAGTAATGAAAGTAAGAGTTAATTAACAGTCGCTTCCTGCATAAGAAAACCACACCCTGATTAGAGCAGCAAAGTGGGTACAATTAGCTGACTGCGGGGAACGAGGCTCCTTGCTGGCACGTCCCCTGAGCTCAGTGTGTGCAGACACCTCTGTACTCTGAACACCAGGATCCCAGGATGGCTGTCGAGATATCCAGTCCGAAAATGCAGCCTCAGCTCTGCAAGGGAAACCAACTCACTCAAGGAGCTGAGTCAGCACCAATAACTTGTGTTTAAAGGGCACTCAAATTTAGAAGTGTCTCCTGCCTGAAGGAATGAGGTGTGAAAGCCACAAGGTCTGTGCTTAAAGAAATCAGGGAAATATCCCAGTCATACCCGCTCTGCACAATCAAATGCACTCCCTGCTCTTTGAATTCAGGAGCTGAACATCATGTGCTTTCCTCCATAATACATATTCTGACGTTGTTTATGCAAATTATTTATGTAATGCCAGAAAAACTCTGCACATCCAACACACCCTCACAGCTCCCTGCCCCACACCCCTGCACATGTGCTGCCTCACAGAGGCCCAGCAGCTTCCCTCGACAGCCAGAGACGAGGGCAGCGAGTTGTTTTGGGGGGAAATCTTCTCCTCATGAGCCAAACCCAGTGATGGCTTTTGTGTAAAAGAGGAATCAGTCCCAGCTGGCCCAGAACTGTGTGCCCAGATGTCGCACAGCACCTTCTCAAGGCAAACAGGAGGGGCCCAAACCAGGCTGCAATGGGCAGAGGTGCCCTGAGCAGTCACACAGACCAGCACAGGCCCTGGTTCCCTCACCATGCCCTGGCTCTGTGTGAGTAAGAACCCTTTCCTTGTGCAGGGATGGCCCTGCGTGTGTGAGCCGAGCTCAGCTGGCCTGCAGAGCGCTGGAAACCTGTCTGCCCTTTGCTAATCCTCCCCCTGCCAAGAGATCCCCCGGGAAAGGAGGAACACCCTGCACTGCTCACACAGAGCTAAACACAAACGACGCCTTAATTACCAGGAATTCGCAGCCATTTCCACAGCACATCAGACGGCAGGCTGAGGCCGGTGTGATGGGCACACGCTGCAGGAGAACACCAGCAGGAACCGCAGCATCCCTCCCTCCCTCCGCCCCTTCCTGAGGCGCCAGGCCCGGGGAGCGGCCCCGAATAAAGGCCCTGAGGGCAAACCCTGGGAGGGCCCCCAGCCCGCACCCTGCCCTGGGGGGGACAGCCCCGCTCGTCCTTTGTCGGCCCTCGCAGCGAACGAGGAACCGTTCCGGGTTCCAAACGCTCGGGCCCCACACGCGGCCGGCGGGGGCACCGGAGAGAGCGGGGATGGGGGGAGAGGGGACCGTGGGGATCGTGAGGACCGTGGGTACTCCCTCCCGGCCCCCGGGCTCACCTGGCGAGTAGAGCTCGGCCAGCTCGCGGGCCCCGGCGTGCTGCGCGCCCCAGCGCGGCCCCTCGGGCGCCTCGCCCGGCCCGCCCGCGCCGCT
>WBMV01004527.1:88715-203570 GCA_013396655.1 Campylorhamphus procurvoides
CCCTCGCTGCCCCTGCGGGTTTGTTGTGGGCGGCGCGGCGGGCCCCGCATCGCCCCGCACCGGCGCACCCGCCCGGAGCCTCCTCCGGGGCCGGGGCCAGCCGTGCCGAGCGTGCGGCGTGGCAGGCGGCCAGGCGGTGACGCGCCTGTTGCTATGGGATCCACCGCCCCTATAAATAACTGAGGAAAGGAACTTTCCTAAGTCAGAGACTTTAGGACACGGGACCCAGAACCAGATGGTCCGGAGGAGACGCGCCAGCCCCCGCCGCAGCTGCCGGAGCGGTGAAGCCCCGCCGCGCCGCAGGGACTGATCCAGCCCGGGTGCGCAGCGCCGCGGGGCCGTGCCCACGCCACAGGCCGCGGCAGGGTCTGGAGCCCCCCACCCCGACGGCGGCAGCTTGACCCTCTGCCGGGGGGGGCCCCCTGCGTCCTTTCCTCCTCCCCGCATCCCCCTTTGCTTTCATGCAACGCCTGGTGGCCTGGGACGCAGCATGCCTCCCCATCCAGCCGCCCGCCTTTAAATCCATGGAAGTGGCTAATTTCTATTACGAGGCGGACTGTCTGGCTGCTCTCAACAAGCTGCACCCGCGGGCGGCCGGGGGCCGCTCCATGACAGAGCTCACCGTCGGGGACCACGAGCGAGCCATCGACTTCAGCCCGTACCTGGAGCCCTTGGCATCGCAGCCGCCGCCTCCCTCGGCAGCAGCAGGGGGCAACTTTGAGCCTCCGTGCAGCAGCGGCGCCGGACAAGATTTCCTTTCCGATCTCTTCGCCGAGGACTATAAAGGCAGCGGCGGCAGCAAGAAGCCCGACTACACCTACATCAGCCTCGCCCGGCACAGCCACCCCTGCGCCAGCCAGAGCCACAAGCCGGGGGGGCTGCCGGGCTGCTTCCCGCCCCAGATCGTGGAGACCAAAGTGGAGCCGGTCTTCGAGACCCTGGACTCTTGCAAAGGGCCCCGTAAGGAAGAGGGGGGCGCCGGGCCGGGACCGGGGGGCATGTCCTCGCCCTACGGCAGCACCGTGCGCTCCTACCTGGGCTACCAGTCGGTGCCGAGCGGCAGCAGCGGGAACCTGTCCACCTCGTCCTCCTCCAGCCCCCCCGGCACCCCCAACCCCTCCGAGTCCTCCAAGTCGGCCGCTGCCGGCGGGGGCTACTCGGCCGCGCCGGCGGGCAAGAACAAGCCCAAGAAGTGCGTGGACAAGCACAGCGACGAGTACAAGCTCCGCCGGGAGAGGAACAACATCGCGGTGCGCAAGAGCCGCGACAAAGCCAAAATGCGCAACCTGGAGACGCAGCACAAAGTCTTGGAACTGACGGCCGAGAACGAGCGGCTGCAGAAGAAGGTGGAGCAGCTCTCCCGGGAGCTGAGCACCCTCAGGAACTTGTTCAAACAGCTGCCCGAGCCCCTGCTCGCCTCCTCGCCTCGCTGCTGACCCCCGGCCGGGCGGGGNGGGGGCGCCGGGGGCCGCCGGTCCCGGCCCCGCTGCGGGGCGAGGTGGGGCGAGAGCCGCGGCGGGCGGGCGGGGCTGGGTCGCGTTTGTGTTGTTGTCGGATTTGTTTTATTTTTTGTGTCTTTCTCGACATGTTGGCGGAAGGCTCCGCCGCCGCGCGGGGCTCCGAGGGGGCCGGGGGGCTGCGGGGGGACCCCGGCCCCGGGCGGGCTCTGCGGGCTGCGGGGCGCTGGGTTATTTAAAAGAGCGAGAGGAGAGCAAGGGCAAAGTGATGCAATCCTTTAAGCATGGCTGGGAATGCTGTGTACATGATGCAATCTCGTGTAACTGTCAGTCATGGATTGAGTAATCTGTTAAAGATGTTCCTACAGTTTTTTTTATTATAAAGAATAATCTATTTCTATAAGAAAATACATATGTATATTTTGGGATCTATGCATTCTTGCTACATTTGAAGCATTAATGAACAATTTTAATAAAGTTTATGGCTAGGTTAAAAAAAAAGTAGCTTGTTTTATTTTGGAGGCACGTTTAAAGGTAAACACAGGGTTGAAATTCCAGCTGATTCTGGCTCAGTGCTGTGATCAGGGATAGGGATTTTAGTTGGTGTTTTAGCTTTCTCTGACTCAGAGAAGGGAAAAAAACCAACAACCAAAACCCCCAAGAGAAACCCAGCAAAGAGCAGGCTGGAAGGTTTAGCCAGTTCTTGTTGCCTCATTTTATTTCCTCTAATCACTTGGTTTAGCTGCCACTTGGGTGTTGTTTGGGGAGGAGGTGTTTGTGTTAGGGTTTTTTTTGCACTTCATGCTGTTCTGAACGTGTAGAGCAAGATGTGCTATCCAAACCATGACCAATCCTTGGCAAATAACACCAAGTCTGAAGTGGGAGGGAGGAAGACAAAGTAAGGGAGGAAGCTTTAAGTGAGTTTTTGTTTGTTTTTGGTTTGTTTTGTTTTTTCTTTACAGAGTTTCTGTTCTCTATGATTCAGCACTTCTTATGTTTGTAGTTTACAGGAATAAACATGAGAAAGTAGCATTTCTGGTGGATGTTGGTCATTGCTCAGGAGGCTCCCAGGAGACTCAGCCAGGTGAGNAGAGGAACAACATCGCGGTGCGCAAGAGCCGCGACAAAGCCAAAATGCGCAACCTGGAGACGCAGCACAAAGTCTTGGAACTGACGGCCGAGAACGAGCGGCTGCAGAAGAAGGTGGAGCAGCTCTCCCGGGAGCTGAGCACCCTCAGGAACTTGTTCAAACAGCTGCCCGAGCCCCTGCTCGCCTCCTCGCCTCGCTGCTGACCCCCGGCCGGGCGGGGGGCGAGCGGAGCCGCCGGTCCCGGCCCCGCTGCGGGGCGAGGTGGGGCGAGAGCCGCGGCGGGCGGGCGGGGCTGGGTCGCGTTTGTGTTGTTGTCGGGTTTGTTTTTTTTTTTGTGTCTTTCTCGACATGTTGGCGGAAGGCTCCGCCGCCGCGCGGGGCTCCGAGGGGGCCGGGGGGCTGCGGGGGGACCCCGGCCCCGGGCGGGCTCTGCGGGCTGCGGGGCGCTGGGTTATTTAAAAGAGCGAGAGGAGAGCAAGGGCAAAGTGATGCAATCCTTTAAGCATGGCTGGGAATGCTGTGTACATGATGCAATCTCGTGTAACTGTCAGTCATGGATTGAGTAATCTGTTAAAGATGTTCCTACAGTTTTTTTTATTATAAAGAATAATCTATTTCTATAAGAAAATACATATGTATATTTTGGGATCTATGCATTCTTGCTACATTTGAAGCATTAATGAACAATTTTAATAAAGTTTATGGCTAGGTTAAAAAAAAAGTAGCTTGTTTTATTTTGGAGGCACGTTTAAAGGTAAACACAGGGTTGAAATTCCAGCTGATTCTGGCTCAGTGCTGTGATCAGGGATAGGGATTTTAGTTGGTGTTTTAGCTTTCTCTGACTCAGAGAAGGGAAAAAAACCAACAACCAAAACCCCCAAGAGAAACCCAGCAAAGAGCAGGCTGGAAGGTTTAGCCAGTTCTTGTTGCCTCATTTTATTTCCTCTAATCACTTGGTTTAGCTGCCACTTGGGTGTTGTTTGGGGAGGAGGTGTTTGTGTTAGGGTTTTTTTTGCACTTCATGCTGTTCTGAACGTGTAGAGCAAGATGTGCTATCCAAACCATGACCAATCCTTGGCAAATAACACCACGTCTGAAGTGGGAGGGAGGAAGACAAAGTAAGGGAGGAAGCTTTAAGTGAGTTTTTGTTTGTTTTTGGTTTGTTTTGTTTTTTCTTTACAGAGTTTCTGTTCTCTATGATTCAGCACTTCTTATGTTTGTAGTTTACAGGAATAAACATGAGAAAGTAGCATTTCTGGTGGATGTTGGTCATTGCTCAGGAGGCTCCCAGGAGACTCAGCCAGGTGAGAGGCTCCTGAACCCCCTCCCTTTGCTCTTGAGATGCATTCCCAAAGACTGCAGAGAGGAATCTCTGATCGGGGTGTTTGCTCCTCTCTGTGGGCATTTGCTGGGGGCAAGTGACAGGCAAGTGGGGGGTGGCAGAGGAGGAAGAAGTTTGTGGCAGGCCAGAAGTTTGTTTTGGAGAGCTCCGAGGCTCTGCTGGGACAGGTCAGCCCTGCCAGGGTTCCTGGCTGTGCCATCCCTCCTGTGCTGCCCTGTCGAGGGCTGTGGGAAGAGAACAGTTTCAGGCTGGTTATGTGGAGGGAGCTGGGCAAATGATCAGATCTTACTCAGCAATTTCCATTTTCCTGGTAGGCTAGATTTAAATTTGAAGTTTTTAGATCCAGATTCCCTGTGCCCCAGGAAAGAAACCCCTTAATCTCCTGTGCTCTGACAGCCGAGCACAAAAGGGGGTTCTAGTTTTCAGACAGGGGCTTTGACTTTGCCACTATCCACTCTAGTACCAACAGCAGTGGGCTTTGGGACAAATCTGCAATTTGTTGCTTATTTCTAGTGTTTCTTTAAGCAAAACATGCTTTCTACTGAAAGAACTGTTCTGCTTTCTTTGCCTCTCAAGATCGGAGCCTCCCGCGGGTCCATCAGCTGGAGCTCTCCCTGCCATTTGTTGCACATTCCCTGCTCCCCCAGGAGCTGTGCAGTCAGGGGCAGGGCAGTGTTGGTCCTGCTACAGATTCCCCCCGTTTACTTTTGAATTTTTACAGTGCAATTCAGCTGTTTTTAGGAGACCCTACAATAGATTTCCCTGGGTGAGCGAGCTCCGGCACCGGCGTGACTCAAGTTCTCGCAGGCCAGACTGATGTTAGCTCTTGTCCTGGCTGTCCCTGGTGACTGAGATTGCTGCAGCCTCCCCTGCCTGTTGATTCTGCTATTCCTACAGTTACAAAACTCATCCACATCCTTAAATCCTATTTGTTTGGTAGGCTCTAGGCCATGCAATGTCACCCAAACCTACCCGCAGTTCCCAGTCAGAGCCCGGTGCCAGCAAGGGTGGGACTGCTGGGGACTGAAGATGTCCTCACATACATCTCCCTTTATTTCTTGCTTCCTTTCTCAATACCAAAGCTCCCAACAAGAGTTCAGTCTGTGGGGGCTGGAAGGCAGGGTAGATTGAAAGATAAGATGTACTGAAGGTATTTATATCTGTTTAAATAATAGTCCAGTTTTGGAGATAGAGCCCCACCAGGCATGAAGGGGCTAATCCCCATCCTTAAACTCTGCCTGCCTCGGTGCAGGAGAGCCAGGGTGGTGCTGCTGCAACTTAAAGAATGAGGTTTAAATTGCTGCTGTATCCCAGTGTATCTCCTAATTAGGATTACAGATTTCTCCTTCACGAGGAACCTTCTACAGCAAAGTATCTTTTGTCAGAAAGATGCAGTTACAGACAGGAAAATTGAGGACATAAATGCACCATTTTTATACCAGTCTCACAGGGAATCCGTGACAGAGTCAGACAGAGAATTTCTGGATCCTTCAGTCTTAATCTTGTATTACCCTCAGAACTTACACTGTAGGAGCTTTGTAGCACTGTTAAATGCATGGAGGTTGTGAAGTGTCCCACTTCCTAAACCAGCCTGTGAAAAACCCCCTGCCATTAAAACATCTCCTAGAAAAAACTGTCTGGGAAAAGTAGTTTGGAAATGAATCTGAGAAAATTCCAAGAATAAAGTAGACAAAAGATTCCAAATACCTTTTCTAATCACAGTGGGGAATTGGAAAATCCCTGTGTGAACAGTGGCTCAGCTCCAAGTGTTGGTTTATTCTCCCATGACAAATAAGATCCTGCTGGCCAAGAGCAGGACTTGGAACCTCCTGGCTGGTCCTTGATGGGGTCTCTTCCCAAAGCCACTCAGGACAGCTCATGGTGGGGCTGCAAACCAAGCAGAGAAGTCACCAGAGAACTGCTGGGAGTTGTATGGATGTGTATAAACAGCATTTCATTTGGGCTTTTGTTTTTCACCCCTTTCTTTTTAAATGATGTGTTATACTGGCTGATTCTGCAGGTCTTTCTTATTGCCACTAAAATAACAGAGTAGAAATCAGTCTGTAAGATCAAATCCTCGCACTGACATCCCCTTCCCAAAGCACCTGGCATTGGTTTGTAAGGTTTGTGAATTCAGTTGTGCTTAGTTCTTCCAAAGGAATCATACACAGCATTTAAAAATAATTTAAGAATACAATGATAGGTTTTTAGTGGTTCTTCAAATTATTGCTCTCTGTTTATCTGCTCAGAGTGTGTAACCCTGTGCAGTCTGACACTGTGGTGTTGCTTTCCCAGTTTTCCCACTGCCTTCCATTAGTGACGCTTGGAAGATGCAGGAAAATTTATGTGTCTTTCTGTGCTAACTGTTCCTCCTCTATCAAATAAAATCCCCCACCCTGCACCCAGGGGCTGTTGGAAGGGAGACTGGACCTGTTTGACAGCAGTGTGGGGTTTCCTCACTGAAATCCTGCAACAGCCCAAAACTGGAGCCTGAGAAAGGCTTGGTGCACAAAGTTTGCCTCTGCAGTTTGACTGTGAGAACAACTGTCACCCATGGGGGTGTGTGTGAAAACATGGAGTTTCTCTCACTGGTTTTCAAGGAATGTTTCATTAGCTGTGAGCAGAATAAAAGTCAATGCAACCCGGTATCTGCTTTAATAAAGAGAAAAGCTGTATATGAGGCTGAATGACATATTTTCTTGTGTTGTTTGTAGTGATAATGCTCAATGCCTTGCATTTGCTGTCATTCCAACAGCACCAAGTGAGTCCAAAGCAGGACTGGCATCAGTTCGGGCTGGATAGAGAGGATTGTACCCTGGATGGGGGGAATGAATTTGGATAGAAGTTGGTTCTAACTCTCTTTGCTCCTGATTGCTAATGGAAAAAAAGATAATTATTCTTACTCTCTTGTGTGTTGAATTTTTCCTCTTTCCATGTACACAAATGCTTAAGTCAGAATTTTAGGGTGAATCTCATATACTAATGTGAAGTGTGAAGGAAAAGTTAAACCTATGCCTGGATGTTGAAAGGGTCCTAATATGTTAAATAAGAAAACTAAACAAAACTACAAATATAATCACTACTCCCAAAGAAATGATTACATTCACATTCTGAACACTTTTTTCAATCAATTAGGTAAAAATAAAGACATGGTCAAACCGTTAAATCTGTGAGGGAATTGGTTCTCTTTTGAGACACCCACTGAACAAACAAGTGAAATCATGAAAAGAATTAAGTTCTGTTTAATTCTTTGCTGGGACCCAAAACATGGTCTGAGAGCTTAATATTTGGAGCCTAAAGCTGAACTTTGGTAGGAGCTCCCCACTGGACAGTCCCCTGAGGTTCCTGACTCTCCTGTGTGAAGTGTGGCTGGTTTGGCCCAGCCTGGGCAGAGGAGCAGCACAGTCTGTGGTGAGCATGGAAACACCTCCAAAGGTTAGTTACAGCTTGGACTGCCATCAGCACCACGGGGAATTTGTGGGGCTGTGCTCACCTGATGGGAACTGTGGGAAGCTCCAGGGCAGTTTCCCTTTGCACTGGTCCCAGAGTGAGGCCCTGGGGTGATCCCAGCACAGCCTTTCCTCGGGAGCTGCAGCTCACAGGGCTGGCACTGCCCTCCTTCTGACATGCTCTGCTTCAGCTATTGGAAACTGGAAACCAAAATGCCTTTTGTGATCCCTTCCCCACCTGCTCAGTTGTTCAAATGTTTGGGTTTGAATAAAAGGCCTTTCTCCCCTCCTAGAAACACGGGTGGTTAGATCTGCCTGGATGTGAAACCCAAGGGGGCAGAATTCACAAGGAGGAGAAATGAGTGAGTATCAGTGAAGAGAATTGATTTGCATTTCCAATAGGGACACATTTCGTTCTAAACCTTCTGACTGGGGGCCACCATTTCACCAAGCAGTGCCAAATTTAACTCTCATTTGTTATAAAATTTTAGAGAATTTCTATATATACTAGGGAAATAATTAATATAATAAATAATAATAAATTCCAATACTATTTTCTTGCCAATTAAATGCTAAGAAAGACTGACCCACACCTACTTTTCCCCCTGCCCTGTCCCACTGACTCCTGCCTCTGAGATTCCTGTATCACACATTCCATGGTTATCAAAGCACCATCCCAGAGTTCAGGTATTTAATCAGAGGTTTTAGTTGGATCTCATAATTCCATACCATTTTCAGAACAAATCCTCGATGAACTCAGGCCAGAGAAGGGCTGGCTGAGCCAGCAGACCTGGTTTGGACGGGCTGGAGTGCAGAGAGCTGGGGAAGGGAGGAGGTTTGGCCAGGAGGCCCCGTGGCCATCCCTGTCCCTGTCCCTGTCCCTCTCCCTGTCCCCACACAGACCCAGCGCTGCTCCTGCTCTGTTTGCTGTAAATACCTCGGGTTTGCAACAGCAGCTCATGAAGCCTGTGGTGAGGAGCTCACTGGTGGTGCCCAGAAATGACAGTCTCAGGAATCACAGTGCCCTCCACACAACCCCAAACTCCCTCTGACCTCTCCTGTGTGTCCCTGCTCGGAGCTCACCTGGGCTCTGGGGCCACGGGCACTCTCTGATGTGTTTTCTCTACACAAACAGAGGAGCTTTGCTCTGAGAAATGAATGTTATGGTGACACGATGGGAAAACATTTCAGTGCCACATGATGAAACAATTACTTGGCTGCAGTAATTCAGGAAGGGAATCACAAGAACAAGAGAAAGTGCCTGGAGCCGCTTTGCGAGGCAGGAGGAGCAGAAATCAGAATGTTTTCCTGATTTCCCCAACTCTGCCATCCAGACAGCAGCTCGGGGTGGGCACTTCTGGGGGGGCTTTGCCACACTTCCCTGAGCCCAGGTGTCCTGAAACAGGGAAATAGAGAGTCTGTGCCCATTGTTTTTGCAATGCCAAAGGCCAGAAAACTAACCAAGAATGTAACTGACTGCGAGACTTGAGTGTGTCTAACACTCCAGTGTACAAAAAGCAGAATAACATCTGTGGGATAACTTGGCACAACAAGATGAGTAGAATTATAAAAAAAGGAGTAATTATCAAGGAGTTTGGTTGCTCGAAGGAATGCAAGCTGGCCCCCAGCCATGAGCACTCGGTGCCAGCTCTGTGAAGAAACAACTTCTGTGCAGGGCTGGTCTCCTGCTGCTGAGTAATTGATGACCACTCAGGGTGGCAGAAAACATTTTTGTGCTTAACCTTAAGAACAGTGCTGATTGTTGGGCTGAGTCCCCAAATCTGAGGGAGTAGGAGAGATGGCAGAAGGCCTTGATGTCTGAGTGCAGCTACTGGGGGCACCCTTAACCCCTTCCAAAGCAAATTACAGAGCTGCAGAGTCAGCGAGCTCAGAACACTGACAGGAATTAAGATGCCAGGGATAAATACTGGTCTTTGGAACAAAAGAGGCAGTTTCTGATCCCACCTCTTCCCCCAGTTTGTCCCATGTGTGTATATTGCCTGTCAGCCCCTCAGTGCTGTATGCACCCATGTGCAGCTCCAGGAGCAGTTGCCAGAGCTGCAGGTGGCTCTGCCTGTTGCATATTTAGATCCTGATCCTGCACATGTGCTTCACTTTATACATGTAGCTGTAGTGATTTCAGGGGAACTATTATTACTGGCATGAGTAATGATAAATGCATAGATCTGTATTTACATGGATGTATTTACATGGATCTGTATATACATGGATCTGAGATCACGGCGTCTCTGGGAACATTTTTGTGCCTTGCTCAGTTTTATGGCCCCGGCAAATTCTGAGCACTTTGATTCCATGTGTTCTCAAATCTGAGAGAGCTACCCAGGCTCATGGGCTGATTGGGCTGTCACTTGCTGTGCAGAAGGAGGTGACAGTGGCTTTGGCATCTGCTTTTCCCAGGAAGAAAACCCCAGCCCCCTGAGAAGTGGAATGCAGGCTGTGCTCTGACAGCTGCTGGTGGGTCCCAGTTCAGCACAGGACTCCTGTGTATGTCCCACCAGGGCAGAAGCAAAGCAGTGCTGAACACAAGCTGGAGATTTCTGGATGTGCCAAGTGCTGTGCTGAAACACACCCTTCTGGAGCCTGCAGCTGCCTGGCCTCGGGCTCACACTGCTGAGGTGCACGAGCAGAAATCCTGGGCAAGAAAACCTGGGGGGAAATCTGGGTGTCCAGAAAGGTGGTGAATGAAACACACTGCGAGAGGCCCAAAGGAGTCCTGATCTCCTCCTGCTGCTCTTGGGAAGCCCATGCAGCTTGTGCTGGCCCGCTCTGGCAGCCGCTGCCTCGGAGCTCGGTGTGACAGTCCCTGGCTGCTGATCAAAGGGCTCTTGAGCAATAACCCACTGCACATCAGCAGGAGCTGCTGCCAAGAGCCAGGGACCTCGCTGGGCTGGGAGACAACTGATAAAGCAGATGCTGAGAAAAGCAGAGGTGCACACGTTGGGCAACCTGAGTGCAGCCAGTGGCTACTGCAAAATGCTATTTTTATTTTAGCTCTGCAACTGCAGGAGCCTGATTTGCTAAAGGCTTCCCTTTTGTACAGTGTTTGGGTTTAGGTTTTATTTTTGCAGAGCATCTAATTTAGGTGACAGATGCTCCGCTATTCCTTGGTAGTTCTTCCTCTGTCTCTGCCTTTCCCCAGAGTGAGGGAAGTTTTCCTGTGGAGTTTGGCTTGTGAAGGGTGGGGAACTCAGAAAAGGTGGGAATGACACACGGAATCCTCTTGTTATGCAGGCCTGGGCCTGGTTGTAGGGGCTGCATCCCCCAGCAAGGCTGACAGATTGGAAAGAGACTGGCAAAAAGGACAAGGAGGCAAATCTCCCTGTGTAAAGGGGCCTGGAAAGAAGGGAGTGATACCCAAGAACACAGTTCTGGGAAGGCTGTTGCAAGCTGTGGCAGTGATGGGAAGAACCATTTCCAACAGCCACACAATGGACTGTTTTCCCACTGACCTCATGGCAACATGAAGAGAAAATTTCACTCCACTGTTTTCTGCCAGGGCCTTAAAGACAAAATCTGAGTAAATGGCTCCTGCTTCTGCATGAATTCACTGGCAGGTGCTCCTCTGCACGAGCCCTGCAAGAGCTTTATGACCAGAGGGACACTGCCTATTAACCAGCCACAAGCTTAGCCTGGTATTTACTGCAGGACTGAGCCTTTTTATTGCGCAGAGCAGGGAACTCCCTTCTCAGCCCTGCAGGTGGTCCCTCCAGGGCAGGGTTGAGGCGCACTGGGAGAAGGGGTGGGGTTGGGTGGGAGAGGCTTTCATTGCTGCCCTACCTGTTCTGGGCATAAATTGAAATGATCAGGCTCTAAGCCCTGCCAATTAGGAATGCTTTACTGGCATGAGAGCCACTTGGCTGTGATAGGTGAAGAAAGGAGGCAAACCCTGCTGCGACACACTGGAGTGCCAGGGCAGGGGGCACAGGGGGCACCAGGGACTCTGGCAGTGCCTCCCCTTGCCCACCCAGGCAGGTGGCAGGTTCTGCACCACAGAGCAGCCCAGGGCCAAACCCCTCCTTACACAGAGGTTTGTGTGCCAGGGAGCTCGAGGAGTGTGCAGCCCCCACAGCACCCCCTCCTCTGCAGGGACTCCTCTTCAGCATTCAAATACAGGGAACAAAAATAGTGGTAACCTTTCTGTAGGCTCCACCTGCCATCAAAGTGCTTGGGAGAGCAAAATGAGATGCTTTTACAAGAGTATGAAACTGCTCATCAGTGCAGTACCTGTGCTCTCAGGTAGTACCTTCCTAAACCTCAGGTTCCTATAATGAAGAGGCAAAATGGACCTCTTGGATCTGTTACTGTTTGAGTTCTGTGGACTGAGGCAAACACTGTCCTGTTCATCCACACTGCTCCCTCTTTAGGGTTATCTTGGTTACTATAAAGGCTAGAAAGGATGGGGTGGGTTTTTTCCTCAAAGTTCCTTGTGCAGCACGTGTTTCTGCCTGTGAAACTACAGCTGTGCTGCGTGCCATGCAAAAACACAAGCTCACCCCATCCTCACCTGCCCTTGAAGCAGACAGTGAGGACCCTCTCCCAAGACCTCCCTACTCCTTTCTTATGAACCATGCACAGCACTCAAACATGTAGTCTCTGCTGCTCCAAACCAAGCATTTCTGACACCAGTATTTCAGAGCTTTGCAGCTCTCACCTGCTTCAAAACAGGCATTATTCTGAGAAGGGTTTGTCCCTCGCACTTGTGTACGTGGAAGGTGTTTTTAGGAATTCAAGAGGACAAATGGGAAAATTAATTATCCCTGTAAAAACCATTTCATGTTGCATAAGGCTTGCCCATGAGGAGCTCTGCCTTTCACTCCCTGATGTCCTGGCCACTCCAATCGACTCAGCTGGGTCTGGCATTGCTGCAAACCTACTTGGGGATCTTGGGCAAGTTATTTCACCTTTCTTTGCCTTGGTTCTTTTATCCACACATAGATACTTCCTGGCTGTGTCTCAGGTATTGTTTGTTTAAAGAAATGTGAAATGTGAGGTATGACACCTTGACAATACCATACAGTAATTATTTAAAGTTTAAATTGAAATTTAAATACACGAATGAATTCAGCAGGGAAAGTCTTCTGGTGGAAATGACTGGAAGCACAGCTGTCCCTCACTCCAAGCACTTCCCAGACAGTAATTTGACCACACAGAGTTTGGCTCATTATATATGTAAAATAGGCAGGTGCTATTAGAAAGTAATTTTTTCTCACAGTGAGTAGAGAGGCCTGTGCCTCATGAGGAAATCTTCTGCAGGGGCCATATTTTTATGCTGCCTCATAATCTAAAGGTATTTCAAATCACCCTCAGCACTGAATTGCATCTTTCTTTTTCTCCCTTGAAACTGAGCTCTGCCTTCCCTGAACTGCACCGAGTCCTCAGCACTGTCCTGTCAAAGTCCCTTCCCTCTGACAGTTTGTGATTCCTGATGGTGGTGGGGATTGCCACAGATTTATTCAGTGTTTAATAACACACTCAGGGACACCATGCCATGACAATAAACGCTCCACGTGAGCAGGCCTGACTTGTCAGTCAGCGTGGAAAAGGACTGAGGTGAGTTCATAAAAGCCTTTAAGAGGCTGATGGAAATGTCCAAAGAGAAGAGAAACCAGCAGTGTTTTACAGAGCAGAGAATGAATTAGCAGCAGAGAGAACACAGTGCTGGATGTCCATGTGTGGCCCCTCACATCCCTCTGAGTGACCCCACTGGTTCTGGGGGGGCAGGAGCAGCACGGGGGGATCAGGGTTAGTGATTTACTCCTGTGAGCAACAGCCACGGAGGGGAATTTCCCTTGGGCAGTGCCAAGGTACCAGTGGCAAATACTGGGGAAATCACTTTTCTAGGCAAAACTCAAAATCACGTTTTTGCATATTACTGTTTTTCTCTGCTTCTCCCTTGAGGAGCTTTATTCTTTTGGATGAAATGCTGGAAGTGTGTCTGCAGAGCTGCATCAGAAGGCTGTGTGTGCCCCAGCCTGATGAGCTGACACATCTGGCTCTCACACTTGGGGCCTTCCCGCATGGCAGGGATCGCCCTGGGGACAGAATGCACACTTCCAACATCCAAGAGGAGCAGAAATGACAGAATACTTCCTGGGGCACGAGCCAATTTCCAAAGCCAAATCCAGATCTCCCTAAGTCCAGGGGAAAGGTCATCACAAATCAAGAAGAAAATTACTGAGTTACCAGCATTGCAGCAACAGAATAAACTGTGCCCAAGGGATCCACTGGGACTGAATGGGATGTCACCTCTGGCTACTGGCAGCGGTGCCCTCGTCATTACCCTCATTAAGGTGGTCACCTCCAAACGAACCAAGTGCACACTTCTGTCAGGACATAAAAGACTTCAATTAGATTTATATAAGAGCATTGCAAAATGTTAGATAATAAGTGCTGCCTCCAAACAAGAGCAGGAAGATTCAGTGCCCCACAAGGTCTGTCTCTCCAACAGGCCCAGCCTGGCTATTTTGGGGCAATGACACCCTGCCTGATGACAGAACTTGCTCTGTGCCAGAGGAGAGGGGGTACCACTGGCACTCTGAATCTGACAGCAAGGCTGAGGTTGGCACTTCACTGCATGAATCACCAACTCCTGAAATTCAAAAGCGTGCATATGCAAATCACTAATTAACCACATTAGCATAGTCAGTTACCCAAACTGCAATCTCAGTCCCATCTCCGAGTGAGGCAGGAGATCCCACACCCATGGGCAGGTTTGCAGTTGGGAGTGTGGTTTCCCGACAGCTGCATCCAGAAACTGCTCTAAGAACCAATTTTTCCTTGTGTAGTTCCAGGAAGGAAAAGAGGAGGGAGAGCCCTCAAAGGGCTTTCTCTCCTGGAAGGTTCTGGGGAATGGTACAAACCTGAGGGATGGCGAGGCAGGCACGACCTCCTTTAATCTACTGCCCGCCTTGGAGTCTCCATCAACCCGAGCAACGTGGATTTCCCTCTGTTAGCAAATATTCTGACACAGGAAAAGACCAGGTGCCAGATTTTGACTTTATTTACATTGAATTAACTGAGATTAGAATCTGAAACTAGAAACTTTCTTTATACAGTTACAAATAGCTATATTATGCAGTTTTAGGGGGTTAAGAAAAGGAGGAAATCATAACCACAGAAGTCATAAAGGCAACTTATCCCAAGCCAAATAGTTTTGTTTCTAATGCAGGGCTTTAATTATAACATGTCATATAATGATGACATAGTGCTATAATAGGCAAATATAATGCATTAATCTGATATTATATTCTGGCTTTAACAATAGGTGCAGTGAACCAGCCTTAGTGGATAACTCATTCAGAACCTATCTGCACACTCCACCTAGATACTTATCTGCCTCTTTAATTAAGTGGAGGGAAACTTCTTGAGGCCATACCCATAAAGCCAGTCTCTGATGATAGCAGAGTTACTGGAAGCCTTTGGTAATCGTTTACACCCACGTTTTGTGGTTAGCTTCCAACTTTGGCTCTTTCCTTCTTACTTTGGAACCACCTCTTTATCCCCCAGCGTAAATCCCCTGCTGTTCTTGGACCAAAAGGGGCACCAAGGACCTCGGGGTTGGTTTGAGCTCGGTGTCACTGGGCTCCTCAGGACTGAGCCTTCCTAATTGCAGCCCTGAAACAACAGCTTTGGCAAATCTTTCACTCACCAGTGTCCTGCTTGGAGCAGGAGCAGCGGGGCCAGGCAGTGTCACCTCTCTGGAACACGAGTTCCCAGGCTGTCCTTGGAGACACAGCAGGGACTGACCGGCTTCAGGGGAGCAGGACTGGGCCTCTGGCATCAAATCATCTTTCCTCATCCCACGGGTCCTGTGTAGCTCTGTGTGCCTGGCAAAACCCCCTTTGTGGCCTCTTCAAACACAAGGAGTTGGAAGGATTTGCACACAATGAGAAAAATAAAAGTTTGGCTAATGTATCACTTGGAGAAGGTGGTTTCTGAGTTGCAGGGCTTGCTCTCTGCTTGGGATCTGGGAGAGGAATATCCTGCTCTGAGGTTGGAAGATACAGCAGTCATAAAGCCCCAGCCAGGCAATGGCACAGGGACAGCAACCTCGAGGCCATGTGGGGGGATGTTGTGAGGTGACAGGAGCGCCCATCAGGCACGGCAGTCCCTGCAGCAGCACAGAGGAGCTGCCACCAGGTGCCTGGACTCCAGCAAAGCCACACCCTGGGAGCACACCCAAAGTGGCCCCACCAACCTGCTGCCTCCTTCTCCTTCTGCTGCCCTTTGCGGCTCCCTTCGTGCTCTCCTCCGGTCCTTTGCAGCATGAAAGGCTCTGCTAATGACCTTTGAACAGCCCATGTGGAGAATGTCACTGCAGAGCTCCTTAATCTTACGGTGGCGCCTGGATAATGTGGTGATGGGCACTGAAATGCTGAAAAACAGACAGACAGATAGGGAGATAAGATTAGATATGGAAGTAATTTAGTCAGTCATCATACAGAGCAGCTGACATAAGTTCATTTGTAAAGCCAACTGCTAAAATTGCTTTAGAAGTCCTTACATTTTAATTCTGCTGAAAGACAGACCTTTGATCTGAATTGTTTTGGTGGCATGTGCATTATTTGAATGGAACCTCACCTGGCCAGGTAATACCAGCCCGGCCATTCCTGGCATGCTATTGCCATAGGAGAGCAGTGTACATGCAAATCCAGCCCTGCTGATGGCTTGGGGCAGGCAGATAACTGAGCAGCACGGAGCAGACACAGACTGAAGGCATGAGCACCACTTTATGCTGATATGCACGATGAATCATGGCTAATAAAAGGCTCAAATAACCATATATATGACTAAATGTAACCCTGTAACACTTTTAAATTAAGCATGATCAGAAAATAAAAGGAGAAAAATTAATATCTAAGTGTTATTACTTCTCTTTTTCATTAATATTTATTAAATTATGCTGGGGGAGATGGAGGTGGAAAGGGACTAAAACAGACCTGCCTGATTCACTATTGTTTATAGCCACTTTTATATTCCAGGTCTCAGGTATTAGGAAAACACTGGGATGTTTGTAGTGCATTTATTGCAGGGGAAATAATTTACATTCACACATCGTGTTTTTGTAATTTGCCATGAAAAAAGTTTCAAAGACACTTCCTAGGGCAGTCTAAGTTTGAAGTGGGTTGTTTGTTTTCACCCAAATCCAAGGCCATGGGAGTATTGCAGCTGTGGAAGGGGCAGGGGAGTTAACCCAAAAGCTGGAGTTGGTTTGTGCCTGTTCCCCTCCGAGGGGCATTTCCCAGCACAGACACTTTGGGGCACTCAGTCCTGCTCAAGCAAAAGCTGCCAAGTGCACGGAGGAACCACAGATAAATCGCTGCGTGTCTTAATTAGCGATGGCTGAACTCTCAGAAGATTCTGTGGTTGGATTAGAATAAGCATTCAGAAAGTTCAAATGTGAACCCAAGCCTCTCTAGTTTAGCCTGGTGGAAGTCACTCTGGCTCATTCCACCCTTAGTCCCCCCTGGCTGAGGCTGGGCCCGAGCACTGCACAAACAGCAGCTGGCACAAGGCACAGGGGGCTCCTCTGTGCCCCCCAAAGTCAGGAGTGCAGGTGTGAGAGCAGTGCCCACCCTGCCCTTCCCACGGGCTTGTCTCCTCCTGGGACACTCCACTGTGGCTCTGAGGCTGGAAGGCTTGGCTTGACCCTCCTGAGCTGTTGGAATCCTCATTTCTGTAACCCTTGGGAAGCTGAGCCTCTCCTGAAGGCACGTGGCCCTGGCTGCAGGGAGGATCCACACTCCCAACCTGGGCACTCAGTGATGTGCTGCATGGGGAAGGCTCAAAGTGCAGTGCCCTGAGAAGTGCCCAATGTCACAGTGCCCTGGCCCCTCAGCCACTCTGACACAGGATATATCCAGTCGGTTTTCCTGCCCCTTGGTGTGTTATCATGGGCTTTAAGCGAGGAAACGTTTCTCTGCCCAGAAGTGTCCATGTACAACAATCCCCCAGGCCAGTTCCCCCCTGTGCAGTCAGACCCCCAGGGTTACCTGTGCCAGGTGTGATGGGGCAGTGCAGGAGGGGGCAGGAGCTGCAGGGGCTGCACTGCCAGGAGCCAACACTGCCTTTGCTGTGCATGTATCTGACATCTGCAAAGAGTTGTGAGCTTGGGAATAAATGGAGTAAGTGTGTTTTTCCCTGGAGCTCTGCATGCCAAATATGTGCTAATGGAGCACAAAAGAATGCCACTGTCTGAGGCAACCATTTAAAAATAGGTACCTAAAAGTATTATGCAGTAAAGTGCTAAAGAACATCGTTTTAATTTCAGTTTTCACAACTGCCAAGCAGCAGGCAGCTCATGTTTGTTTGGGTTTGGTTTGGATTTTTTTTTTTGAGAATCAACCACTCACACATTTCCGTTTAGGTTTTGGAACATGATTTTATATTCCTATTTTTTGAGGAACATTGGCCAAATCACTGGCTGGAATCTTTATCGGGAAATCTGTAACTGAACATTCCAGGCCAGGATGCACAGAAACCAAAACTGGGCAGAAACTTGCATGGTGTGGTGGAAGTTACACTGGAAGAAGTAACAAGGATTTAAAAAAACAGTTTAATTAAAAAAGGAGTTGAGGAGAAGGGACAGAAATGCACTTCTGTGAACCCAGAATGTGCACTTCTGTGCTTGCAGGGATAACAGCTCTCCTGCTCCCAGCACTGGGACTTCCAAGGCATTGCATGAATAACTGTAGCTAATGAATAATAGTACCTTCAAATGAAATCTTAATTGCAAAACAAAGGAATAATAAAGAAAAGTTAATGCTGTTTTATTTTATTCAACACTTTGAAAAGTTTAGGAGTTTGGGGGAAGGTTTGGTTGCTGCCATTTCCCCTTTTATCTGGAGCAGCTCACTCAGACCTAATCTTCATCATCTAAACCACAGGATTAACACACAAAATAACTTTGGAGCAAGCCAGGTCCAAGCAGGAAGCTGCAAGTACCATCATGTCTTCATGGTATTAGCCAGCAAAATAACTGTGGTTTCTTCAGTTTTTTGGTGGTGTGTTTTTTGGGTTGGTTGGGGTTTTTCTGTTTTTGTTTTGTTTCTGGTTTAAGTCACTACGTTTATGTTTTCCTTGAAAGGGGCTTGAGTTTTTGTTTCTTCTTTGTGTTGGAAACTTTCAGACTCCCAGTGTCACTCCTGCAGGGAATGCTCTTTGTCCTGGGCAGCCCCAGCAGCCTGGACCTCAGGCAGGATGGCTGAGGACAATTCTGCTCAGCTCTTCAGTGCAAACCAGCCCCTCCAGCCACACTGCACCTCTCCCACCTGGGGCCACGACTGTACCATGTGAGGGGACTGCTCCTGCTGGGGTGTGTTGGGCTGCTGACACTCCACCTGAACTGGCTGTCCTGAGAAAATGGGTGCTCCTTTCCTTGTGTCAGGATCCCAGGGGGTTGAGGTGAGAACTCTGCACTAAGCTGCTCAGCTCACAGCAGTTCTGGGCATGTCCAGGCACAAAGCTGCTGGTACTGGAAGAAATGTTATCCTGAGCAGGGAGGAACCTATGGAGTTGTAGGTGCTTAAGTCCTCTTTTGCATCTGGCCCTAACTTGCAAGGGAGGAAGAGCCAAATGCTCAAAGGCAGCTTCCATTTTACGGCTCTAAATTATGCAAAAAAATTATAGACTCAATAACTTTGCACCTGCATTTGTAGTGAGGGGAGGGAGAACCTCAGTGAGGCCCAGAGAGGCTCTGCTTGCCTGCCCTTCCTGTGCTTTGGGAATGCAGAAGGGAGGAGAGCCCTCACCCAGCAGCAATCACAGTCCCCATGTGTGTCCCACGCTCCCAAGCCAAGCTGGGACACTGGGTGCTTGTTGGGCAATGCCATGGAGAAGGCTGGTTTCCTTGGAACATTTTCTGTTCATTGTACTCTTCCTTCCCAGCATTTCACAAACCACCACAAAGCAGGGGGAAAAAAACCTTCTTAAAATGAATTGTGTGTCTCTTCCCTTACTATCCCAACAGCCTTGGCAAGCTCCTAGGAGCCAGGCAGAGCTGGTCTCTGCTGGATGTTACTCTTTGCACAATTTTATGATAATTTGGGGGAGTTTGCATGATTGAATGGTGAAAACACAAGGAGAGAAGTCAGGATTCATTCCTGTTTGTATTGGGATGACAGATATAAGCTTTTGGTTGTCCCATTGGCATGAACCTTGTTTTATGTATTTGCTGCTCTGTTATTTCCAGAGCTCTCTGAGGCTCAAACCAAAGCCTTAGCAAAGTGTCCTGATTTATCTGCAGAACAAACCATAAACCTAAGAGCCATGACCTCCCTGCTGTGACTCAAAGGCTCCCAAAGACAACCCAAAGACATCTCTGACTCCTGTGTGCTTCACATTACCAGGCAGCCCCTGTCCAGATGGAAGAGAGAGGGAAGGCCACTAGAACTCGGGGAAGTGGTGGGAGAACTATGAGAGATATTGATGGGAGTTAAAACACACCCTCAAGGGGTGCTGGAAGCAGGACTTCTGTAGGGTTTGGCTAGAATACACAAGTTTAGGGACCCAGCTCTTGCAGCTTCTTGGCTCATCCCTGGGAGAAAACATCTTCCTGTCTGAACCTCTTCATGGGAGTTCTGTGTCTGTCATCCACAGTACTTTCCATACCTGAAAGAACTACTCAGTTGTGCTTTCAGGGCAGAATTCCCAGTGATTCCATCATGAGCCACATCCTCTTCCTCTCTGCTGGGCTGTCCTTTCCCACCTTGCCCCACTGCAAGGCTTACCTGGCACAGTCACAAGGACACTCGTGCTTGTTCTTGGTCTCTGTTCCTTTGACACAGGCAACAGTCATTAACTCCATCTGAAGATCTTATTGGTGCCTGCAGAAACCAAAACAGAAAAGGGGGAAATTATTCCAAACACTGTCTCCTGCATCCACTCAGGACACCTCCTGCTTACAGCATGTTTCATCCAGGCTTTTCTCAAAGGCTCTACTGTCAGGTTCAGCTGGGGTTGTTCAACAGGACACGGCACCTGGATTGTCCTGGCTGCAAATGGAGCCTGTGATCACCCCAAAGCACAAATCCGAAACAAATTAAAAAAGGAAGATAAGAATGAACCCAAAATGCACTACTGGACTGGAAGATGCAATCCCATGATTGCACTTGGCTGCACTGCTATTTCAGCAGTGTGGTTTCCAAAACAACACTGACTTTGTGGTCCTTCTTTGAGTTCCTACATCCCTGGGCTTGGTACCTACATCTGCCCTCTCTGCCTTTCAAAAGCCTATTTTAAGTTGCTTCCAAACAAGTGGCAGGCTATACATAAAACCTGGAGAGTTTATCTAAGAACAGATTTTTCTTGAATTATTTCAAAGCCTTTATCAAAATAAAAGCTGCAAAGATGCATAACCACAATCCACTAATAACCGTGTCATCTCTAACCATCATGTCATCAATACCCATCTGCTGTCATGGAGCAGGATGAGGGAGGGTGAAGAGCATGAACACTGATTAAACAAGGAGATGCTCTGGTTTGTGATCAGAGATGGCTCTGTCTGCTGACAATACCCTAAACGGGAGTCACCAGCAGCAGTGACAAAAGAGATGTTTTGGTTCATAAGGAAATGCTGGGATGTAAATATTTAATTTTGCTTTAAGTGTTTCTAAAATACAATTAAGCACTAAACTAAAGGGAAACTGACTCCCCAAACTAAAGTGTTTCACTTCGAAATTGCTAAATTTGTTTGGAATTTCAGGTGACCATGACTAAGCCAATCAGCTGGAAGGGGCCATAGTCCACCAAGCACTTTGATTTTCCTCAATCTGAGCATTTTGGCTGAGCTTGTCTGACAGTAAGCAATGGGAGGATCTGCAGGGTTTCAGTTCCAGCCAGGCAGGTGTGCAGTGTGCACCATCCCACCCTGCTCCTCACAGAGCTCCCAGCAGGAGGGTGGGGTGGCTGCACTCAGGACTCACTCACGCTCTGCTTTTAGTGTATGATGAGCTATGGCAAAGTTACTTCTCAACAAACCCATAAACTCCCCTTGGCAGGCAAACACCAGGCACGTTTGTGCTGCCACAGAAATACAGTGTCATAATCACAACAGTGGTTCTTTGCCCTCAAGGTTTTCTTTAGGCCTGTCCCCAAAATGAGTCCCAGGCGGGCGATTTATTGTTTATCCACACGATATTTAAGCAACATATTTAATACAGTTGCAGTTCATACTTTAAATTCAAACACAGCATCAATCCAACAGTTTTTGGCAAATGAAAGGTAGCAATAGAGTGTCAAGGATGCACGGAGACTCCGATCTAATTTACACGGTGTTGCTCTCAAGAGCTGGCAGCGAGGAGCGCATCCTTTCCAAATGTTTCTATTAGGAGCCGGTGTTTATGATCACTCTCAGCTTGGCACAAAAACATTCTTCTAAACATTTACATTTCACATTCTTTAGGACAGTTGAAAAATGTTGGCTTGCAGTTCTCCACTGCAAGAGAGGCCGTGAGGAATGTTATAGTAGAGCCTTAATAGCCATGTACTTTTCTTGTTCTTTGATTTATTGTGTGGTAGCTTTTATACTAGTTGTGTTCTTGATGTTGCCTGTCCTGGACTGAGTTTCACTCAAACAACATGAGCCTAGGTTTATTTTTCTAGCTAATAAAACCAAAGTCAATTAATTTATTAGCAATGCTTTGTAGTAATGTTACAGTCACCATTTGGAGATTTTCCCATTTGAATATATTCCCTATCTACTCTTGCAAAACTCCTCAGCAGAGTCAGAAAAGGAGCATTTTCCAAGAGATGCATCCATGAACTGTTGCTGTTCTGTTTGCCCAAACAATGCCATCTTGTTCTGGTTTGCCTCTGCCTGTGACCACAATGTCCAGGCTCAGCAACACCACTAATAAGGCAGAGCCCCTGCTCAGTCCCTCTGACTCCCAGGTGAGCACCCCATGAGTCCTGCCACCCCTGAGTCACACAGCTGTGTCCCTGCCGTGTCACCTGTGCTGGGGAGCTCTCCCAGCCAGTGCCATCACCCAGCAGGACTGACTGCTCCTTCCTGCTGCTCCCTCCTGCACACCCATTGCCCAACCTGACCCAGCCTGGCAGCACCAGGGAAAAGGATCAGTGTTGGCTTTATTCTTCACTGGGAGAACTGTTTTCAAAGCAGTGTTTTAAAAGGACATGTAAGCTGTATATTAGAGATGTATAAATGTATTTGATGTGTTGCCCACTCCAGAAATCACTTAAAGGAGTGTATGGACCTTACTGACATAGTTAAATGGATTAGGACTGATGCATGGGGCAAGAGGAAGTCCTAAACAGTGCCAGGACCCGGGAAGGTCACAGAGAACTGGTGGTACTGGGGACTACAAGGATGTCCCCACACAAATCCCCTGTCCCCAGCCAGGCCTGCTCCTGTGGGAGAGCTCCCTGAGGGCTGGGGATGGGCAGATCAGGCCTGGTGGGGTGTGCTGGGTGCTGGGCACTCTCATTTCCACACTCTGTGCCAAGGGCTGTTCAGCCCCTGCAAAGGGACACGTCAGACACTTCGAGGCAGCTCCTCCAGCCCTGGGCCCTCAGCTGGAGACCTGAGGCTGACAGAGGGCTTTGCTCTGTGGCACTTGGGGGGAGAATTAAATTTGTGCACACCTTGTTGGCAGTAGTAGAAGAGAACTCCAGGCAAGGGAATTTTACAAACTGTGAATACAAATTGCAGGTGTGAAGTCTTCACTGCTGCTCATAATTAGGCAACAGTACAAACAAACTGTACAAACACAATGCCCTTCATCAGAGGAATTCAGGCAGCCCAGAAAGTTCATTAAAGGCTCATCCAAACATGGTGTTGTGGCAGTATTACAGGGAGACCCCCTGAAGCAGCTGTAAAGTACCTCGTGTGGGCCATGGCAAAGAGCCTGGCACTGTCAGGTCAGGAATGTGCTCCGTCCCCGCAGCTCCCGCAGCTCCCAGTCGGCCGAGGGAGGGTTTGTGGTGTGCAGGGAGATGCTTTTATTTGTGGGATAAAAGCTGGGACCTTCTGGCTTACATCAAACTTGTTTGGGGATGTTTGCAAACTCATGGAAACAAAAGACAATGTCTCTTGACAACACATTTTAGTGTAATTCTGTGCAAGAACACTCTCATTCCAGAATGAAAATGACCACACAAAGACTGACTCAAAACGAACTCCCTGCCCGCCTTTAGAAACTGAAAGTCCCATTCTAAAGTTAAAGGTATTGACAAAAAGCCCATGTTTTCATTCAGCTTGTTGTTTCCAGTGTGTTCATCCCCAGAGCAAGCACCCCAAACCCAAAGAGCTGGGGATCTCGAGGTACCCAGGGCCAGCTGCCTCACTTCAAGAGGAGCTCCCAAACCAAACAGGGCCATTTGAGCCTCGAGGTGCTCAGTGACTCATTACAGGGCAGACATTAAAAACGAGGGGCCTTTGAAGGGTTTGGAAGATTTTAGCCCAAGTGACTGGGACCAAGGATGAAGCTGAGGGAATACTGCTATCATAGACAAGTCCTCTCAGAGCAACTTGTTCTCAGTCCATACCCTGTATTCATCTAGGTTAGCATGTACAGGTCTCTATAGGAAACTGGTAACACCACAAGTCATGGGTTAACAGAATCTGTCTCTAAGCAGTCTCCTGAATAAGAATAATAACTGTATAAAGAAATACAGGGAGCAGCTCGGAGTGGGTGGGAAGCAGTCGCCAGAAGGCTGGTTAGGAGGAAGGGAGAAATAATAAGGCACCTGGTTCCCAGGAAGGCCAGAGGTGTATTTATAGAGGTCACACACCTTCTGGCCAATTAGGTCTGAACCCAGAGGAACCACTGGAAAAGTATCCATTGCTGCTGGCTTTGGTAAAAGCCAATTAGAGACCCATTTACGTTATAAAATCCAATTTCCAGGGAATAAAAGGGTGAAGAACTTCAAAGAGTTGTCCAAAGAAGGATGGAGCACAGTGTATGTCCAGGACTGGACTACTGGATCCCATTGCCTGAATGTGTGGGCATTCCTTGAGATTCCAGGGAAAAGAGGTTAAAAAACTAGCCTCTGATTGCAAAATTGAAGCCAGAATTGAAACAATTTTCATTTGTTTACTTTACATTTTTGGCGTTTCCTTCCTGCCAGTCCAGTATCTAAATGTTGAGCTTTATTTCTAAAGAAACACTTGCTTTGCCTGGCGAGGGGAAAGGTGAGTGAACCCAAAGCTGTGGTGGTTCAGCTCCGTGGGGATCACAGGCTGTCCCAGCACCTGTGACACACTGGTGACCCTGAGAGCCTCAGCACAGCTCCAGGAGGCTCTGCAAGTGGCAGGGGGTTCTGCCAGGCTGCCAAGGACCAGGGCAGGAGCTGGGAGGCCAAGTCTGCATGGCCAGTCCCTTCGGTGGGCATGGACAGGACCCTCGTGAGGCACAGAGAGACTCCCCAGGGCTTCTCCCAGCACAGAGAGGAGATCAAAGCCATACCAAGGGGTAGTGACAAAGCTGAAAAGAATCCAGATTGCCAGCTCCCTGTCCTAAATACCAAATGTAGTCCTGCCTTCCCGAGGATAAAAGCATAAGGAAAAATATTCTAAAGGCTTTCAAGAAGCAGTGTGGATTTTGCTGTTAAAAGGAGGAAACATTATCAAAGGATCAGAAAATTCCACAAAGCAACACAACAGTTACTATTGCAAAACTCTGGGGGATCTCTTCTGTGGGATGGAGTTATTCAGCAGCTCAGATTCACAGCAGTGTTTCTTCGTCCTCCACGCTCATAAATTCTTTTTCCTGTTTTGGATAAGTTCAGTAAGTTCAACTCTTTTGGCTTCAATGAGAGTCAGACCTTGCCTAAAATGTGATATTTTTATTGCCCCTTCCATAGAATATTTACACTGTGTTTATCAGGTTCATTTCTTTCTTCATTAGAAGTTAATGGCAATGCCATTAGCACTGCTTTAATGTCATGAGAATCACACTCTGTAGGGTGCATCCTATGACTGCCTCAAAAATCTCTCCCTGTGGATATTTTGTCTCTGTGAAATAGTCTGGTTCCAACTATTCATCCTTGCCAAGCAGAACAATGTTACCAATTATTCCTACAGTGGAAAATAATCAGGACAATAATTTGTTTTCTTGCAGTTGGTTGTACATGTCCTTCATCAGAAGAAATTCAGCTATGAATTAGAAAAATTTCCTTTCTCCTTCCCAGCCTCTTCACTCTGCAGGATTCGTGTTATGCCCATGCATCAGATGAGTAGTTTTACCTGGGAGGTAGGAATTGTTCCAAGTCCATACCTGCTCCAGATGTAATTCATTATTATGAAGGAGACTGGCAGAATGCCTATCTACAAAAAATCTCCAGTATTATTACGTAGAGCACAGAAGAGTTAACAGTGACCCAGTAAAGGAAATAAAAAAATTAAGGTCTCTTTGCAGAGAGGAAAGATCTGTCATTACTGAAAAGAAATGAGATGAAATTACTGAAAGAGCATTTCTGATCGTGCAATCAAGGAAATGTAGAACAAAACTCCAAGGCACAGAGGGATCTGTGAGTGCTGCCCTGGGGAGAAGGTACTGCAGATACTTCTTCAGATAAGGGCGTATCAAAATTCAGTGCCTGAGCTCAGAAACCCAAACATTCATATTAAAAATACAATCAGTTCATGTTCATCAGTTCACTGGGACATGAGCAGCTTCAGGACTTGGCTCTCAGACTCTGCTTTAACACACAGTTCCCAGGAATAACTCAGCTGTGCCATCCCCTCACAGTCTCAGCAGTCAGAGCCCATTGCACCAGCAGCCACCCCCTGTGCCCATGGCTGGGGGAATCTGCTCCTGCAGACCTGTGCACCCATTCTGGCTGTGCCCAGGAGCTGGGGAGGTGTTGTCCGAGGTGCTGAGTCCTCCCGGGTCACTGCAAAGCCAGGGGCAGCTGCAGGGGCTCCACGCCACCGAAAATCACCTCACTGGCTTAATCATCACCAAAGTCTTATTAGCACGATTTGCAGCTGGTATCCCATGAAATCTGAGATAGCAGTTAAGAGTCCCAGGAACTAGTAATACCAGTTTTTCTAGAAAATTAATAAATGCAAATGTTAACTGTTCTAAATTCACTTCATAAACAAGTCACCTGGAAAGATTTGTGGTTTTCATTAGAACAGAGAATATAAATAGAAGAGGAAATGGAAGGCCTGATACTTGGTGTCCAACAAACCCCACAACGTGGCCAAGCTCTTGCAGGGCTGGCCGGGTATGCAGTGGAGTAATTAGCAAAATGTCATTGCTGTCTTCCAATCACTATAAAATAAATGCAAATTTCTAAGTGTGCAGGCCATTAGTGGCTGCTGAAGTGACTGCAGCCGATGGGCTGGATCCCCCAGAGCTGCTCACGGCAGGTGCACGAGGCCCTGGAGCCCCAAGGAGAGATTGTGGGGTCGGCTGGGGAGAGCCTGGCCGGGGGGACAGTGCCAAGAGCCTCCTCCCACAGAGCCACTGAGTGTGGACACGTGTCCAGGGCCCACTCACACCCAGGTTCTGGGAGGTGAATGAGCAGAGGAACTTGGGATTCACCCCCATTGGGAAGGAACTCTGTGTGGCACTGAGTCCTGGTCTTGTTCCCAGTCTTGTCTTATCCCAGTACCTTGTAGCAGGCAAACCAAACCCCAAGGAAAAGTTTGGCATGACTGCTCAGAGCTGAAGAAAACCTGTGCTTCTCCTGAAGTCCTGTCTCTAGGAGACAAACGTGGATTCCCCTGGAAATCTGCCCAGATCTAAGAGTGAGTATGGAAATGGGTGTTGTTGCCTGCACTCTGTGTTTGTGTTCAAACTCTCCCTTGCCTGCAGTTTCCAGATTTTTCCTATTGAAACTAGGGTGAGATTATAAATGAATAATAATTAGCTGTCATCTTCATAATGAATTATGGATTGAAAACAAGTGTCATTGGAAGTTTGAAAAACCGTGCACTTGCTTCCAAAGGAAAAGGAAAAAGGACACACACGGAGAACAAGACTTCTGTCCCACAGGAATAATGTCTTAGCAAAAGTAACTCACAGGGGGGTTGCCTCCTGAATCTGGACTGCCCAGCTCCTGCAGGGGCCTGGACACGTGTCCCCCTGGGCACCCTGGGCAGTCCCTCGGGAAGCAGCTGCAAGTGGCACAGCAGCTCCAGCTGGGAGCCCTGCCCGGCCTGGCACAGCCCCAGTGCCAGCACTGCCCACACCGTGGTGTGCACAGCAGGAAAGAGCACCCAGCTGGCCACAGAATTCATGGAGTGGCCCTGCTGAAGGATCCTGTGCCTTCCTGGAGTTTGGAAAGGACTCTCTGAGTCACCCCCTGCTCTGCATATCCCTTTGCATCTCACATTAGCAGTCAGGAGCCTTCGGAGCCGGCTCGAAAGGCCTCCTGTTTGTGCTCTCCCATGCAAATACCTCTTCTCCCTATATATTAGTTACTGTGTGTGGGTTTTCTCTCTCACTCTCTCTTGCCATATGTGTGGGAGTTGATGGCATCAAGTTTATGAAATCTCAACACATGCCAAGAACAGCTGGAGAAGTTGAAACAAGTTCTGGGTGAGGTGAGTTTCATGGGCAGGGACTGAAATTAGCCAAGGTGCCGTGGCTGTTTGCCATCCCGGGAGACTCACAGGGAGCATGTAGGCTTTGCTCGCTCCAGAACCAGATTCCCCATGGAAAAAAGGATTCGATTTAGATAATGACAATGGCAGAGATAACTGAGTTATAAGGATCTGTTCACCAGGAGAGACCATCTCTGCACCTCTTCTGTGACTGATTCATTATGTAAATATAAAATTTCATCATGAGGCTGAGGTAATTAAGATCTTCAGCCAGCTTGTAGCAGTCTCCATCTTCAAAATGCTTTACTAACAATTAATCACCACAGCACTCTGGGAAGGTTATCATCTTAATCAATGGGTAAACTGAGGCACGGAGATTTAAAGTCTCAGCCTGCCAGTGGGGGTGAGCCCGTGGCCCAGCCTGGTGCTCAGCGTGGCGTGCCCAAGCTGCCTGATGGGCTTCATGATAAGGGACAAACCAGGAGTGCATTCCAGGAAGGGTGAAATCAAACTGCCCTCAGACTGCACAGAATCAGCTAACCACGGGATTGTTCTCTAAGCCAGGACATCTCAGCCCAGCAGTTAGAATTCCTGATGGAGAGGTTCCCTCTGTCCTCAGCCCCAGTTATAACTCAGGCATTGACACGTTCCTTTTTTGTATAATTTTGGAATATAAAGAATCAATGATACTTGGCTTGATGAATTTTAGTGCTATAAATTTTTCAGTAACAAGCACATGCCTTCAAAGCACTTTACACATCTGTCTCAGAAGAATATCTGGTTTCTGCCTCAATCTCATATGAGAACATTTGAGTCTGGTTCAAAGTTTGGTCTGAAGTTGTTAATTTTCAATAACCAGGGCTAGTTTAGACTAGTAAATGCAGATTTTACCTCTCCAGTTTCTGCCATTAGTTCCACCTGGACACCTCCACCAGGTCATACAGTATTGTTTAGGTGTGTCATTCCCAGAAAAACCTGGGGACAACTGTGAAAGAAGTGACCCCCCTGCCCAATTTGGAAAACGAAACCTCAGCACAGCTTACAAAATACAGAAACACACAGAGCACACCTGAAAGAGAAGTTTGCTTGTCTTGAGGCTTCACAAGCGGGATCTGTCAAATGTGGCAGGCTGTCATTAAAAGCAATTAACCTAATCAAAAATCCCTTTTCTCTTATTTCTGCTTAGTCAGGTGAATATCAAACCCTAGATTTTCCAGGGGCACAGAGAAGAAGAGGAAATCAGCATCTCTGTTTTCCCTCAAACATGCGTACAAAGCAGCAAGTACAGATTTGCCCCATCTCCCTGAAGTATGCATGTCATTAGCATGACTGCTCAGGGAGTCACGGACTGCAGGCACTGCTGGCCACCCATCTGCACAGGGACAGCTCTCGTGTGTGCAACCCTGGCACTCACACCCCTGGAAACACAGGCTGCTGGCAAAGTGGGCTTGGGAGAGTCGCTGCTCTCCTACCCCCATGCTCCCCTGGCCACTGGTACCTCTCAGCACAATCCTTGTCATTGAACATGGAGATTTTTGTACTTGTTTGGTTTGGAGCAAACTGGCTGGCTGTGATGTCTCAACTCCCAGCACCACCACAAGTCCGAGTCCAGCTCTCTCCTTAGCACTCCCAAACCTCTTTCAGTTCTCCAGCAGTGGAGGAGGCAAAGACAAACCCCAGGTTCCTTTGAGGTGGGAGCTCAGCCCAAGGGGGAGGAGAGGGAAGCTGACCTCCCCAGTGCATTTACTGATCGTATTTATTTTGAAGGCACTTAGCCATAAGCCTCAGCCTATGGCTCTGCTTCCTGCAGGCACACCCTGCTTGTGGCCGTCAAGGTACTCACTAAGCACTAGTAACACCCAGCATTTATATAGGGCTTTTCATCTTCAAAGCACTTCCCGAACATCGTTTAATTAATGAATCCTCACAGCCCTCTCTGAGGTATGCACAGTTATTACCCCCACATTTTACAAGTGAGGAAAACTGAGGCAGCGATTAGCTGAGGCAAGACTGTGGGAATTGGGATTAGTGCTCGGGAGAACCCTGGAGTGCCTGGACCCCCATCCCACACAGAGCTTGCCAGGCTACCTCGATGGGAAATGCATGCGGGGCCTCAGTTCAGCACAGTCCCTTTAACACAACCAGTGCTGGCCCTTTCGTGCATCAGCAACATCGGACCTTCCATGCCCACAGAGGTTTTCTGTGTGGAGATCTGAAAAGATTTTCTTTTTCATCTTTCAGTATCAGTTCCAGCTCCTGCAGTTCCCCTGACAGCCGGTGGAAACAAAGACACTGGGGCTGAGGTTTCGGGAGGGGACAGCTTCTGTTACCTACAGCACTACCTAACACAGCCAGCTTCAGTGTCTTCATGGTGCTTTTAGGGTGACACAGAAGGGGGACTTTCACCCAGAGATCTCTGAGCACTCCATGGACAAAGGACAGTGTTGCAATCCCAGATCACAGCGTGGCTCAGTCAGACCCACTCAGCCTTGGCCTCAGCTGAAGGTCTGATGATTCACGACCCTCATCCCACATTCACGAAATTTCCGTGAGTTTCACTCACATCCTCCTCAGTGACTGCGGGTTCCTCCCTCGAGAAGCCGCAGGGTATCCCAGTTCCCAGCTGCCATGTGGAGGACGGGAGCAGACTTCCTGGTGGTGATGGTAGCCAGTAGGGTGAGAGAGGGCACCAGCCATGGGGGTTAAACCTGCATGGTTCAACCTCGTCAAACTTGAACATCCGAGAGAACCTGCAGGGCTTGGTTCCTTTCCAGCCCTCCAGGGCTCTCACAGCCCTAATTATTATTGTTGTTGTTGTTGTTATAACAAAACATTCATATACTGCCATAAAATACAAACTAGATAATACACGTTCTTTGCCTGAAGAGCTGAGGCTTCAAACAGGCTGGACATTCTGAACTGGATCCCTCAGGAGAGACGGGGAAGGCGCAGCCCTTTCACAGCAATTTCCCCTCTCAATTCCTTTCCAGCGTGGCTGACCACTGCGAAGGAGAACGGGATGTGGCAAGAAGGAGCTGCCCGGGCAGCAGCAGATCCAGCACGGTGCTCCGATCCGGGGAGAGGGATCCGTGTTTGGCAGCCACTCACGGGGAGGGGGCTGCAGGGACCGGGGTTTAACCGGGGCTCTGCTTCTGCCACCGACTGCAGCTCCGAGCTGGCACCTCCCGCTCCCCGCTGTCCCCGGGATTGCTGCCCGTCCCCCCGAGCACGGGGCCAGCAGGAGCTGCCCCGGGACATCCAGCCCGGCCGAGCTCCAGGGACACAGCAGGGCGGACCGGGGGCTGCTCAGGAGCCTCGAGGTGCCCGTGCGGTGCCTTTGCCCTGGGCAGTCTGGGGGTCGTAAATGCTCTGCTCATTAAGACTGCTGCCTCTTCCTGCCTGTGAGGTCCCTTCTCTTCCCTCCTGACACTGCTTCCCACTCTAATCTGAAATGCCACGAGATACCGAGCCAAGGGAGAAGTGGAAAATGTTGCAATTGCTAAGCTGCCCTTTGAATCGAAATAATAATACTTGTAAATAATAATAATTTCTAATGAAATAAATAAATCTCTGCCTATTCCCAGCCCCGGCAGCAGGAGGGTGTGAGGCAGGCTGGTCCAGCCCCTGGCCAGACTCACCCACAGGGCCCAGCACCAACACGCCCTGTGCACATCGAGCATCGTCTGCAGCAACTGCACCAGGACAAACAGAGAGCAGGAGCACTTTGTGTCCTTTGTGTGTCTGAGCACGAGAGAGCAATCCCTGCCTGGTTTGTACCAGCCGAAGGCTCTGGGCCAGAAACTGTCCCTGCATCTGTATTCATAACTCATAATATAAACCAAAATGAAAAAACCCCCACAACAAAATACATTTGCAATGAAGGAAATGTTTCTCAGAAGTGCTGCTGTTTCCAGTCCCTCCGGTGCTCTGTGTTCCAATGCTCTAATGTTCTCTGGCCATTTGGGCACAAAGAATTGAGCTGATGAAGTGTTCAAATGCTTAATCTGACCTACCTTAGACCTGGCACAAACCCAAGAAAATACTGAGAACAGGGAACAGGGACACACCTGATATATTGTTAAAGGCTGTAATGCTAAAATTCTGATTATTATTGAGCTCCAAAGCAATTCTCATCACAGAACCTACAAGGCAGTGGGGAAACCTCACTGGACACACAGTGCAAAGGCTCTCATCACCCACTGTCTACCCTTAAACCACGGTTGCTACTTCTCCCCATTCTCCAGGCTCCTAAGCTGGCCCCAACCTGGCTCTGTTCTTTCCCTTGGGGATTTTGTTCCTGCACACAGATATGTTGATGACTCAAGCCCTAATTTTTCCCCAACTGCTCTGCCCTTTTATGACCAGTCAGTCCCATCCTGTCCCGTTCTCCTGGAGGGCTCACTGGCTACACCAGGTGGATTCCTGCCTTGTTCCCCACCCCTGCCAACCTGCTCTGCCCCTTCCTTGGCTGGCACCAAAGCAGCCCTTTTCCTGTCCCAGCAGCTGCTGAGTGCCAGCCATGGCCCCTCTGGGCAGGGGACACCTGCTCACAGCCCTGGCACATGCTGGGCTGCATTTCAACACACCAGCAAAGCAGGATTTCTTTTTTTTTTCCCATCTGCAGAAGGTGATCCAGACAAAATGGGTAATTTCTGAGTTAGCTCCTCGTGGCTTATGCTTCCTGCCATAGCAATAGTTGTCAATCAAGCAGAGTTTAATCTTAACTCAGGCATTAACTTGAACACAATTAATTCTTGGCAGCAGACAGAAAATGCTGTGAGCCCTGTCTCTCCTGATGGTGATAAGGCTGATTGTCAGGACAGGCTCTGCATTCACTCCTTGACTTTAGCAAGAGTTAGATCAAGCCCATACAGACTAATAAAATAAATTACATTGTTGGCATCAGCAAGTGCAACTCTAAAAGAGTCCATTGATTTCTGTCTCACTGTGCCAGCCAGGACCTTCCTCGGCTCCCAGAGGTGGCTGGGGTTTTCCCAGCAGTTTTCAGGAAAGCAGCTCACATTACAGCTGGGTGAGAATAAAAAGCACAAGTCTGAGGCTCGTGGCCCAACCGAAGGGATGGTGTTTGCCAGGCTGCAGCACCAACACTCATGTCCAGACACAGGGCAGAGGGGCCCAGGTGCCACCTGGGTCAGTGTCATCCCACCCTGCCATCCTCTGCCTGGCTCTGCTGCCTCTTGGCACCTTCTGCACTGTTTGTCTCATTCCCCTTACAGAGGTGACCTGTGTGGCTCAGATGAAACCCTGTTACCTCTGCCAGGGTTCCCAGTGATCCAGGTTATGAAATGAGATGGCCTGGGCCAGACTGTCACCAGCTCAGGCCTGCTCTGGGTTACCTGGGCCAGCTGGCTGGCAGCACTTGCAAGGCCAACACTTGTTGTGGCTCTTCCCATCCCTCATTTCTCTGTCTCTCTATTTTTCTGTTGTTACCCTTATCAAGAGAAGAACTCAACCAACCTGGCATACCAGCCTGATGGACTTAGCAGATTGCAGTGTGACTCAGGGCAGAACTCCCTGATGTTTTCTCATCCCCACTGGGGGACAGGAGGACAGTGACATCACAGCATTGCAACACCTTGAGCAGCCAACAGACTGGGAGGTCCCTCCCCAAACAGGCCCCGCTCCCCCTAAAATGACCTGTTCTTTTTGGATTTGTACAGTCTGAGGTTTGCAAAGCATCAGAGGCTCATGAGGGGATGCACAGGAATTCCCATCTTGGTTCAACTCCCTGATAAAAAAGATGCAAAGTGCACATACAGAAAAGTGTCATGTTACAATTTTACTGCAAATACTTTTGAATGACATTTATTCTGAAAAGCACCATCTTGCTAAGATTCATATGGATAAGAAATGCACATTCAGTTCCTGAATTCATTTTGACGAGGTCCAAATGCAGAGACCCTGAACTGCTGGGGTTTGTGGTCGAGTCCAAGAGAGTGGAAAAAGCTCCCCAGGAACTCAGAACCCTCCCAGTTCTTACTCTGTTCCATTCTCCTCCCCTTTGATGTTGCTGCCTCTGCTGTGACTGTCATTATGGATCGCGTGTGTGTGAAAACCAAACAAACATGAAACAGGACACTGCTGCTCAGTTTGCCGTGTCAGAAGGAATGAGGACAAAACCCTACAACACATGACTTCTGCAATTAACTCTTCAACAATTAGATATCCATTAATTCACCTAGAAACTAGGAGGCATGGTACATTTTCTGGTTTTCAAGCAAAATAACCACCAGGAACACCAACACAGACTAGCAGAGTAAAGGCTTCACAGGTCTCCTCCCCTCCTGCTGACAGGGCAGTGTTTCAATGCAGTATTCCAATATTACAGGTTATATGTCCAAGCATGTATTCTAAATTCCCATCTATAATGGGTTCTGTCAAGGCTTGACATGGCCAGTGGCAACTGTTCCCTGGAACTGAGCTCGAGATGAAAGTGCTGGGACAGCTGTCCTTGAGCTTCCATCTGCTGAGGAACAAGCCCCATTGTATGAAGGAGATCTCAGATCTTTCAGTGCCTCCTTAGCAAGTGAATCATGGAATAGCACACAGAATGAGAGTGTTGAGATCTCATGCACCACAGTGCACCTGGGAATTACTGGGTGTATGTTCATAAATAGCTCATGTGGCAGAACAGCCCAGCGTGGTCTTACTTTTACTACTGAGTTACTCTGAGATCTTGTTCATCTTTCAGTATCTCATTTGGTCCTTTTGTACCTTGGGGAACAGAACTTATCTGCTGCACTGAGGCACTGAGGTCTGTAACAATAACTCTGAACTGTTTGATAAGAGATGCTACTGAAAGACAAAGGTGTATTATTGCAAAATTTTGTGGGTTGGCAACTTAGCTAGTGGCACTGTATTGCATCCAGAGCCCATTTGGCTCCTCACAATGAAATGAGAGTGGGGGGAGAGGAAATCAGGTCAGAGTTTTTGGCAGACCTGTTCAAGGTAAGCATAATCCAGCTGATTCATTATGTGCTGCAATCCTTGCTGGCAAAGCCTCTGAGGTAAAGCAGCCTCCAGCCCTATTGCAACTCACCTCTGTGTGGGGGTGTTGATGCTGCACATTTAGGGAAGGGTGCCACTGGGGGATCAACTCAAGGGGGTGAGAGGTGGATAAAGAACAAAAAGCTTCACACAGGAGTATAATACCAGCCTAGTGTTCCCTGCTGAGCAGCCTGCTCCAAAATGTTGCTCCTACCTCCCACCAGACCAGGAGGACACCTTTGAGAAGACCCTTGTGATGACTAATGCAATCTCTGTCTCATGAATCATTGGCATTGGGATGTCTTTGTGGCATAATCAGAGCTCTGGTTATTATACTCATTGATGATAAAACAAGTAAACCTTAATGAGTTGTGGGAAAGGAGACAATAGGGCCCTCTGCCAGGTCTCATTTACCTTGACAACACGCCCACAGCCCAAGCACAAAGATCCCTATTGTGTACCCTCAGTATCTGCGAAGGGGCCAGACACTTCTTCTCATTTCCCTCAATCTGATGGTGCTCTCTTTATCTCTGCCTTAGCATTTCTAAGGTACCTATCACTTGGGTATCTAAGCACCTCAGCTTTAGTCCAAGGTTAAATTTATGGTAAATAAACCGCTTGGACAGCCTTTGAAGGTGAAAACTGATATATAGTTAAATAGTGGTAAATGATGCAATTTACATAGTGCCTCTTCTTTGACTAAAAGGACAAGCAAAGACTTTGTTGTTCATGTTGTAAACAAATCCTCTGTGTATGATTCAGGCACTAAGTAACTGGGTCTGTTACCTCAGTAGCACAGCTAAGCCATTACATGCCAGTAACACATGCCCAGCATGAACTGGGAACTCTGTCCCACCTGGACTGTGTGCACAGGAGGGACTCTTGTCAGCCTGGCTCTCTTGGCCAGGGTTACACCTCATCACACTCCTGCTCAGAAAAGCAACAGAAGTGGGATTATATAGAACACAGACAGGAGAGAAATGGTCTGTTCCACCTGGCAATGACCAGCACTGCTGACCTCACTGTAGCTGCTGGTTCTTCTTGTAAAGCCAAATCCCAGCTGAGCATGGGTCGGGAAAGCCTTCCCCCAGTGCCTGCTTTGTCTGCAGCTTTGTCATCTACAACTGCTTGGGAACCTTCAGTGGAAAGAATTCTGGAACTGAGGAATTTTGAGCAGAGGAAGAGATCTCTATCAAGGTCCGTTTTTGTAGGCATTTTCTAAGGAAGTGTTTGTAAAGAAGGGGTTCCCAGCTCCTGCTGGATGAGGAAGAGCAGCCCCTGAATAGCCCTTGCTAGAGGAGGCCCAGGATCAGCACCCTGCTCGTCCCTGTTCCCCAGGGCTGCCACAGCCTCCAGGCTGCTCCTTGCAATGGCACTGTGTCTGCCCTGGGGTTTGTGCACACACCGCGGGAAGATGAGTTTCAGCTCAGCGTGAACACGGGAACATTCTCGAATTTCTGAGAAGCTTGTCAGGATGGCAAAACACTTCCCATTCAGATCTGGAGATAAGGGCACATTTCAAGCAAGAAACAAAAGACAGACCCTGACATTTAGATCTCAGAGTGAATTCCCTGGGACAGCAACAAGAGAAAAACATCTTTCTACTTGTTCTCTAACTACATCAGAGCAGTTACTGATTTATAATGCTGAGCTGGGAGAGCATTAAAAATAGTCTTTTTTTCCCCCCTCGATATTGCCAGCCACAGGGAACTGCAGCTAAATTAGGGATTGTCTACTGTTGGCCCCTTTTAAACAAGTTTTTGTGTTCTCACATGTTGTCCCCCTGTTTTGCTCTGTCAGCTGGGGAGCTGCTCCGTGACTCACCGTGCAGAGAGATGAGGGACAAACCTTTCCCTGAGTACAGGGCCCGTGTCACCTGCACCACACACCTGTGTGTGCTGCCTGTTCCCACCCCCCCCAGGGACTGCAGGCAAGTTTTACTGGGATGTTTCTGCTTTTCTGATGCACAGCACCAAGTGCCAGCAGGGGAAGGATGACCGAGTGAGGGCCATACAGTGAGACTGCAGCCACAGTCCTGCAGTAAAGGTCTCAGCAGGGCACAAGGAATGGGGCTTTGGTGGGGAAGGTTGTGTAATCAACCAGATGCTCTTCCATCACATGGGAACTCACCAGTCTAACATGGGAGGGGGGCTAGAGTGCTGCAATTTCCTTCCTCTTTCCTTTAAGAAGTCCATCACTAGCCCAAGCTGCTTAAGGTCATTTCAAAAAATGGGAGGACTTTCTTTCCACCATATCCTTGTGCAAAGAATCCTCTCAGTCACGTCCTTTTCACATACTGAAACCAATTATTTGCTGATAGAAGACCTTCAAGAAGCTCAACAAAAGGGCTGAGCACAAGGAATGAGGCTGAGATGGAGACAAGTAAATACTGCTCCTGCTTACTCTCTTCTCACAGCAGCAATAGCCTGAATTCTCTCTTCTCTTGCATGGAAGTAAATTAAGCAGCTCAGACATGATTACAAAGCTTTCATAAGTGACAGGAGAATCAGATCCATTGTGTAAGCCAGCAAAATAAATTTGGTGCTCTCTCTCGTGGAGCAAAATGACTTTCTGGTCCTGTCTAGCTTCTTTCAGCCATGGCCAGCAAACTAACACACATGGTGTAACCCATAGTGAGCTTCCAACCCTCCAAAAGCTTCCTTATTCACTTGGCACTTACACAGGATTCCCTTTGAAATCAGTCACCAAGAGTCAGTGAGTTCTACCTTAGCACAGACGAGCAATTAATAATAATAATGATGATGCCCCCCTACCTCATCTCTTTCAATATGCTGAAGGGAAAGAAGCAATTTCTACAGGAAATCCCCCCCTGGTTACTGATTTGCTACAGATCTTCAGTTTGACCTGTGGGAGGAAGAAAAGCTGCAGGTTCATCCATAACCCAGTCTGCTTCCTGCCAGTTTGTGCCAGACAGACTCAATCAATAGCTTTGCAGAGACTCCTGCTGCCACACAGTGTGTTTTACCCTCTGCAACAAAAGTAGCATGAATCAAATATTCTGAGGACCTCATTTGGCCTTCCAAGAAGCTGCCAAGCCCGTGGCAAGATCCAGCCATTAGCATCCCAGAGTTAGCTGCAAGGCAGCAGCTGTTTTGGCACTCAGTTGTAATTAGAGGAGTCTGAGAATGAAAGGGGCACTGCTTTGAAAATGTGGGCTCTAATTGCAAGTGCCCAGCGCTGGAGATGTGGATGTGGCCTGCTGTGAAATGTGGGCTGACAGTGTTGAGCTGCCCCTGCCAGGGGGCAAGAGCCACAGAGCTCTTCTGGTCCAAGTGAAACCATGGCCAGGACCAACAAAGACCATGAGAACCCTGAGAAACCCCAGGAGCTGCAGAAACCACGCAAACAGCTCCAGTGACACTGCCAGAGCATTGAGCAGAGCTCAGGACAGATGCAGGGACCCATATCAGAGGCAATGGAGTCACTGGGGAGTGATGGTGTGTGAACCAGAGCAGCATCCCAGAGAGCTCCAAACTCAGCCTTCTTTCCAGGCAAAAGGTCCGTGTCTGAACAGGCAATGGGGATGGAACTCAGTGCTCCCTTCTGAGGGAAGAGAGGATAGAGGCACATCCTACAGAAAGGTTAGCTGCTTGTGTCCATTCCTGAAGTCCTCTCGTGCCAAATAAATTCACCAGACTGCATAAAACCCCAGAGCTGAGCATTTGCCAATGTGTGCATGCAGCTGGAGATGTGCAGTGTGTAATTGCATTTGCCATCAGGGTAATTGTGCATGCAAAATTGTGCAATAAGTATTTTCTACACATGCTCATGCTTTTAACTTTCTCTCTTTCTCTTTTTTTTTTCTTTTTTTTTTTTTCCCCACCAAGAATCAGGCACTGTTTGAATAAACAGTCAGGTAAAATAGTTTAATTTATTAACCATTCTTTTGACTTGCTTTAATTATAAAGTCACAAGTGAACCACAACACTGTGCACTTGAATGACACAAGAGTCACACCACATCACTGCTGGGTCATTAGGATCCGTTTGCACAGTTCTTTAATTTGCCCGTAGAAAGATGGATTCCTTAGACTGGAGCTAATTTGTTACACATTGTCTGGAATGTAAAGCCAATTAAACACTGATCACAGTTACTACCCAGTCCTTGGCAATTAGCTTGTTATTGAGGGTTCATTTAATTTCACAGCTGGGGAAACCAAGGAAGAAACTCTTCTGCCAGAGAAATCACAGCTAGTGCACAAACCAACCCAAACCACTTAGATCTCCCCCGAGATACAAAGTGACTCTGTACACTTGCAGAAAATAGCACACAACACAGACAGACCCGGCAGATCAAATGAAGCTCAGCGAGTGCTTTCGCTGTCACCTGCACTGGCCCCACATGATGCCACTGCTCCAACAAACACAGTCAGGACTCCAAATAGCCCGATGGCACCGTGTCTGTGAGCAGGAGGGACTGGGGTGCCCCAGCAAGGCCAGAGCAGCCAGCACTGAGAGGTGACACTGCTGGGCATGTCCCCTGCTTGTGGGGAGGTGACACCTGGTCCTGCAGCACTGCCAGGGCAGGGAACAACCTGAGGTGTTTCACAGGGGCACAAACACCTACACACACACAGAGTGCTGTCTGACGGGAAGGAGAGATTTGCTAGAGGTGTTTTTCTTTGAAAATTAAGTGTTGCAATGTAAGATCCTTAGAGACACTAGAACAACAGATACTTAAAAGGGGGAATGTCAACAAGAAGAGGGGGGAATAAATGTAAGTGTTCCAGTTAGGCAATCAGTTCTGTCACTGTCAGGGCCAATGAATTACAGGTCTGATTAAAACCATAACTCCAAATATCCCTCTGAGCCCCCTTCAGAGCTCAGTCACTGTAAGTGCAGTGCCCAGGGACTCTGGATCTTTCCATACAGGTGTCCTGTTTGTCCCAGATGACATGAAGAGACATTCAGGAAAACTGTCCACTTCCCTTTTAGTTCTTGGGCTCCTACAGGACCTCTGTGTTCAAACCAATATAATTTAATAAACTGATCATAAGTGATACAGAAAAGATACAGCCCTATCTACCCATCTGAGGTATAACTGTGTCCAAAGGACCTGTTGCACTTAGATTAACAAATCCCAGCATGAGTGGAAGCAAAACCGACACCTTCCACTTTTGCAGAGTTTGATGTCAATGCAGGTAAGGCTTCAACAGAGCAGGTGAGGCCAAACCTTCCTGTTTCATTGGAGAACTGCAGTTATCCTGCTCCAATGAGTAGCTCAGATTTGCATAAGCTTTCCACTTGGCATTATTATTTTGCCTCTGGTCTGCAGAAAATGGGACAGCATTCCCTGTCAGAGAAAAGCAGCGTGCACAGATGGGCAAACACCTGGACAGGTGCAGGCAGCCCTCTGCACACTCACAGGTGTGGCACACGTGGCACCCAACACCTGCAGTGTCACACCTACAGGTGTAGGTCCACCTGTCTTGGCCCAGAGTATGAACACACAGCTGCACACAGGTGTCTGTGCACACACAGCTGTACACACCTGTTTATCCCCCCACACACAGCTGCAGACAGGTGTCTGTGCACACACAGCTGCAGACAGGTGTTTATCCCCACGCACAGGTGTGTGTGCACACCCTGCCCAGCCCCTGCCCAGACCCTGCGGTGCCGGCTGACCCTCGCAGCACACGGAGCACACACGGATGTCTCACACGGACAGGAGCACACCCGCAGGCTGCTCAAGGCAGAGTGGCTCGGCGAGGAGGAGGGAGCTGCCCCCGGGTGAGGTGCCACGGCCGTGCCGGTGCTGCACAGGGTGGGTGCCGTGTGTGGCAGCCACGCTCGGGTACACACACACACGCACACACACACACACACACACACACATACACACAGAGNTTCTCTCTCTCTCCCCCCACACACACACACACACCCTCACACACACACACTCACACACACACTCACACACTCACACACACACTCACACTCACACACACAAATAGGGGCTCCAGCCCAGCCGGGCACAGCGCCATCCCCGCACCGGGCACTGCGGGGCCAACGCGGACCGGCCCTGCCCTGCCCCTCCCTCAGCCTTTGTTTGCACACACATCCCCGGATCAGTCCCCTCCATTTCCCAAATAATGCAGATTCCCTTCTGTTTACAGCCGGGATGCTGAGCCTGAGTCAGTCTCTAAAACCATCTTGGCCGAGCCAGTCCTGTCTTGTTTGTTTGTTTTCGCAGTGAGTGTGTGTGAGGAATAGGGCGGGTGGAGGCGGCTCTACATGTCCCTTCACCTCTTGTGGGTTCTGGCTCATTCCTTTCACAAACGCTCTCCCAAAAGCAGGGGACAGGATGCTTTGTTTATACAATCACTGCGTTTGGCTGAGGCTCCACGCACCCAGCACACCTCTGTCCAGGAGGCTCCTCTGCATCGGTGACAGAGCGAGGTGTCCCCCCGAGCAGACGGTGCTCTCAGAGGCTCTGCTTAGACACCTCCAGATGCAAGAGAAAGTGTGTTATCAGCCCTGTTGCACAAATGGTCAGAGCACAGCATTTGCCAGCGTTCAGTAATTTAGCGTGAATGTTTCATAATACTGAGTAGGAAGAAAAAAGCACTAAATAGTTCTAGGGATTTTTTCTAGTACCACATTGCTAGGAAGAAGTGCTTCCCATAGCCAAATTAGAGGTACAAGCCAACCACTGCCTTAACCACTTGAAGGGAAGTGAGCACCCAGCCAGCCAGGCCCAGCAGTGACACCAGTAACACAGGTTGAACACCGGCTGTCAAACACAGCAACACACAACAAGACCATTTTCACAGGTTTCTGTGATTGCAAAACCTAACTCTGCCCAGCACAGACTCAGGGCATTTCTGCAAACTAAATGTGGAGGTTTTGATTTAAAAAATAAGAAGAAGAGAAATGGGAAAATAATTATGGAGTTAAAAAAAAAAAGAATAGGACAAAACAAAAGGCCAGAATTCTAGACACATACATTTAGAGGTAAGACTTAGCCTTTTTAGTCAATAAACATAGTCCTAATAAGCATCCTGGGATTCCACACATCACCCCCCCCCAGGATGTCTCTCCTCTTGCTCCTGCAGAGCTATAGAAGCCCTCAAAGGTGCACGGTCTGCCTTTGCAGTCTGAAACAAGGAGGCCAGCACAGGTCAGTGCTTTGTTCAGGCTCATTCAGAGCCCAGTGCTCAAGGAGGCAGGAGCAGCCCCATCCCTGTGCCAGCCCCAGGCACTGCCTGTGGAGCAGCAGTTCATTTGCAGGCTGAATCACCTCTGTTTGCTGCGTCTTCTAAATCACACACATTTGATTTTTATTCCCCAACTCAGCAACATGATGGAATTGCCCCATGATTTAACACAGCTGAGTTTTCAGTACCTTGGCTCTGCCCCCTATACCCAAGATAACCAAATAGTCTGTTATCCCAGTAACATGAGGACTGCTCTAAGTCCACCAGCAGATGAGTTCAGGTCACTGACTCCACCTCAAACCAGAAAACACCAGTTCCCTGTGTACACAGCTCCCCATGAGGAAGAGCAGACAGGCCCAGGGAGAACTGATTCCCACTGGGTTTCATGCTGGGACTGTGACACGGGCAGAGGAAAGTCACAGCACCTCAGTGTCAGGGAGTGCAGCACCTTCTAAAGACTGCACCAGGCTGTCTTTAGTGGGTCAGATCTCTCCTTCTGAATAGATCTCAATGGCACAGCTTACTGAATTAGCTAACTGCTTAGAAATAGAATACTAAGAAATGCCTTAGCCAGAAAAAATATCAATCTTTCCAGGGAGAGGAGAGCTCTGGGGTTAAAGTCCTTCCGAGTATGTGATTGCTGCACTGGCAACAGCAGCTTCTCCTAATGAACTCTGCTAAACTGCTAGACCAGTTAAGAAATTCTTCCAATGACTACTCTCTCTGAATAAAAACTTTCCAGGTCTTTGCACACTGAAGACCTGTTGTCACTTCCTGCATTCACACCTCCAGTGCCACAGAATTGTGTATGCTTGGCCTCAGTGTTTTGTGTTACCAAGATGTGCCCTTCCAGTTCCAAGAAATGGGTCCCAGAACCAGAAATTGGTTAATTCCATGATCTCTGAAAGAAAGTGCTAGGAAACTGTTTGACTCTAAATTCTCATTCTCAACCTCCCCACTTTGATTGCTCCTTGCTCTCCCTGTCCATGGATTGTTGACGTGCCTCCATGTCCACTTCCATTAATCAGTTTAATTCTCAAGCCTCACACAAATTCCAGCTCACCACACCTGTAGAGTCCTTCAATAATGTGCTTAGTGCAATAACACCAACAGATTAAACCCAGTAATTGGATTGCAGAGGTTTTAGGCAACCCTGGGGTCAGTGGGAAGGGATGACAAGATTTCTGTGCCACCTGTTGCAGCTGGTCAGAGGTGCTTGGCATGTGCTCTGTTATTTTTACTGCACCCCTTTCTGGAGGGCAGGAGAGGACATGACCTGCTCTCCAAGTTTTCCTTTCAGCCAGGGCTGTATCAGCCATTGTCGCTGACATTCAGCCTCTGTGGCACAACCTCAACTGAAAAACAAGAACCAGAGGGAGTCTGAATATTTTCTAATATATAGAATAATAAAATAAAGCAGTTCTATAGCATCTTCCAGGTGCTGAGAGTGGGCCAGTCTCCACTGTAATTACAAACATTAATAACTATCCATTTGTAGCAACTACAAATCTGTACACCATTTTATATATGATATGTATTTCTTTTTTCTGTAAGGGCTCTTGGCTAAGTCTGATATCCCCACACAACTGCAATATCTGAGCACTTCAGGAACTGACTTTTGACTCCAAAAAAGTCTCTTTTACTGTAAGTGAAACCACTTTGTTCCATATCTGCAAAGTACAGGCACATGGTTAAGACCAAACCCTATTTCCACAGAATCATAGAATTGTTTAGGTTGGAAAAGACCTTTAAGAACATCAAGTCCAGAGTTAACCCTGCACTGCCAAGCCCACCACAACTCGTGTTTCTTCCTGTGACTCTTGTCACATCTGTGACAGTGACACACATTCTAGAGAGCACAGAGGAGCTGTGACCACAAGAAAAAGGCTGATTTGCACAGTGAGAGATTTTGATTACCAAGCAGCTTTACATATCTGCTTCAGCTTTGGATTCTTGGAGTCCCAACTGGTTATTTGCACTGCTGTCCCCTGTCTGCATTCTCTGCCCTTCTGACACAGAGTTGCTGCAGCCTCTTACATGTGTCCCCCAGCGGAGAGCAGATTGGACAGAGATTAGATAACATCGTGGGCTACGGGCTGGGTTCTTCTTTTTTTCTTACCAGTTTCCTGTTGATAGAATCACACTGATAAGGAGTTTGGTTGGTAGTTGAAGCATGAAACTGCAAAAAGCTGTCTTTTCAAAGATGTGTTCCAACTGGGATGCAGATGCTGCCAAAGGGGAGTTGGGTGCAGCTGGGCTCTGCTGCTTGGGCCCATCAGTGTGATCATCACCCAGGCACAAGGAGGAGTCCAGGGGTCTGTGTGGGTGCCCAGCTCAGGGTTGAGCGTTTACCAAATTGTTTACAAACATGCTTAGAGAAGCACTGAAGAAACAGAGGAAGCTGTTTGAGGTGTTACTTCACTCTGGCTACATCTTACCACTGTGTTTCTAAAAGTTATTGCCCCACCATGCTTTAAGGGAAGAGGAGTTAGCACAATAGGGTGCATTTGTCTTATCTGCTTCAGTACAAGTCATCCAGGTTGCCTCCATCTATCACAAACTACTGAAAGGATGGCTTTGCCCAAAGCTGATGTGCAGCAACGCCACAAACCCCTGCCAGCTGAGTCTTTGGCAGCAGTGTGGGAACAAAGAGCTTGTGGGCACCGAGGCCACACATTTCCACAGTTGGATCTGCCACGATCACACACAGATCCCTGGTCTCCAAGGCCCACCATGCTAACATGAGACCCCAGAGACAGCTGGGGTGGAGCAGACCTTGGAACAAACCAGCAGACACTTCCAGTTCAGCTGGGAGGGTTTCATTTTATATATCTGCCCCCACTGTGTCGAAGAGCTACCGACGCTTCAGAACCCAAAGGTCCATCTTTATCTCCCAGTACCTGCAGCAGAAATGGAGAAGCGGCCGTGGCTGGGCCGTTGGTGGTTTGTTGCCATCAGAGCCCTTCAGTTGGGAGGGTGCAGGCTGTGGTTTCACGTGCAGGGCCAGCCCCTGCCCTCCGGCCCTCACACCCACCGTGCTGGCTGTGCTCTCAGCCAGAACAGCTGAGGAACTCCTCTCAGCTGGCAGCTCAGTTTGCCCCATAACCATGGACAGGGTGTGCTGATCCAAAACAGCAGCACTGCCCAAACTGGGACAACTGGCCCAATACAGAGTGGCCACGGAAAGAGCTGACATGAATCCACTGCCGGAGAAACAGAGGTTGTCCTGGAGATCTTGGTAGGGAAGCTCGGCAAAGAAAGGGTCAGTCTACACATGTAGCTCCCTCTAAGGCAAAAGGGAGCCACAGATATGAACTGTGCAAGCAGCAGTGCAATGTAAAGCAGATTTTCTTTGATTAGCCATGGCCTCTAATCTCTCCAATGCCCCCCTGCAGCGAATTCCAGAGTTCAACAGTCCCCACTGGACTTTCCTGTTAAGGCTCAAATCATTAAAAGTATTTGTTTAGTAAAGGCTAAAGCACTCAGGTCCCAGTGCCTGAGAGCTCTGCGAGGTTAAATGTTGTCAATCTTTTGAATGCAAGCCATATTCCACAGGGTCTCCATGATTCACTGGTGGAACCAGATGGACATTTTATCTCCAGGCTTCACCCTTCACCACAACCCGTTGCAGGGCTGATGAAAAGCTTGGACAAAATGAGCTCTCCTGGTCTCAGACTGAGCTGGCTGAAAGCTGATGAGCTTCATGGCAATTCTGTTGGCCAAGGCAGGTGTGACACAGGCAGAAACATCCCTGACCCTCTGGGCTCTTTGTCAGATAACTTTCCCAAATTTAAAATTTCACACCTGAAATCAAGGGTTTACACCACCATAGGACCAGGTTTCTTTATCCTCACATTTTTACCAATGGTGATGCATTCCACATGAACCAGCATATGTGGTTTGAGTATTGTCAGCCTGACCCACGTCAGCCTTGACTCAACACTGTTGCTTAGGGCAGAAGGTGTTCAAAGATGGGAAGAATCAGTTCCCAGAGTGATCCAGGACTCAATTTGTCTATAGGTTCCAAAGGATTAATATTTCTCACAGAACACTCCTAGCTACACCCTGAAGAATACTCCTCAACTGGCTTCGTTTCAATTTCAAAAGTTACTTCAGTGAAATTGCGGTGAATTAGTGGCCAAATTCACATTCCTGAGAAAAACTGATAGTTTGAATTGCAGCTGGAGCCGACGTGGGGCAGCTGGAGAGGCTGCAGAGCTGCCCTGCAGGGGGATGGCCGGGCAGGGTGGGCTGGAGGGCTGAGCCAGAGCGGCCACCCCAGCAGGGCAGGGGACACACAGCCCTTGGAGAGCCAGGGAGGGGCGGCAGCAGCGGCCCCATCGGAGCCCCGGAGGAGGACAGGGGAGAGCCCAGCACCACTCGCTGGCTCCCAGCTCCTCTGGCAGCTCCCTGCGAGCTGGGCGGGGGAGCTGCAAGGAAATCGAGCAGGTTTGCAAACCTGCCTGGCAGGCAGTGAAAATCCAACCTGGTTTCTGTCAATTTTGCAGAAAATGTCATACTACCACAAACATCTAAGCTGAGATCAACAGGAAATGCTTTTCCTTTCCTGTGAACATTTTTGAGATTTCAGAAACTTCCCTGGTACCTACTTTGAAATTTTTTTTATAATTTTCACAAAATGAGAACTGAGGGTTAAAAAAGTTTGGTATGAGTCAATTAAAAATTTTGTTTCAAAAACGTTTCTTAGGGTTTTTTTCCAATACAAACCATTGACTGACACAAATTCTGCACCTCTGAATACTTCCATTTTAAAAATCTGACATTCAGAGAAATAGTATGTCCCATTCAACAGCACTGGTACTCTTGTTTTGAATGTCTGTCTGCATCATTTAGCTATTACTGAGCACGCAGAAAGCTGTGAACACTGGGGTGGTAGTTGTTAAGCCTGTTTACACCAGTGTTTGTGTACAATGTCTGTGATATTTCCAAACAAACAACCCTGAAAGCCCAGACCTCACAGAAGTATCAGACCCTGCAGAAAATAATCACTGGCACTTAGCCTTGCTTGCCTATAGCAAGCAGTCCTTTACTAGAAGTTTCACACTGGCTATAACCTTGAAACACAGCTAAGAATAATCCACTGAAGGTCTCTTTCACCCCAGCAAAGTGGGAAGGATTTGTTACTCATGAGCAGTTTCTTCCTTCTGTCCCTTTGCCAGGTTCCTGGGAGAGGCTGCTCCAGCCAAAATCCACAGAGCAGGGCAGAGGAACCTCCCAGCTCCCCCTGCCTGGCCCACTCAGCCCAAAGAAGGGGTCTGGTGCAGGAAGGTGCTTCCTAGGAAACGTCTCACCAAAGTTTGCAGCAACTTGGCATTCCTGGAAAACCATGTCAGAACCAGACATTTGTTATACTGAAACCCAAATGCAGGAGGCTAAATTTAGACAGGCAGACTAACAGAGGTGTTATGGAAGGCAGTGTGGCCTCACAGGGAGGCATGATCATCTTCCACTTCCAGCATGTATTTGATGAGAGAAGTTACCAAAGAAATACTAAGCTTTTGACCAAGAGCTACTTTTTCACTTCCTCTCCACTCAGCCCACTGAAAGATCCAAGTACAAGTTAACTTTTTACCTCCAAAAAAAATCATTATGTCTTTGACCTTTACAAACAAAACAAGAAAACAAACCACAGAGTCACAGGCCACGCTCAAACAATGCCTGGGCTTGATCCAGTCATTGCTTTCTGTTTGGAAAGGGAGAGTAATCCCTGCAAATGCACAAGACAGTCATGTGTGCAAACATGGGGAGCAGGCAGAGCCCTGTCCCCAAAGCCACCACAAGGCATCCACGTCACACAGCAGCTCCTGTCTATTACTGGTGATGACAGAGCAATTAAGCAGCTAATTGTTGTTCCAAAGGACAAAAATGAGGGTGCTTTAAGCACTTGGGGAAAGAGTCAAGGAATTACCTTCCAGAGGGCAATCCAAAAGAAATGTATTTCTCTCCATATGGGGAACCTAACCTTTAGTTCCCAAACTGGGCACATAAATTTGGGCAGTTTCACATGACCACCCCTCCTCCAGTCATCCTCTGTTGATTTGTGTACAGTTTCTATTTATAGTTTCCTGGATGGGATGGACATTTTGTTTGACCTCCTGCATAACACAAGGCCATGGAATTTCCCCCAGTTTTCCCTGTAATAAGCACAAAGTGGTGGCTGTGCCATAACACTGCACAGAACCACGGCCAGAAATGCCCAGCCAAGGCCCCATGTCCTGAGGAGGAATGGGCTGTACAGAAGCAAGAAATGCCCACGGGTGGTGTTTGAGAGGATCGAGGCAAACAAAGCTGAAAGAGCTGTGGCACAGTCCTGTCCCACGCCCACCGCAGGCCTTGGAAGTGGACACCGAAGTGTGGTCACAGCAATCCTAACATGGGTCATCGTGGGAAAGCAGGAAAAGATTCTCCCAGTCCACAGGAACATGCCCAGAGCAGTGGGAGGGCCCCCTGAACCCACTGTGCAGACCAGGACAGCTCTCTGCACAAACAAACAACAAGGAAGCCTTCCAGAACAAGCGAGGCCCCAGGCACACAAACACCTGGTGGGTTGGCGTACCATGAGAGAGCTTAGATAAACAGTCCTGGAAGTATTCTGGAACCAGGGAGAGCATTCCCAGAATCTCATGTGACATTTCAAACATGAGCCTGTGCCATACGCTGGTGTGGAGGGAGATGAAAGTCCTGGGTGCAGAGGGGATGAGGGGCACCCATCAGGGAACACCCAGCTCTGCCCTCCCTCACCTGCCCTGCAAGGGGGGCTTGGCTGGGAGCCAGCAGAACAGGAGAGATGTTAAATGCTGAAAGATGATCACTTCAAGTCAAAAAAACCCCAAATATCCAACCCCCAAAATGAATCTGACCAAGCCAAAGTAATTTGTGTCCTCTTTTATGGTGCTTTTAGGATTTTCGTTAGTGTTAAACATTTAGAGTGTGGGAGTGGTGACAAACAGAGCTGAAGATGCTGTGCAAAGTAACTACTGTGCAAATATGGATCCAGTCAGGACATCTTTGGAGTCACATGCATACACAGTCATGGAATATCCTGAACTGGAAGGCATCCACTGGGATCATCGAAGTCCAACTCCTGGCCCTGCACAGGACAGCTCCAAGAATCCCATCATGTGCCTGAGAGCACATACAGGAATTACAGGAAAGAAAACAACCCTGACTGCTCAAAATTACCTCCTGGAACCTTTCTGTCAGGGTGCATATCAGTGTCAGTAGCTTTCCAGGACTTGTGGTGCAATCAGGGACTGGAGAGTGGCTGGATATTGGAGCAGTGAGCTTTGCAAAGGGGACAAAGTGCTCATCCCTGAGCAAACACAATAAATAAGGCAAAAGCTAAGGCCAGGCTGAGCCCACCCATGTCATGTGCTGGCTCACGGGGCTGGGCTGATTTCCCCACAGCTGAACTTTGCCAGGCTCAACCAAAGGAAGCCCAGAGCCCTGGGCAGCAGAGGCAGGGCCAGGGGCTGTGCAGGAGGGGTTTGATGGCACAGCCCGGGGCTGGAGTGCTGCTCCCGGGCCCAGCTCACACTGCAAACCAGAGCCACAAGGGCTCTGCTCACTGGGAACAAACCAGCGAGGACCAGAACGGCCAGAGCAGCGGCTGAACACCCCAAGTGCCAGGGCTTGGGTCAGGCAAGTAGAGCCAGATCTGTGGAATTTGGAAGAGAAGGAAAGAGGAGGAAAAGGAAGACAGAGTTACATTCCAGATAATGTTCTCACTGTATTTAAATGAGACATGACATACAGCAGTGGGTGAAGGGAGAGCTAAGACCTACCTTACCCAACTTAGAAAACTTAGGGATCTCCCAATTCAGTAATATTCCAGACAGGAATTCATTTCCTTTATAACAAGTGTTATCTAATGATTCTCCCATGAGACTGAGCTCTGTTTTTTATTCCCAGTAGCAAGTGATACTGGACAAATAACCGAGCTGAACTGTGACTCAGTTTCTCTTTCCCCCAAATGGGGGAATATCACCTTTTCCAAAGCACTCATGGGTGTGTGGATTGAGTGCAAGCATGGCATGTCAATTTAAACCACAGTCACTGATATTAAATCAGTCATTAGTTGGCCTGGATGTTGAACATTCTGAAAAAAGTCCCCTTGAACAATCAATAACCAAGTTACCCATAAAGTCTGCATTTCATAAAAGATCATTCCGCTCACTGCTAGTGGGGGGTGGAAAACAGAGTTAGTCATGGAAGAACATGTTGGGGGATAAATTTCCTCTTCCCTGTGTAAAGTTTGGGTTTCCCTGAATTTTGAAGCTGAGCAAGAGCCCTGTCATGAACCACATCCCTCTGGGGCTGCACAGGGGATTCCCATCCAAGGCTCCATGTTTTCCTAGCCTGGGACCTGTCCACTGCCTGAACCAGAAAACACTTTCACCAAAAATGACCTTGGAAAAAGCATCCTTCCTTTAGCCAGTCAAGAGACAAGCTAGAAAACCAATAAAATCTTTGGAATGAACTATCACTAGGACACTTTCCAGAGGTCAGATGTGCGCAGATGTTACACATCTGCACAACCAGCCCTTCCAGAAATATCGACTTGTTGATAAAGTACTACAATTACAAAAGCAGCTTAAATGATGGAGTTTGTTCCCTTTGATCAGGTTCCACTGTCCTGTTCTAGCTGGTTGTTCAGAACTCCTCACATACATGGACATTTCTGTGGGATAATTTTCTTCACTGGAAGGCTCTGGGTTCTGACTGACAGGAGACCTTCTTTCCTTTCTGTGGTGCTCAGTTCCCAAAGCATGTGGCCTGTGGGACAGGAGGCTGGAGATGGAGCATGGCAAGACCAGGCCTGGCAATTTGCTACAGGGGGGCTTCACTCCAACCTTCCCAGAAGGGACATGCCAATCCCAGAGCACAGTGTGGCACTTGAAATGCTCACATGATCCTCATCGTAGGCAGATGGGATCTTCCACATGAAGGGCTTTTCCAACACCCTCATTGATTGGGAAACATCAGTCTGAATATCCTTTGGAAGATCCATTTGTTACCAGAACTCTGATAGCCCTGGCCCACCTTAGGCCACGTGGCCACTCCAATGTGCCTTGGAGCTCACAGAGGTCCTCCCAGGGAGATCCAGGCTTAGCTGCTCATGGAGGGAGTGCATAATTTTGTGCCCAAAATTTGTAAGCAGCATTTTGCATATGTGTAGGAGTCCCTAGAGGAATTCACTATGATAGAGGACCTCAGGCACTTTGGAAATTTCTGCTCTGTTTTACTCTAGTCCACAAAAATGAGGCCCGTAATTTTGTTCAGCTCAGAGGCTGGGGCTGAGACCTGATGGAATGACAGTCTGAAAAATGAGTGTTCAAAGGGTAGGAACTACCTGAAAAACAAGTTAAAAAAGGCAGTATCAAGAGTTTCACCCCGTGCTAGAGCAGAACTATGTGCTGGCAGGTGGCCCATGCGGGTCTTAGGCTGGGTTTCTGATAACCCAGGGGGGAGGAGGATGGGGGAGACTTGCACTGGTGTTCCAGAGGTGGAACAACTGGCTGGAAAGGAGCTGCACTGATAAACTGGAAACCTCTCGCTCTGCATCTTAATGCCTGAAGCCAAGGCTGCCTGAGAGGGGGGAACTGTGGTCCTGCTTCAGAAAAAAGACAGGAAAAGGCCTTGGGCTGGGCCAGGCCTCGTGAAGATGACAACGACATATGTTTAAGCTAAATAAAAAAAAGGAAAGAAAAAGGAACATGGAAAGGTCAGTCCACCCACTCAGCCATCCTTTCAAACTAACTACTAATAGCATGGAGATGGGGGCACAACATATCTATTTTTAGTGCTGCTGTTTGCTTCCAAACTGCAGCTCCTGAAATATAAGGTCACTGAGGTAAGAGACAGGTCACGTTCTTACAGCAAAGGCCCCATCCATGTGAAAGTTTCTTCCTTTCTGGGTCCCGACATGAGCACAAATTTCAGAGATTTGGAAAAACTGACTGACTGGAATTCTCTCCTTTCTCCTAAGAACTTAACCTCAGAGTCCAGAGGACCTGGCAGAAATTCTCACCGAAGCAGGAGGGAGCAGAACAGCAGTTCTGGATTTACTGGGCCCTTCAACACCAAATGGATGGCAGAGATCTACATGAAGAACGAAGGGGTTAAATCCAGATGGGCAATGAAACCCTACTGACACTTAAGGATGAAGAATGAAAAATCTCCCCTCAAGTATCTTTTGGTGTTCAGGTTAGACAGTTTGGAGAGTGACTCATTGCAGATTTGAGAGGAGATGGTCATCAGTTCCCAGAACTTGAGGCGTCCTTGGAGGGAGGAGGAGGTTCCACATACAAGTGTCACAGAGAGGGTTTTGCCTCAGTTCCAAAATGATAATGGTGCCATGGAGGATCCTGAAAGAAACAAGCTGACCTGTAACAGGTCCCAGAGCCCAGGATTAGGGGCAGCCTACACTCACACCAGTGTTGCCACACTTAGAGGCACAAATGAATGGGAAAGAGCAACAAGGAGGGAGGCCATGGCTGTCCTACAGTCAGTGCTGTGCCCAGAGGGGCGGATGTGAGCAGGAGGAAAAAATTACTCAGCAGACCCTTCCCAACACCAGAGTGTGGACACACAACAGGGAGGTCCCTCCCTGAACTTCCCCACTCCCTGTGAAGGTTCCAGCCAAGACACCCCGATGCCCCCGTGGCAACGCTCACCGAGTCACAGCCTGGGCACAGGGGCTCTTCCTTCTCCTTTTCTCTCACTGGAGGCCCCTGCCTTGGCTGAGAAGCCTTTTCCTTCCCTGATTTTTGAGCTGCTGACCTAACGGTTTCCTTTTTTTTCTGTGAAAACACAGCAAAAAGGAGTAGCCCAAGCCTGGCCACGGGGAAGAGGGGTGGGTACTTTACCAGAACCCTCTGTGAGACTCAAGACAGTTCCCCCATGACCATGATTATCCCACGTGATGATTTCCAGAGAAGACCAGGCAACAGGGAGGGGTTGAAAACTGGGTTATCAGGGTCTGTGCAACTTCAGTGTGTGGTTTTGTTTGAATCCCAAACCAAAGCAAAGGGAGCAGGAATGACAAGGATCCCATCTGCCAGAGAAAATGGTTCTGCTTGCATCAGAAAGAACTCCCCTAAGGATGAAGAAAACAGTTACCTGTAGGAGATTCTAAACCCAGTCAATGTGTGCTCACCTCAGTGCTCCCAATACACAGCAGGGAGGGACAGGCAAGGTGTGTCTGCCGGAGCAGCTCGTTCTGTGCCCGGCAGAGCAGAATTGAGCTCAAGGAATAGAGCACTGGAAAGAATTCCCACATCTCTGAGAGGGCTCCTGCTGGCACTGGGAGGCACAGCAGAGCGAGCTGGCTGGGCACTAGTCCTGTGTTCCAGGGACACTTCAGCCCCAAGTACACGTTCCCACTGGATGCTGATGGCAGGATGATCAGTGGTCAGGCACCACACCCCTGCCTTTCCTCTGAACCCCCAATGTGAGCAAGAAGCAGCTAATTCACAAGGCAAGGAGGAAGGAGAAGGGGGAATGCCAGCCATGAGACTTGGTCCAAAAAGTTGGAAAACACATCCTTTTCTAATTTTAGTCACTTTCTGAGGCCACCAAACACAAGATACTATTCTGCTCACCAAACCACAAATTTAGGAAGTGGCTAAATCCTGAGGAGAGTGTGATACTGCTCTCATCAGTGCATACAGCAATCACATGCTCGCCAGGGCCATCAGCTGGGTGGTGGCTTCTGTGAAGGAACAGCACTGGCCTGTGTTACTCACCAGGGTCTCATCCCTTCCCTTTCCCACTGTTGGAGCTTCAGAGCAGGCCAGGAGGAGCAGATAACTCCCCTTATTTGTTTACCTTCCCTTTTGTCATACTTCAGAGCATGGGAGGGAGGCCACAAACTCTGTCACCCTTGCCAATAACTGGCTAATGACCTTGGGGTCCAGATGATCTGGAGGAGACTGGAATGAGCCAACCAGGAAAGCTTGTATGGCATCATCTGTCATCTTCGGCCTGGGATTGTCCTGAGCCCAAGTTATGCAAACAGCTCATGGTCTGAGGCCAGTGACAGACCATTACTCACAGGCTGACCCCCCTCAGCACTGAAGTTTGAGCTCGTCATCCATCACCTGCTTTGACAGCTCTTTTTGGTCAAAAGGAGGAGCACGTTGCTATAGGACACTACAGCAGTCAGAGTTTGACAGCACCCATGCAATAGATGTGTGAGAGTTAAAACTGTCCCTGAGTCATTAAGGAGAAATAAAAATATTACTGTTTTGCTCTGGTGCTTACCAATATGTTTCAAGTTAGAGATACTTCCTCTTTCATACTGGAGCAGCTTCTCCTTTACCACAGGGCAGAAGTAAGGATATGAGGCAAACCACAGCACAGGTGCTGTGCAGGAAGAACACACCTTGCCTTACCTTACCCTACAGTAACATATTCATGTCTCCTTACCCATAGAAATAGCTGTTTTGAATGATCCCTTGGGAATTTTTAATACCACATTATGCTGTCTGGAAGAAGTTGAAAATCAGGTGATCAATCTCTCTGGTTTAATGTGAAGGAAGCCTTTATGCTCAGAGTGTTTTGACTTCCTGAAAACAATGACTATGAGGCAAGTGACACATTTCAGATATCTCAGTCCCACCTTGCAGCAGTGTTCTGGGACAGCCAGACAACTGTGGGTTTCAAGACTTTTTTTTGTAGAGGCAAAAGCTGCTTCTAATTGATTCCCTGTGTGGATACTAATTTGGAATCCACTTTGGAAGTCAGTAAAATTAATTTGCATTACAACGCTTATATCCTGGAAGAGCATCCACGCCGCTGGGGAACAGAGATCCGTTTAAAATTCATGCACAGACTTAACATGAATTAATGACTCTGTATGAAAAAATCCTTTTTGAGGCACTGGGAGGGAAGACCTGGCTCTTGTTTCCCAAACGGTCCCCACGGGTAACTTCACACCTGTGGCAGTGGTGAGCGGTCCCCACCGCTGTCCCCCCCGCTGTCCCCCCGTGTCCCCCGCACCCGGGTGATCCCGCACCGCCCCGCGCCGGGGATTTCCCTCTGCTCGGTGCTGGGAAGCGGCAGCGCTCGGGGGCGGGTTGCGGTCACTGCGGTCCCCGGGCGGACCCGCTGCCCGGCACCACCTCCGGAGAGGGCCAGAGCATCCTGCGGGGCTCGGGGCTGCATCCCGGGGCGCGGTGTGCGCACACACGGACACAGAGACACAGACACACACAGAGACACACACACACAAACCCCTGGCACACACACACACACACACATCTGGCACACACACCCCACTCGCGTCTCCCCGCGGCCCCTCCAGCTGCACTCCCACACCCACGCCACCACTTGGATTCCCATCCAGCCAGGATGGCAGCGTCCGTCACTCAGCGGAAAACACGAGTCACACAGGAGTGCTGGGGCTTTCTGCAGTTGCAGGCTGACATCCCTCCCCCTGCAGACGTGGGAATCTCATGGTACATCTGCTTTCACTTTTGCATTCAACTGACCTACATTGTGAGCAGTCACTTGGAATCACATCGCCTTCCCAGCTGACTTTGACATCAGACTTTCAAACACCAGGCAGTGTGTCAATGCTGTGCTGCCCCTCTTTGCCGCACTTGCCATCAGTCAGGCGAGCCTGCAAGCATTTGACTTAGCGCAAGGGAAGTATCACGGGGAGCAGTTAAATCCAAAATATGCTCAAACTCAGCCTGGGTGGGTTAAGGCGCCTTCCCCCGCTGTTCACTGTGTGTGCTGGGTCGCCAGAGTGGGATGGGCTGTGCGGAGGATGGGCTGTGCATGGAACCAGCTCACCCCGAGCCTGCACCACGCTCAGGTTATGATGAATAGGCTGTCCTAAAGTGGACAAAGGTTGTGATGAATAGGCTGTCCTAAAGTGGACAAACAGCCGCCCAGGTGACAGTGTGTGTCTGCCGTGGCTCGGAGCACTGAGCACGCCAGCGCAGCCCCAGCACAGTCCGGCAGGAAGAAAAAGGAAATGCACCTTTTCAGCTGTGTATTGTGTAGCGCTCAGATGTGGTGCTTAATAGGAAATAGGAATAGGGCTCTTAATGTTCAAGCAGTGTTTCCCAAAGCATTTGAAAACCGGGGAGCCTCGGAGTGCAGGCACATTTCCATAGGGATTCTCAGCGGTGGCACTTCAAAGGCAGGAGGTGAGTAAGCCTCACATTTGCAAGTGCAAGCAGCACTCACATCCCCAGCACGGCCCGGGGTTCAGAGCGTGCTGTTATACAGTCAGCATGCACTGAAATTACTGTAATTGTACTTCCAAATTAAAGCATGCACCAACCCTTTTAATTTGTATAGAGATCACTGTTTAATTACCTGCACCATGCTATAATCTAACTTCAAGAAGAATTGCCCCATAACAGTGTATACAGGCATATAACCACCTGCATATGCTGCTTGTAAACTGGAGTAGGAGCTGATGTATTTGGTGTGGCCAAAGACACTGAAGAAGTCTGGGGTCTGCATAGCACTGCATGTAAAAGTTAAAATAAATTAGTACCCCAATGAAGCCTGCTTTTACAAAATATGTAATGTAGGGAGAGTTATGTACACTCTGCCACTTTGCTTGTTTTTCTTTTTTTTTAATGATGAAATCAGAGCTGAATTTACACCATTTTTTCTTGGCTGGGAGTATCTCTAGAGATCTGCATAATTTTTACCTGCAGTAAGACACACATATTAGGAAGAAAACTCCTGAGGTTTGTATAGAAAGCAAAGGCCATTTCTGTGCATTTCTGTGAGTCCCTATCAGCTCCACAATCACACACAAACCCAGATCACTTGTTTCAAGAGATGACACTGATCCATCTAAACCACACTGTGGGAAGATTCCCTTATTTTAAGCCCTGCAATCGGTACTTGTGCATCCAAATATTAAACAATCACTTTCTTTCTAGCCTTTAGTCCTCCTCGAAGTGCTCCCAAGCTCCAAGCTGTTCCACTGCACCTCGGCACAGTCCTCAGGGACAGTATTGCCCATTCTTAGCACAGGGACATGGAAGAGACTCCTGCTCTTGCAACACAGTTCCCGGGCTGCAGTTCCTCCCTTAATGCTCCTCCTTGGCTATTTAGGAATGGAAGGCAAGGCTGTCTGTCCAGAACTAGTAATACAGATCCCACTTCTGAAAATAAGAAATGTATTTTCCATAGTGGGCACCAATAAACCGCAGCCTCCTGCTGCAACCCCAGCTCAGCCATCCCCTCCCTCGAGCACCTCTGCTCTTGTGCAATGGCACAGACATGGAAAATCATTCTTTCTTAACTCCTGCAGCTGAACTCTTTGCACTCTGCAGTGTGAGACTGGATCATACTGTTCATTACCTTATCTTCCTCAGCTACACATTACTAATGGTCTAAAAATTAGCCGGGCCTTCTGTAAAAATCCACCCACTCAGCTGGTGCCTTTGACTCAGTTGAATGGCAGTGTTGGGGCTGACACATTTAAAACCCCCATATCCCTCCCCAGTGCAAAAACAAGGCACACACCTACAGAACCTGTTGGTCAGGGACCAACCTGGGCACTCGGTGTTGGTGCTGCACCCAGCTCAGCCGAGTTCAGGTGAACAGCTGGGACTCTCCAACACCATTCCAATACACACAGATAACCCAAATGCTGCTCAGGTGAGTTGGGGGGTATTGTACAGTCTCAGCATGTGATCACATATAACGATTTCAGTCAGCAAGGTGCTGACCACTGCCCGTGTGAAGCTCAGCCCTAGAGGCTTCACTGGAACATAAAGCTGGTGGTGTTCTAGCAGTGTGTAAGACTGGACTCTTTTATTGGAAACTCTAAGCTGAAAACAAGTTCAGTTCAAACTGTGGCCCTTCAGTTTCAGCAGACTCCCTCGCATGGAGCAGAGAGCTCAAGCATAACATGACACCCTATAGCCTGTAAAAACCAGGTTGTTCTTCAGGCCCAGAAACTAAAACATCTGACACTGGCAATTAAATACAGCAAGAATTTCAAAGCATTACTATAGTCAGCACAATTAAATTACAAAGAGATCTAAGAAGCCACTGAGAAAACAAGGTTTGGTATCTTTTGTGTTGACAGAGGTTCTCCAGGTGCATTCCCAGGTCCATCTTAAACTTAGTAGTGACAGATGCAATAGGAAAAAAAAGATTGTTTACTTTGGGCCTGATAGTCATGACACTTGGAAAGCTCAGACACTTGGCAGAAATACAACAGTGCATAAAACTCATGTAATTTCAGGAAAAAAATGCAACATCTGATTAGCCCTTCAAAAGTCTGGTTGCAGCAGTTACCACAAATAGCGAAGTACAACTTGGACCTCTAGAGAAGGGACAGCTTTTCATCTCTCCCAGAGATCCACAGCCAGAGGGGATTCAGGGCCAGAAGACCCTCGGGGTCCAGATACAACGTGCAAAGCAATGAGCCAAAGGTTTGCTCGTGCACAGCAGAGATTCCCCCGGGAGGCAGAAGGGGGTCCCTGGCAGTGGGAGCTGCAGTCACAGTCTCTGCTGCCTTCAGCCCCCCCCGAGTAGAAGGGGCTCTGCCCCTTGCCATCCTTTGGTTTGAAGCAAAGTTACTGCCTTATTAGACTCTCATTTAGCAAAAATAACCGGGCGAATAGGCTGAAAAACTGGTCTCTGGAATTGCCCGCAGGGCTCTGGGTAGGTCACACAAAAGGAATGGGTCCTCAGATTGCTTCACTTGGGACAAAGATACCCGTCATTAGCTGGTGTTGAACAACACCCCAAATTGCTCTATGACTGATAAAGATGTACAGCATGGGAGGTGAGGGGACAGGCAGGGCCTGTGCTGGCTGGACAGGGCGTTGCTCGGTCCATACTGATTTCCTGTAACCCAGAGGGCTCCACTTCTCCTTTCCTCCCCAAGGCTTTAGTCTGACAGGAAAACTGCCTCCGTGCCTCGTTTGGACACTGCCTGCTGCACACAGAGAGTTGCACAAGCTTTCAGGGTACCTCTAGTACCTTCATCTGCCCCCTCCCTCATCAGATGTGCGCTCATTGCCTCTTTTCCTTCCTCTTCTTCATTTCCTTGCTGTTGCAGAAGAACAAACACCAAGGGAGTGGGGAAAGCGTCCAGAAAGGAACTTCAGACAGGGAAGCATCCAGGGGTCCCTCTGCTCTGGGTGACATTTACGGAACCTGCTGCTCATCAGAGATGCAGTTTCTCAGTGCAGTGTCACACATCCCCTGTTGCTGCCTATTACTTAATCTCTATTTCCTCAAATAGCACCCAGCGTTGGGTAACAGGTTCCTGAAGGTGACAGAAGCAAGGAAAAGATAGCACCTCAATGATAAAACCTAAAAGTTTGGCACAAGGGACTTTGACCCATGTCCACTACTGAAAGACAAAAGAAGTGGTCAAGTAGGTTCTAGTGAAGGTGAGCTGGATCCAGCAGAGCTTGCTGAGTTTTGCACAGACTCAACCCTTTCCCAAGGTCCATCCTCCTCTTACCCCTCTGCCTTCCTGAGCTCACTACACAAAGACAAGCACTTGTGCTCTCCTGTGATGACTTTACTGGGAATTCTGTGTCCTTTAGTAAAAGAAGAATAACAGTAAAAGTAAAAAAAAAAAGGGGTGAATTTTGAACAGATGTGGCAGTAAACATTGGATCAGGGTTCTTTATTCAGTCCAATATCCACAGTGGGCTTTGAGGAAGTGGGAAAAGTACATCTTTACTCTCAGGAGGACTATGGGAAGGGAAGCATTGAAGGCATCTGGAGTAGCAAACTCTGCTACGTAGAAAAGCCCCTGGGCTGCCAGCAGCTCTAGGACGAAGGGGGAAGCATTTAAAAGCACATAGATTTTGGCTCTTTGCACTTATTCATCAAGAACATCTTCCCAAGCTTCAGAATCCAGATTCTTATAATGTTTTTTGTTAGTAAACCTGGGAATAGTGCATTGTACAGCAGCCAAAACCCAGTAGAATAAAGTAAGTTTCAACCAAGAGTAAATATGAAGTAGCCTGACAAGCCAGACACATCTCAGAGCAGCTGTTTGATATTTTTCTTTGGCATCTATTTTCTTGGAAATGAGACACCTTCATCTTCCTAACCCCAAAAGAAATCAGGACAGAACACACTGTGCCTGTTGTGGGCCAAACCCTCTGCCCCAGGTTCCCTCCCTTCCCAGCAATGGAGCTGCTGTGGCTGGTTCACACGGGGGCTCCCCCCTCCCACCAGCCCCTCACCAACCTAAGACACTGTGCAGATTGGTTTGTTCAATTCCTGGTGGCCAAGAGGAAGCTGTCAGATTATTTGTGTTTTTGTTACTGCTTTTGAAAACACTCACTTAAACAGAAGTCAAGTCCGACTTTCAGCTACTGAGACTCATGAGGCCAGGAATACAAAAATACAGATCTATATTTCAGGACAGATACAAGATCTAACATCTTTTGGCCTAGAACACAGACTGGAAGGAGTAGTAAGAGGTCATCTTGCTCATTCCGAAAGCTCTGGTTGCTGTTGGGAATGTCTGCTCAGGACCTGAGTGAGGTCTGTTCGTGCGCTGCAATCACCCTGGCAGGATCTTGGCAGGATTTCCAAAGCTGTTCATTAGCAGATTACTCATCAGTGGAGCTGGGGCATCCATGGACTGATGCCCCACTGACCCTGCTGAATTATTTTCCCATAAATAAAATGCAAACCTCACAGATTGGTCCCCACAGGGCAGACTTTTGCCCCTTTATTTTCACATTCAAAGAAATTATTCAAAATGGTATAAAAACACCTGCTCAGCACTGAGCAGGCAAAGCAGCCTGCTGGGAGTGAGTCTTTGCAGACAGCCTTGGTGGCACGTGTGTGCCACTGACACAAGGGTTGAGTGCCCAGGTAAAGGTGCCAGATGGACTGGTCTGGCACTGGCACAGCACACACAGCTGGGCAGCACCTTCCTTTTACCGTGCTGTGAGTGCAGCCAGGATCCAAAGCTGAGCAAAATCTCACTTATACAAGTGGTGGTTAATTCTGTGCCAACAGTAATTAGCTTCTGTAAAGAGTTTATAACAAGAAACCACAAAACAGTTTTATTCTGATGAAACTGATGGGAAAAAGCCATGTGTGTCTGTCCATGGGGTGTGAGCTCCAAGGCTTGGCAGGAGAATTGAGGCTCAGGCTTTCAGGCCAAAGGCAAACAACGCTTCCCTGAGCTCAGAGCAGCTTCCTTTGTAATGCAGCAGCATCTCTAGCCCTCCTCAGGAAGCTGGGCTGCTGCTGTTTTGAATGAAGCAGCGAAACAGAGGCAGGACCAACTCTCAAGTATGCACAGCCTAGGGCCCTGATGTGGCCAACAATGACACTGGAGCTAAATCCTTACTACATTTATGCCAAGGAAATTGCTGTCAACATTACAGAATTGGGGTCTTGGCCATTTAGTAGTAAAAACAAGACACTAAATAGTATTGACCTGAAAAGAGCAGAGAGCACGTGTTTAACTCTGCGGTTGGGACAAGTTGTATTGATTTCAGTGGGATTACATCCATTTGTAAAACTAAAGCAACTGCTCCTAGTTTCCATCATAGATTCTTGGACTAACATCTGTATTCATATCAAAAACTATGCCATTCAAACCCTTTTCCCTCCTTCTACTTGTGTTTCTTTTCCCACTTTCATTCATTCCTGCAGTAGTTTCCCCTGATGTGTTTAGAACAGTCCATAGCAACAGAGTCCCAGACTCAGTCTGAGATTTCAGGCAAGGCTGTGGTAGAAATAAACAGTAATTCAAATTTGATCCTCTTGTTCCTTGGAGTACACGTACTCCTTGCCAATTTAAAGGAGCACAAAAAAATAGCTTTTGTTCTCCTACAGTCTTGTGTGTCTCCTGAGGGGAGTGGGGGATTAGATCCCCGGGTTCTGTACAAGTGCTCAGGGCAGAACGGCTGGGACTCAGGACTCTGCTGGTGACTTATTCATGGTCAGCCCTGTGCTGCTGCCTGCCCTTCCAGAATTTGTCACTGCTGCAAACATACTCCAGGTGTAGCCATTCTCTGCCCAACACCCACAGTGGCCCTATGAGCTGAGCAAGGAAGTGACTTTAGTGACAGCAGTGGAACACACAAAGGCTGGTCCCGGACCATTAGTCACTGGCTTGTTGCTATCAGATTGCACTAACAAGAGGTGGCACTGGTACCTTGTTCTGAAACTACTAGAAAGTCATTTAGCTGTGATGCCAAAGCCAGAACCTACTGTATTTCCTTTTAACATCAGCCAAGAGACTGGGATTAAAAAATATTTATAATTAGAAAAGATTTAACAGGAAACTGAAGAGAACCTCTAATCATTGTAATCCTGGACTTTATTCCAAAGACAAACTAAACCAGACAGACTTTATCCTTGACACGTTCTAAAGAGTGTGCCATTAAATGAGGTCCCAGTGAGTGTCCCAAGTAAGCAGGTGAGGAAAGGAAGGTAAGAAGCAGTGGATGGCAGAGTCCCTGAAGGTATGAGACATCTTCAGCTCCTGGGAGACAGAAAGGGCTCCGTGTCGTTATCCTGCTGGAGGCATTCTGCCTGAGGGGAGGGAGCATCTGCAGGGCCATCCCACAAAAGGCACTATGCTCCCAGAAGGGATCACTTTGCCTGTCGGGGAAACATCAGGGTCAGCTGAAGGGAACAAGATCATCCTTCATCACGCAAGGCTGACGCTCCTCGTTCAGCCCTCCGAGAGAGGGAGGGACCAGCCCCTGCCCTCCAGTAACCTCCTCCAGCCTGCAGCCACAGCCCAGTCCTCCAGCAGGGAGAATGAACCGGCCTGCAAGGAGAGAGGCACAGACACAGGCAGAATGGACAAACCTAAGGACAGATTTTGGTTACAAAATCACTAAATATTCAGCTGACCTAAAAGCTTGAAATAAACCCTGTGGAGCCACCGGGTTTGGCTCCTGCAAGAAAAGGGCCCATGGGCTGTGTATGGGCCTGTCTCATGACATTGGTCCAGTACGGGAGGCATGTTTCTCTTTCTTGCTGCAGCCACTTGCTAAAAACCCCCAATAACGAGTCCAAATTTTGGAAGAGGCCAAGAAGAGGCTGGTGCCAAGTGCTGCAGCAGCAGGTGTGAGCTGCCAGGCTCAGTCAGCTGTGCAGGGCCTGTGAAAGGCTCAGAGCTGACAGGGACAATCCACACTGGTCCCAGCAGAGCAGGTTCCTCGCAGCAGTGCCCATCCCATGGCAGACTCAGGGCACCTGCAGCTCTGCTGCTCTGGGATGCCCCTGGCACAAGGGGGGCCAGGGGGACCAGCTGGGCACTCCTCTGGTCACCTGCATGGTGCAACACGTGTCCAGGACCTTACTGCTGGATTGGCATTGTCTCTTCTGAGATGTGTCCCTGTGCAGGAAGCAGCTGTTGGAATACATGGGAATGAAGCTGAGAATAATTTGAAAGGAAAAGAGGGCTAAAATATACTGTCACAATGTTTCTGAGTAAATACAGATAAGAGCAATGGAAGCTCCTCTGGCAGGGACACGAGCACAGTCTCAGCAAATTAGTTTAGCTCCAGAAAATTGACACGGAATGGAAACAAGACATTCAAAGCAAGGATGTGCTTTCACTAGGCACAAAGCCGAAGTTATTTAAGAAAAAGAAGTGGAGTTGGTTCCAGACTAGCTAATTCATTTCTCCTTATCTTCCCTTGGCAGAGGCTAGCTGCTTAAAGACCACTTGATGTATGCCTGCTGCTTCCTGCCCTCTCCCCTCGTGTTTGCCTTGCAGAAAACAAGAATTAGCTCTGTTGCGAATGACTCCAGTTCCCCGTGGGCCGCAGAGAAACAAATCACAGCTTATTGGGCATCCGTGTCAAGCCCAGCACGCCAGAGCACATGGCAGCACTTGCCCTGCACTAAGTGCAGCTCTGTGCTAAAATGTTTGCTGGAATACAAATGGCAGTTCTAAACAGTTGGTTTCGTTACATTTGTGTGTTGGTAACAGGCCCAGTAAACATGGAAACACTGTCACAAAACACTTCTCAAGTGGAGCTTAATTTGCTTAGCAAAACTCGACTGCCTTCCAATCTTACTGCCTGGATGACTTTGTTGTGGTGAAAGCCTGTTACAAATTTCAGGGAGATATTGAAAACAACAGGTTTGATATCTACAAAGTATAACACATCTTCTTATTCTCTGGTAGTCAAACTTATTTTCTCAGCAGCTCATTTAGCAGAGCCAGTATTATATGGACAGAGATACTAGAACATCCTGCTGGACCATTTTGTCATAAAATGACTGTCTGTGCTGATATTTAAAACAAAGTGGTCCCTGTTTATTACACTTTATAGGTTAAGTTTCAAACATGTCAGGGTTGAGGCTTTGGCCAAGCTGGAAATCAAACTGGGTTAACCTTGTAACTTGAAGCTCTTCCAGGTCTGTGCTGTGCAGACATCAAAAAGCTCTGCAGTATGGTGAATAATAAATATCCTGTGATCACTTTAAGCTGCTACTCCTTCATCTGCTCTGTGTGAGGAGATCCTCTGTCTTCTTTCATGCCTCTTTCTTGGGCCATTGTGTCCCACCAAGGTCAGCCTTCACACATCCCTTGCTGCAGCTCCTGTCCACCTGTGGGAGCATGGACTGCCCAACTGCTACAACAGCAGCAGGGAATGACTCCTCAGTGGAAAATCTGGGTTGTCAGCTTATTGTGAGCATCTGTTATGCCACTGGCAGTGACATTTCAAAGTATTAAGCCCAGTTGGTAAGCTACTATTTTAGAGCAGAAGTATAAATTCAGCCCACTTTCATCCAAAGCAGAGCACGCATGTGGCAAACTGAGACATTCGTCCCATGAACACAAACACGCAGCCCTGTGAGCTTTGAGATGCAGAGACTGGCAAAGGTAAGTGAGCATGAAATCAGCTCAGCTCTCTGTTACCCTCATGGCTGCAGCTCCTCTTGCCAGGAACGCTCAAGGAGAACATTCCTGCCCCGTGACGGCACAGCGAGCCTGGGAGGAACCCAAGCACACAACAGCAACAAATAGCGCAGGCACAGCAGCCTTGGTGGGAAACAGTTAAAAACACTTGAGTCATGCCTTTTCAAGAACTGCAGCACTAGCTGTGAAAAGCTGTGCTGACTTCCAGGGAAGCAGGCTGTAAACAACAGGGCAGAAGTGAGGACAGGGACAGTGTAATGGATCTGATGGGTACAAATCCTCCTCGTGGCCAGCGCCGGGCGAGGGGCTTGTCAAAAAGGCATGTGCAGCTGTTCCCTTCGCAGGCTGTTTACTCTGCACCAGGATTTACCATCTGTGCAGCAAAACAATGCACACACCAGCAGTCAGAGCCTGTCAGATGGAGCCTGGTCTCGTGGCTGGAGCACAGGACAAGCAGTCAGGAGATTTAGATTCTATTTATTGCTCTCCTGGTGGCTCCCAGAGCCAATATGGGGAAATCATTTCACTGCTTTGTGTCTTCTTTTCCTCCAAGATACTACTTTACCTTATTAGTGGAATGAACGCTCTTTGTTTGTGTTTATAAAGTGCCTTTTGGTCTTTGGATGCAATGCTAAAGCAGAACTAAACAAGATGCATTTCCATAGAATTTCTAAATCTTCAGAAACAGCAGGCAACCTTCCTACTTCAGCAAAGTTAAAGGTCCATAAACTCTGCCACAAATAACTCAAACCCAGTCCACAGTCCCTGTGCTCCTCTCTCCATCACACTTTGGACACTGAGGAAGGGATCCTTCAGAGATCACTGCAGTGAGAAGGCTGGAATATGTGACCAAAGAGGCAGAAGGCTCAGATTTGCTCAGAGAGAAGCCAATGCAAATGACCAGGAATTTGGGGAACTTTGATATTTTACCCTGAATTTTTCAGCTTCTTATTGGCACTGGCAATTGAATGGCATTGAGAAATCAAGTATAATACATTGTATAATACATCTTCTTCTTCAGAACAAACCTTGTAGAGTTTTTTCTAAATTAAGGCACTCCAGCTCTGCAGGTTCAGTGTTCCATGTGAGCAGCACTGAGTTCAGGATGCACAGTTCTCAGCACTACTGGGAGCACACGAACTTCACAAGCTGTCCCAGCACAGTCATATGATATTGAGCCTCTTTGCTTCAATATGCCAAGAGTTTCTTACATTGCTCTTACTCTGGGATTAGCCCCGAGCCTATACCAAGCTGAAGAAGGAGATCAGGGGTGGTTCTTCACTGACAGCACTTTCCTAAGGCCTGGCACTGTTGCTCAGTCAGAGGCATTTCTGGGCAGGAGTGTTGTGTGACCCTGCAGTGAGTTCCCGTGTGGAGGGTGTTCCTCCTGGCACTCCAGGGAAAGCCTCGTCCCACTGACACCAACGTGGCTGCCCAAGAACTGCAGTGCTAGAATTCACATTTCCTGCATTCTTGGCCTGCACTGCAGAACTGTGATTGGTTCTACCTCCCTCCTACCTGCCTGTGCTTGACTGGATATATAAGGAAAGCAATGCAGCCATTTTTGTGTTTTCTTTTAATTCTTCTGTTGTTATCGAGACCTAAATGGTCTTGTTTTTGTTTTTACCGCTCTGTAATGAGTCACTGGCTTATTTAATTTAATTTTATTGTAATTGTTATCTTTTCATTCTTGTTTTTTTCCAGTCAGTTACTCATAAGACCACAAGACATAAACAGGACACTGTTGCTTTGACAACTTCTGAGGGTAATTTTTTTTTCACTGTCACCCAAATGCAAATCAAGTTACTGAATGGTCCTCACTTCCTAAGAACTTTCACCTTAATTCATGTATATTTTTCCCACATGTCATGCTTCTGTTGATCCTTATGCTTTCCAGCTGAAAGAGATCTGCCTGTCTGCTTTGGTTGTTATTTGGAAGCTTTCTTGGACTTTCTAACTCTGCCCGATCTAAAACTTTCCATGGAAATTTTAGTGATAGAAAATCAAGGTTAATTTTATATATCTTCTTTTGCAACAAATAAATTCTGCCCAAACATTTTCATTGAAAATTTGGGAGAAATAGTTATCCAGAGAAAAGTTCAGTTTTCCTTTGCCATCTCCTCCATTTTCACGTCAACTTCATCTTTGGCAGAGTGTTCTGCAGTGAATCTTCCTTGCCAGACTTCTTATCTTTAACCTGGTTGCCCAAGGAAATGGGATTTATGTAGCTGTGCTCTGTTTGCTGTGTTACACACACGTGTCTCTGTAACCATCAAGCCTTTATAATTTCAAAGCAACTGGCAGCTTTCCACCAAGGCTGATAAAAAGACAGAGGTCTAAATTATGTTAACATTTCATGTTTCACTGTAGTAGGCAGATAGAAAAGAGGGTTTACGAATGGGTCTCTGAAGGGAAATGCTCCAGGAGCAGTGACCTTGTATTCAGCAGCACCAAAAGCAGACCAGAGAGAACAGCAAATGCCCAGCTATGGGAAACTGTTCCACTGGAGTTCACACCCTCAGAACAGACACCGCAGGGCACAAAGGCACAGAAAACCAAGACTTCAGTTCTGCTGCCTCTTGTACTTTGTTTGCTGTGAGGCTGGAAATGCTCGGAATCTGAGAGACAGACGGGCTGTAAATGTGCAACAGTTTGATTGGAGATGGTTCAGATTTGGGGGCAAAGAAATGAAGTGGTGCTTTTGTTTGAGGTGATCTGCAGCTCTGAAGCTGCATCACCCTCGCTGGGAACCAGAGGAGATGTACAGACTGAGGAGCTGGCATTTCTCAGCATCCCTCCACTTCTCCTGCTACCTGAGCCACCTAAGAGGAGTTCAGAGGTTCCTTATAAGTCATAATTACAGCTTTGGGCATTCCTCAAGATGCAAATTGTCTGGCATGAGAAAACCTCTATTTGCATCTCTTACATGAAGCTCAGCAGCCCCTGCAGATGTCCTGCCTCAGCCAGGAAGGAGGGCTGTGGGGCACAGAACTGCTGCCTTTGTCCAGCAGCACCAACAGGCTGGATATAATGAAAGCTTTTCTAAGAAGGAACCTTGGAATAGGCACCACACGTGATGGCACATTTTAGGCAAAGGCTTTGATAAACTCCAAGAGGTGTGGAAGCAGCTTTAGAGATAGCAACAGTGATTTTCTCTGAATCAGCAACGAGCCGGCCCACCACCCCACGGGAGGAGGTACCAGGAGGTTTGGAATGCCATCCCTAGGACAGGAGGTCAGTTTGAACTTGTGACCATCGAAACATTTGTGGCTGCTTTTGCAAGAGTTAACACCAGTTAACTGAAGTCAGATCCCAGCTTGGGTAATTCCATTCTACCTCCCTCAAATTCCCCATTTATTTCGAACAGATGCAATAATTTTCACTTCCCCCATTAAAGACAGCTGAGGAGTTCTGCATGATTTGCTGAGCACTTGCTGTGTTTTACCCCAAAGGGAGCTCCAGATCCCAGGGAATGACCCAGTGCAGAGGTTGGGGCATTCAATATTAGCTGGGGGGAAATGCCCTTCTGCCTGTTGACAGTCAGAGCTGCTAAACATTCTCCCACAGAGCCATGGTTTGCAGCAAACAGCCAGCAAAGCCAGCACTGAAGGTTTTGTCCTGTGACAGACCAGTAGAGTACAAGGCAGACCTGGTCTCCAGTTTTAGTTCTGCTTATTTCAATTAACAACTTGGTCATGTTCCTTCACTTTCAATAGGGCCAAAAAGCATGTTAATTTTAGTTCAGAATATGTTGGTCTGGACTCTTAATTTCTGTGCCTCAGTACTCATTAGTAACAGTGGAATGGCAATGCTCATTAATGCATCATTAATATTTACTCTCATGGATGCTTTAGGGTCACTTTCAAAGGGAGATGAATTCCTATTTCCCATTTCTTCTAACACATATGAACTGATGAATGAACAAACTGATCAATTTGTACCATATGCTGTGCTAGACAACTCCCAGTGCTTGATGGCAGCAAAGGAAACACAGGAGTGAAGCCAGAAACACTAATTGAAAGCACGTTCAGTGAGACAGAACCGTAGCTTGGTCTTAACGAGTGTGCGGTGGAGATAATGTAAAAGCAATTACTTTAGCAAAGGCAATTTACTGAAAAATTGTTTTCTACGGAGCACCAACTTACTCAGCTGGTGGGCAGGGTGCCAGGCAGAGAGCCAGGCAGTGCCACTTCCCCTGGGCCACGGAGCTGTGCCCGTGTGCCTGCTGAGCCTGGCCATGCCCGGTGTCATCGCACTCCCCTCCAGCCTCTGTCACCCCCAGTGCTAACCCTGCACACCACCACGGCAATGCTCTCCCCTGGAGCTTCTCTCTCCTTTCACCCATCCCACTCTGGGTGTTACTGGGACACATACTGGTGTAAATCCAGGATTTCTCCACTCACTGCGGAGTTTCCACCAGGATAGCTGAGGCAACAACCTGAGCCTTCGATCCTGCTGCACGTCTAGGACTGAAGTTCAGATAACCCTACAGTTTACCAACAAATTGGAAAGGTAATTGGAAAATGTAAATGAAATTACTGAAAAATGTAAATGAAGGGTGTGCTCAGGTTTCCTTATCGAGAACAACTGTGAACCAGCAGTGACATAAAAACCAGCAGGGAGAAAAGATAACCCTGTGTGCTTTTGCTGCCATTCACAGGATTTCTAAATTCAAGTAACACTCACAAAGTTTTTATTAAAAAAGTCGATGTGTAGCCTTTTGGTTGCAATTCAAGTTCTAATAAAACTGTTTATTGAACTCCTTGACCCCTTCCTGGAATCTGCTTGAGCTTCCCAGAACTTTGTGTCATGTGGTTCTCGGTCATTAATAACTAAGTATGACACAGCAGTTTAGACGCAAAGCAGCCTTTGCTGGGCGCGGGAGGCGCCAGGACAGAGCCCCGGGAGCACAAACAGCTCAGCGCGGGGCTCCGGAGCCAGTCCCGGAGCAGCGGGGCCGTGATGCAGCACCAGCAGAAAGGGCAGAGGCAGGAAGTGATTCATCCCAGTACAGTACAACGTGTGGGACACGATCCCCAGGATCGCAGCCTGCAGCCAGGACGAGTACAGTACCGGGCAGAGGGCTCTGGATATTGGATCCATCTCCCAGTCTGTTTACACTGAGATTCCCCTCCACCAGCCAGCTGTGCATTAAAAGCAGCATCTGGTGCTAAAGAGGGTCAGTGAATCGCAGGACCTCTGAATACATGGCTGCTCCATTCTGTCCACCCACTCATTTGCGTTTATAAAGCCCTTCTGGCTTCTGCCTGGAAATCTTTGGCTCTCAAACCAGAGATCTCTCCAGCAGTTCTCCGGTTTTTGGCCCTCTTTCCTGCCCCTTGATTCTGTGTAGCCATTCCCCTGCCAGCTCCCAGCCCCTCAGCCCCCTGTCCCATCACAGCCCCACGGATAATAAATCATCTCTTCTCCTGACAACTGGACTGCACTGGAAAGTGAGCGCCACTTTCCAAAGGGCAGAGCTGTTGTGTCTGCTGCAGCAAGATACATTCCAGGTACACTCTGCCTCAGTAATTACATGCTTAAAGGAGAGAAAGAGGCAGGGATGTTGCTGTGTGGAAAAGCTAATCACATCCCAGGGTGAGATGCTGTGCTTCAGCTACGGTGGAATGAATGAGACTCATTGTGAATTGATTCAAAAGTCTTATCTTTGCCAAATTTGGATCTAGTTACATATATGCATTTCCTACAAACCAAAGAAAAAACGTGTATGGACCTTTTGGGGAAATGGGTTTAGTTCCCTGTGCTGACAGTTGCTGTGATTTCACTAGAGAGGCGCAAACCTTGCTATAGGAACTTGGGCTAACCCAGTTCTCTCTCTGGGGAGAGATCCAGAGAATGAACTGGATATGCCAGGGCTGTGTTGCTTTGTGTAAGGCTGGAAGGTGTTCTGACGGGATGGGGATGGGACTGGTATTGACACTTCTCTAGAAAGGACCCAGCATTGACTTCAGAGGAACAAAGGACTCATCTAAACAATAAGATATTTAATATCATAATATATCTACTGAAGTCAACTGAAGTCAAAGGCTCACTGTCTTATCTGCTCTACTGTTAGCTGGTGTTAGCTAACACATCCCACACCCTGGTCTAGACAAAGCCTAGAACAAGGGAAGCAAACAAATGACAGAGAGTGAGGACTAAATGGAGACACAGTGAGAAAAGAGCAGACAGAAAGCAAGACAATGAAATGGAAAAAAATGACACTATCTTTATACTGAACAGGACAGCTGAGCTTTCGAGGGGTGCTCTTTTCCCTAATCCATAACACATGCTGGGTCTTAACTCCAGTGATGTGTTTGTTTATTTGTTGTGTGTTTTTGTAAAATGAATCACCCTTAGAAAAAAACCCGTGGATTTAAATTACAGAGGGCAAAAATCTCATTGTACGTCAGCTACTTTGGCAAAGCCCATGGGCAGTTCAAGAGGAAAAGCTACTTGGGAATTTTCTGGTGAAGAGTTTCTCTGTTGGTTTTCTTAAAGGAAAATTACCCTGTGTTGAACCCGAAATGTTTAATGGGAACGTGGCATTGGAACTGTCCTGCTTTGTATAAATATTAAGTAGGCTCTGAACTTGATCTGTCACATCTCACAGAAGTACTTTGACCACTGGGGCTTGAAAGGATCTCTTTATTTAGGTCCAGTGATCTGCTGAACATTAAATCAAAATAGAAGAGCACAACAGGAGAGCCCTAATGCAACCACTGCTCTGGGGAATAACACTCCCACATTAGACTTGTGGGCTGTGTTTGCCAGGCTGGATGTGCACACATGCATGCCATGGCTCCATCTCCATCCAGAAGCAACAGTTGCCCAAAGTTTACTTGGAGTCACAGAAATGTATGCGGGAAAATAAAACTTGACCAAACAAGTATTCACTGGCAGACAATAATGGCAATATTAAGACTGGCATTAAAATAAGTAAAGATGCTTTTCCCCCCACGTTCTTGGGTGTCTATTCCGTTTGGAGCAGGAATGGTGATGGATCAGACCAGCAATGCCCCAGCTCTTGGGGATGGTGGTTCCTATTGAGAGCTCTTGAGGACAGTCAGCTTTGGGCCTCTCTGACCATGTTTTCAGGTGACTGAAATGAAACCACTGCTTGTACATTAGTGTGTGGATCTCCAGCCACAATGTGGGACATATTCCGGTCACAAAACCTCTCCGAGCACCACTGGGACACTGTCAGAACAAGGGACAGCTGCACTTTGGTCCCATGGGAGTGACACCTCCCACCACTGAGCAGAGACAAGGTCACAGATCCAGGCACTGGGCTGATGATCTTCTCCCTCTCCTCAGGAGAAACAGCAGCAGGAAGAAGGCAGGAGGGCACGGGAAGTTCAGGAGATTTCACTTAACAGTTAAAACCTCTACGTGAATGAAGCCTTGAGCCTGTTTTGCTTCAAACAATGTTCCATTCAAAGTGTGACTCAACTTTTGGGGCCCGATCCAAAGCCCACTAAAGACAATGAGAGTTTTTCCATTGACTTGAGCAGCCTTTGGATGTGGGCCTTGATCCTGATCCTGAAAGCCCGATTCACATGAGAAAGGCACACAGGAAAGATCAGCTCTAGAAATCCTTGCTGAGATTGTACCCAATCCTTCCTTAGGTAAGCGTTCCAAACTAAACCAAGGAAGCCAATCTAGTCCCATGGTCTGCTCACTATCCCAAACTTCACCTAACATTTCATGGTCCCAGGATTTATAAGGATAAATCCTTGGTCCCACACCTCACAGAAGTGTTCATGTTTGCAGAGCCAATAAACTGGTTTTCTTCCCTCTTGGCTTTATTTTTCTAAGGGTGTTATCAGAACTTAATTCATGAACCATTTAGTGCAGACTTCAGTAGATGCCACACAGTTCACGTTAAAGCCTAAGGTCCAGTTGTAATTAAAAGTGTCTTCATTACATTAATGTTCAAACTATAATGGATGTTAAATTAATGGGGCAAATGCTTTCACATGGTGGTTTTTGGGACAGGGTTTTTAGTGGAAAAGGTATAATCTTTTGCAGTCACTTTGGAAGATAAAATTTATTATGTTGGAATAAGACGCCTTTAAACACCATTATTCAAGTGTAAAAGAAGAGGAAGACAAACAATGTAATACTTGGGCTTTGCAACTTCCTTCCCATAGGCCGTTCCTTCAAAGCAAGTGTCATGTGAAATTATTTTATTAATCCCTATCCTATTCACAAATTTCTGCCTTCTGTACACAAACATTCTGTCCCAGTGCAGCTCTTGCAGCGGGCAGTTGTCTGTCCTGGCACCTTCCTTCCCAACACATCTGGAGAGCTGAGTGTGTCCCCAGATGTCTTGGCTGCACCGAGCACAGACCCCACTCAGCATGTTTGCTTTGTGCCTGGCAAAGCTTCGCACACAAAAACTCCCTCCCTTCTCTTCAGTGCACACTATATGGTACATAAATAACATTTGGTTGTCCTGGTGGAGCTACAACATTAAAAATGTTTTCACTCATCTGGTTTGTATTAATTTTACAAGGGGAATGCAGTATATGGGGAAAAATCTTTTTTGCTGTTTGTCTAAGCATGTCTGCACCCCGGCCAGTGCCAGGCCCATGCCGGGCACACGGGGAGTGCTGCAGGGTGGTACCAACGGGGTGTGGGATGGGGCAGGAGAGCTGCCCAGGGACTACAGGTACAGCAGCTCCTTCACCTCCACACCCACCCTCGCAGAAATCTACTTGGGTGATTTCTGACCGAGCTTTTTCTTGCAAAGCTGCACTGCTGCATTTTCAGGCACAGCCAAAACCTCAGATTGCCTCACAGAACTGAGTGCTCCGGGATCCATAAACGTCATTTCCCAGGATAATCCTTGACTTTTGTTTCGGTCTGTTATTTCCCATTTAATACCCACAGCTTTTTAATTGTTATTATTATTTCTTATTATATCTCAAATTTTTAAGAGTCTCTTAAGAAGCATCAAGGAGGGCATTAATAATTAAAGAAAAATGTAGGGACTAATCCAAATCTCGGCTGACTTTACAGATGTGACAGACATTGGCGCTTGCCCCTGGGGAGGGAGACAGGAAGCTGTGGTGGGCCAGAGCCCTCAGCCGTCACTGGGCTGCACAATATTCCCTCAGGAGGAACTTTGCAAACCCAGTCACACAATAACCACCAGCAGCTCCTGCACTGCAGCTCCCCAGGGCACACCCGGCTGCTGCCGTGTTCAGGGTGGGATAACTCTTTCCACTTTGGTGCCACTGTAATACAACATTTATTTACTTGATTTATAAACAACCACTGACCTGCCACTTGACTTCAGGCATGTTACTTCAGGGTGCTGGTTTTACCTTCTGGTGGTCTCTCAGACCTTTAGTGCCTCTTCTAATCATAAATAAAATATAACCAGTGATGACAAGAAAAGGGAAAAATGAGATATGAATACGTGGAGAATGAAGGTGATATAACACATTCAGTGTTCAAATGGCATCTGCACCCAGACTGGATACAAAATCAGACTAATTTTATATGTCTGGCTTCTCTCACACCTTGTTTTGAATGTTTAGCTCTTGGATTGGTTCACTACATCAGTTCATACACTGCCATTACAAGGGGGAAGTACAAGATCAAACCTCAGCTTTAAGTCTGATTATATTCAAAAATAAACAGAGATTTACCCAACCCTCCTGCCATTGACTTTGGTGGGTACTGAGTTCATTTAAAAATGGCAGTACTACATCTGAATTGGTACAAAATTTCATATGGTGTACTAAAACTTAACTATAATTTATCATCATTAGACAGGCAGAGACAGTTCCTTGAATGCCAGATCTCCCACTCAGTGGGCTGTGCCCAGGGACAGCCAGACAGCCTGCACAGCACCTGTAAGGGATCCTGGTCAGGCTGTTGGTTCAAATTCAAGCCACCTTTCAAAACACAGCTTGAAGACTGAACTGTCCTTATCGTGAAGAAAGGATCTGTAAAACCAGAAATTGGGAAATAAGGAGGACGAGACTGGTAAGCACAAAGATTCTCCCTGTGACTCCCAGTGCTGGAATGACCCCAGCTTGAACAACCAAAGATGGGTGACTTGATTACAAAACAGGGTGGTAAACAGGGAAAGAGCATGGATGGAAAACATCAAGGGCTCAAATAAGGCCGATGCAGAAATGCCCTCCCTGGCTGCTGCTCCCAGTGCTGTGACACATTCCCACCATGGCAGGGTGGGTGGGGTGGGTTTGATCATTGCCTGATTGACGTTAATGACATTCCCCCAATGGCTGTGGCTTTCCTCACACCACACCCAGGAGGGTCAGAGCCACATTCTAGTTCTAATGTGAAAAACCATATTTTCAGTCAAGTTAAATGATGCCAGGTGTTTGTTCTGGTTGCCTTAACTAGAGGCACAGTCGAGCTCTGCCTGCACTTCCCAGCACTGTGTAACTCAGCTCTTCAGACTGTACCAGGTACCTGCGTGTAATCCAAGTCCAGCAACTAAATGGTTCACACTCCTCCTGTGCGCTGGGAGACAGCAACATCTGTGGGTGTGGATCCAAGCCCAGTGTGGTGTTGTGAACTGGCATGTTTATTTGTGTTGCCTGGAAGCCCCATTTAGGGATCAGGAGCACGTGTGACAGACACAAACCAAAAGCATGGCACTTTCCATGGAGGGGTTATTTACCTCTGCTGCTTCTGTCCTGCCTGTCAGGAAAAGCCTTCCTCCTGCCAGTGACAAAAATGCACCAGCAATGGGAACAGCAACAGGTCCCCTGCCCTAAATACCACGGTGCAAGATCTGAAGTGTCACCCAGTCCTAACAAAGTGTCTAACAAAGCATTCTGTAAAGCTGAAATGTTGTCGTAAGTTAAACTCTGACCTTCTAAGGCCAGTCCCCAAGGCCACTGAACATCTCTTAAGAAAGGAGAGGTGCATACAAATGCATTGCTGGCTTTAAAAGTGAAAGGTGATGTTTTCAGGTGCTCTGTACCAAAGGAAGAGGTCACATGGCCAGGATAAACACAGCAGATCCCCAGAAAGCTAATGGCGATTGTTAAAACTCAGAATTCCTGAAAATTGGAATCTGTGTTAGGACCCTGTTTTGGGAATTTCAGTTGATAAATAACTGATTGATGTCACATCCAAATTTAAGAATGCCAAGGAAGGTAGCAAAGTGCATGTGCTGAAGTTACCAGAGCCAGTCTCATGAGCTCCCTGCAGGGTGTCAGTGAAACCTGTGTGCCACAGACTCACCCTGGCTGTGCTGCTTGCATGTCCCATCCTGTTCTCCCTTCCACCCTTACAATCTCTGCCTGGGATCAGTACCAACCCTCTGGAAGCACACGCAGGTTAGCCTGGATTGTTCAATGGCACGGCTGGAGGAGGAGGAGGAGGAGGAGGAGGAAAGGAAGGCTGCCTTTCCCTGTGCTCCCTTGTGCACACAGTGCTTGGTGATGGCCGAGCCCACAGCAGACCCCGCCAGGCCAGGCCCCAGCTGAGCCCACGCCAGGCTGGCCCAGCCACGCTCCTCACACCTGGCAGGGCACTGGGATGGGGGGAACCAGTGGGTCAGAGCCATGGGGAGCCCCAAACACCTCGTGCAGACCCTGCCCAGAGCACAGCGCAGGCCATGGGGGCTGAGCCTGAACTCCCTTCACACTGGCACGGTCATCCCACAGACACACACAGTTCAGCACAGGAATTCCTCTGGGGTCTGAGAACCTGGCCGAGGGTGTCAGTGCAGCTCTGCTTACAGCACCATAAATATTTGTGTAAACATGTAGAGGAAAAGAAGGCATACCTTGAAATTAATTAGAACACGCTGAGAAAGGGAGATTAAATAGAGAAAACCTTTCCTATTCATATTCTGGACCAATTTCCTAATTGATATTTTTGAGGACAGAGATCTAAATCAGTCTTTTAACAGTCTACCTTCTTCCAAATTTTGCAAGAGCAATTTTTTCATTTTCTTCCATTTATCTGGTGACCCAGTCACACATATGCATTTTCTCAGGATTACCACAGTGATTCCTTTGTGATGATGGGTTTATTCTGCACTTTATATTAACGCTGAACAGTGAGGCTCAGAATGTTAATCATGAAAAAAAGAATAACAGGATAATCAGTGGTTGCTTGCAGAGCAGTGAAGCTGCAAATCAGCTGCTGAGGATAAATACCAGACACAGGCAGGCTTCAGAAGCAGTTCTGAAATACTTAAACACATTATATTTCCCTTAACATCGCCCTTTGAGGTCACAGTTGCTCTGAAACAAAACATCCTCCATACAGAACAGGGTTGACACCACTGTCAGGTCTTTCCAGAGGAAAATGGGGATGGGGCACAGGCTCCCACTGGGCAGTGGGTTCTTGCTGGGAGGAGCCAATTTCACCTGCTGACTAAAAACACACCTTCTGTGCACATCACTCCAAGAAGCAGTGCAGGCATTTCCAGCCAGTCATAGTATTGATCATGCTCGACCAATTAAACTAAACTCCAAAAGTAACTGTGGAATTTTGTGTTCATGCTGATATTAAAGAGGAAGAAACCAGGTTTTAACATGATTTCTATGGTAGTGGGATCTGCAGAGCAACAAAAGTCTGGGGACCACGAAGTGGTATTTCATGCACACAGGCAATGGTAAAGAATTCCAGGCAGTTTTGCTCAGGGTGCAAAGGGACATGTCATTTCAAGACTGAAATGACCTCCCTCCCTGGGCACGGCTTCTCCCGCACCCCAAGCGTCTGGCAGTGACATCACAGGCTACGCTGGTGACAGGAGATTTGGGGCGTTTGTGATCTGCCCCTTCCCATTGCCCTGCAAATCTGGGTCAGTCACAGAAATAAGAGGGAGACAGGAAAAAATAGCCCGGGAGAAGTGGTTCAGGCATTCCTGTGTGACGCAAAAGGCAGTGATGTCAGAGTTAGAGACCACAGACAGCTCTGCCAAAATGAATGGGATTCCAGCAGGCTCCAGCTGGTCTCATGGCTGTGCACTCTGCGTTGTTTCCTGGATACCAGCAATTCCCAGCTGTAAACTGCCAAGCATTAACCCTTCCCTGCTGCCGGTTTCCAGGCACTCACTCACGGGGAAGTTTCCCCTTCGCTGGCGAAACATTCCAGTATTTCATAACCAGGCATCTTGGATGAATCAATGGCCAGTTTAAAAATAACCCCCTGACCCCAAGTGTCTGGGAGAGCATCGTAACAATGGAAAAGAGAACCTTTTATACAAAGCAACATTTCTTATCCAACCCTTCAACTGCATCCCTGGGCCCTTGGGTTTCATTCCCCAATCACCCATGTGACTTACTCTTCAACAGTTCCAAGATCTCATTTTTCCTTTCCTACTTCTTTTTTTTAATTCTTTTTATCCCCTCCTCTTCCTTCAAGCTAATTTTGCTTCTTCCTACCTCTGGAATTAGAAAATGAGGAATGGCTTTAGTACCAAACATACCCTGGGAATAGATCTGAAATCCTGGACCTGACATACAACTCCCAGAAATTTTTGTGAGGGAAAGCATCCAAATCCTTAATCTAGTGGCTGATTCCTTCCTGGCACAAACTGAAAACCTAATTTTGGATCTCAAATGACTGAACTTCCCGAAAGTAAAAATCTAGGCATGAATTTTTTTTGATGAACTAGCCTTCCCACTGCTGGGAGGGAACCAGAGCCTGAACTCAGGCCAGACTGAAATAATCAAATATCTGATTTATTAATCACTATCAACCAAATTGCATATTTAAGAAAAATAATAAAATAACAGAATCTGGGAATGCTGACCCTGCAAGCTCCTCTTCCTTGGCACGTGGTCAGATCCCCATTCACCAAAGGGGCTTCAGCCCCCAGCACTGTGTCACGGGACAGCTTTTGTGGCAGCTGAGCACAAAGACAACCATTCTGGCACCACTCCTCATCCTCCAAACCCCCAGCAGCTTATTCTGCACAACGTTTTACTTCTTCTTGCACTACAACAGAGATGTGTTATTTACCACAAGCTCAAGCAGTAGGGAGGTGTAATTCCATTCCCTCAAGTCTTCTTTAGAAATAGTAAAGGTGAATTTTCCTTCAGCAAGACAGTGATACAAGAAAGAAGGTCAGCAAACTCAGCAAAATGGAGAGTGATAAAGAATATGATTTCTGGCTATAAATGCATCAAGCAAAAGAGGAAAGGAAGGAACAGAACAGACTAAGCTAAATACTATTGCTGGTGTAAGAGCAAATAGGCATGAACTGACTACCAATAAACTAAAGCTGAATGAAAACTAGAAGGCTCCAAATCAGTTCAACAACCCGATTCTAAAGCTGTTCCAAAGGGTTTAGCACAGACAGAACTCTCTCTTAAGAACAAAACTGTTCAGGCAACAAAACCCATTGTGTAGCTCGATACTGCTGAGAAGGCCCTTGAGTCAGCATCCCCAGCAGTCCTTTGTAGGCCTGTATTTCTGAGAGTTTCCCTTTCTTTTTTAGCTGCTTTAGCAGAGCAGAGAAGCATTTCCCTTTCATTTCACTTGCAGTACTGTTTTCATTTCTGAGAGCAAAGAGGAAGAGGAGAGGCTCTTTGCAGTCCTGGGACTAAGACACAAAACAGCCAGTTGGGTTTCTATCCCCACCTCCTCAGTCTGTCAGTCACTGACTTCTTGCCTGTTCCTTATCGTTGTTTCCACCCATTTTGACTCAGTTTATATCAGGTCAGAGCTACAAATAGAGACATCTTTCATCCTCCAGTGTAGCAGTGCTGCAGAGCCAAACACTGCTTCTCATGTGGAACACAACACCCACCCCCCAAGGTATTTATTACTGGGCATATATCATAAGTAAATATTGGGAGTAAGCATAAGTCCAAAGGAGTTGATCCCCAGCAAGGTGATGATGGTCCCTTATGAGCTTTGGAAACATCTTTGGGACTTTTGAATCCCAGAAAAGTGGCATCATTGACACAGGGTGAATTATTTCACGTATGGCACTAGTAGTAAACAACTAATATAAACCACAACTATGATAATGAAAACAGTCTAAAAATCTGAACTGTAGAAATACAGGACAATTTAGGTTGGAAAAGACCTCAGGAGGTCACCAGTCCAATCACCTGCCTCTCTGAGGGCCAGCTCAAATCCCTGTGAAAAGACAGGATCTCTGACAAGGCAGACATGCCAGAATAGGTCTAATTCCTCAACTGCCAAGGCAGAGTCCTGCATGGTCCCAGCAGCTCCCAAGGCAAGGCTTCTGGGATGTTCACTGTGATGCTCACATTGATCTCTGGGTTCCCCAGCTTGGGGGAAATTAATTTCATTTGAATCTTGCTCTCAGAATCAGTGGTGGTCCTGATCATTAACATGGAACCCCACTGAAAGACCACAGAACCAGAGAATGTGTGGGGTTGGGAGGGACCTCTGAAGACCATCCAGTCCAAGCCTGTGCTAAAGCAGGCCAATGCTCCCAAGGCCAGGTCAGTGACACCAAGGTGTCAGAGCAGCCAGGCCAGCACACCGTGATTAGTCACAGCAGAGATGAGACAAACCTGCTGGGCCTCTTTGCCCCTCGCTTTGTACTGATGTTCACAGATAAAGCCATGTGGGAGCAGCTGGAAAGAACTGCGTGTCCTGTGGGAGCTCTTATCAAGCCCAGGGAGCAAACAGCCAATAACCACGCAGCAAGGCACCTTCGAAGTGTAAAAAGCAGTCTGTTGTTTTAAACTGGGTTAGTCATCAACAAGTGGCTGCAGTGTTCTTCAGTCCCTCAGTTTCCCCTCTCCAGTCTCCTCCCTCTGCTGGCATTGTCCTAAGAATAATCTATAGACAAGAACAAAAATCTTTCACCGTTTTTAGGATCCAGCTTGTGTCACCTTGCTTGGAAGTCTGACATGTTTTTTTCTATCATTGTTTGCTCTTTCTCCTTTGAACTGTAACCTCTTGGGACAGGGACTTTTTGCCATCCAGTGTTTATCCAGCATAACCATATTCCTCAGAGCCTCCCTCTGGCAATGCCAGGCTACACAGGATTTGCTTCTGTGGTCCTTCCCTACTGAAAACAAACTCAACTCCTGGCAGCCAGACCCTGATCAGAAAAGACTCCCATGAAGGTCAACTCAGAGTGGGTCAAGAGGTGTCCGAGACGTGGGACTAAGTTCAAACCACAGAATTAGCTGGGACAGTAGGATGTAGATACTTAGCAAATACCTCTACCCGTAGTTCTTATCATGGTTAATTCCTCAGAGTAGCTTCTCATCAAAGCTGCAATCCCTGATTATTATTTTAGCTTGCCAGTTTGGTTGTAGAGTTTGACTCCAACGTGACTGCAGGATGTCTTAGGGAAAATGCCACCACTGCCCTCTCCTGTCCTTTCCTTGTCTCCTGCTTTCATTCCTTCTTTTCCCGGTTTTCGTTAACTCTGGACCTACAATCTTACGCATGTGACACAGAAGGATGCCTAAGACATTTTTTGTGCCCTGTTCTTCGTGCTGTTTCGGCTCCCTGGAGGCACGAATTGTCCCTTCCTGTGTTTGTTGTACCGCAGAGAGCACGGAGGGCTCGCCAGGGGCTGTGACACCCACTGCGGGGCTGCAGCAGAGCCTGCCCAGCCCTCCCCTCTGCCGAGCTGCCTCCGGTGTACCGAACTGGCAGCGATCAGTTGTTCTCCTGGCACTTCGCACCAATACCCCTTCTGAAAACCTCTCTGCTAGGTCATGGAAGAACTCTGGGCAAGGCTGTGTGCTTTACAGAGCAAGAAGAGCATCCCAGGAGTGAAGACAAGTTTGGGGCAGCATCCCCCCTCCCACTGATCTAAGAAGATTTGGGTCTGTGCTCTGTTATTCAATTTTGATGAAAAATTAACAAATTGTAAAATCAATAATAGTTACTGATAACGCAAAAATCTGAAAAAATGACAGGCTAATGATGCCCAAATCAGGGGGCAGGGAAGATGAGAGAACACAGGCAGTGATCTTAAGCACAGCTAAGCACACAAACAGCTCATTCTGATTCCTTGCACAGTGCCTTAGCCACACAAACTGTGGGAATCACGTATAAAACTGTACCACACACACCACAGGGCATGTGCTGTGCAGCCCAGGGGCTGCTCTGGGGACGGGGAACACCAAAAGGACAGAAGTGTCAGACTGAAGACTTTGTTGAAGAGCTTTTACACAGAGACAGACTATTGAATAATTAGGAAAATATTCATCAGACACATTATGACCAGAGTCTCGTTTTGTCCTACATGAAAAGGAGATGTGGCATTTCAGTCGAGCCTCCTCCAAAATAGTTGAGAAACAGCAGATTCCACATTCCACCTCTCTGACACTGACGATAAAACAAAAGATATGGAGTGCAGAAGGTATGTAAAGATGTGCCCCTTTGCCTGGGAGAGGCTGCACAAAATCACACAGATCTGATTTCCTGCTGGGCCTAGCAGGCGGTCAGGACAAACCCTGGACATCACACCCTGTAAGGAGCCATTTCACCTGGAAGGACAAACACAGGGAAACAAGAGGAGATTTCTGGCTATTCCCAATTTCCTAAGCACGAGTTACTAACGAGGAAGGAATGTTGAAAGATCCTTTCTGACCACAAGAGCACCCAAAGTCACGGTACAAGCAGCTGAATTCCTAACTGTGTTTCTGGGAATGGGAGGGATGCAGAGCACTGCAGATGGCACCTGGGCACAGCACCCACCACTGCCATCCACTTCAGTTCAGTTCCCATCAGGGCTGCTGCTTGGACAGAAAACAGCTGGGAGTAGCAGGGGAAAGGTCAGTCCAGTGGACCCCAAAAGAGAATTTTAAGTCAGAGAACACCACTAAGACATCAAAAGCTACACACATCCTGTCCCTTCAGTCCCTGTAACAAACCAAGTTCTCCTTCAGCTGCAGAAGGAGCTCAGCCTCACAGGACAGCCTGAAACACCCAGCCACCCCAGCCCTTCAGCCTCCAGCCCAAGAGAAGTTCCTCTGAAGTAGATTTATAGATCCAAAGGCTGAAAGACCTGGAAGGGAATATTATGGCACTTTAATTTGCCTTGACTACAGAGGCTGTAATTCTTCTTAAGGCTAAACTAACACACACGATCTTGAAAAGGATCTAATCCCACTGTGATTGTTCAAAACCGGGTGAAGCCACTGCTGTCCCTGATCAACAATTTAATGACCTTCACTGCTGGCAAGCTGTGTATTGTGTATTTTAAAGAGACTTTTTTCCCCCTTTTGATTTCAGCGTGAGGTCTGGTGTCCTTGTCTGCACAACTGAGGTGTCCCAACTACCACACGGCTTCCATTGCAGAGATTATTCAGGGTGGACAACTAATTTCTACAATCCTTGCTTTGAGATGAATTTAGCTTCCAAAATTTGTTTACCAGCTACTGGATTGTTTTGTCTTTTCAATCCCTTTGGGAGTTTTACATCCTGGTTTGAGTAAGTGGACATCAGAGCAAGACATTGCGTTTAACTAAGAGCATTACTAACATAGAATAGTTTTCATTTTTCTGGAGGTCTAATGGCTCTGTAAGCCATGAACAACTGCACAACTTAAAGGGACAGCCTGGCTCTCCAGCCACTCCTGTTTCCTGATTCTGGGTGTTGAAATTATGTTGGTTTGGGGAGTTTCTTCGTTGTTTTTTGTTTTCTTTTCTTCTTAGACCTTTTTTTCCCCTGCATGCTATGAAAAGAAGCTCTTCATGAAAAGTTAGAGGAGAACAATCTCCCTTGGCCTTTCTCCAGTTCCTGGAGGTAAAAGCATGACAAGCAGCTTTAGTTCATAAAACTGAAAAATAATCTTTGCCAGATTTTTCCCAATTAGAGACTATCAATCTTTACAATGAAGCCCTTTATTTGCCATAAACAAAGTCCAATTATACCTCAGTAGGAAAAAGGAGGAGCAGGTGGTTCCACAGTCAGAATGTGAGCACCAGGAAGGTGGAAGGGCTTTGGTTTTAACTGTTTTAACTCTTTGCATGCCATATCTGGGTTGCAATAATGATAACTTAGCTGTGGGTAACTGCCCCAAGTCACAGATGAACTTTGATGATCCCATCACTCAGAAGCAGAGAATATCCAAGCATTTCTAGTCAAAGGTTCTCCAAAAGTTTCTGGCACCATTTACAGTCCATATCCATGCAAAGCACAGCTGGAAACATAAATGGGGCAGCTACAAAGTGCTGTTGCTCCAGGCACCACCAAGGTCTTCACCACATGAAGACTCACCTGAGCTGGACGCTCAGAGCTGGACTGTCTCCCCTTCCTGATCACAACAGTTCTGGATGCAATGGGAAATCAGGGACATGCACTCCACAAAGTGGCCTGGCTCGTGGCTTCTTCCAAAAAGCATCTCTTTGCTCTGTTATCAGACACACACTGGACAGGCCCAGCTGTCATTTTTTAGTCTAATATTTATTTCAGTGAAGATAGGTCCACTTTGAAATTATTTTCCATTAAGATACATAGTCACAAAACGTTTAGGGACGCCCTTCTGTCACGGAAGGTGATTCACCATTCTACCCATACAGGCCATGATTCATTTGGGTTGGTTTGTATTATGAGTCTTATTTTAGCACTTGGCTGTCCTTCATCCATTTGGATTAGATTTGTTTGCAAAACTAGTGCACAGGATCACTATAACCTGTCACATAAAACAACTGTTCACCCTCATATTGGTAGTGTTGTATTTTATTGCAGCTCATTGGAAAATTACGGTGCATTTTTTCACATTTTGTGTTTTCTATGTGGCACACTGTAAAGGGAACATGATGTTGCATGTGCTACTAAAATAAAATGCTTCTTTTCCTCATTTATATTCCAAAAGGAAGTTACTTCACTGGAAGTGGAGCGTGTTCAGAGTTCCTAAGGTGCAAGGTTGGTATTCCACACATGAACATTTCCTGAGTTCCCCTGGGACTGCAGCAGACCTGCGTGCTGGCCCCTGCATCTGGAACCACACATCTGGGAGGCAGAATTAGAACCAGAAGCCAAGCACGTTGTAGCCTTCCAAGCACGTAGCCAGAATTTCCAAAGTGACAGGATGTTGTGGTATCTCCCTGATACCACATGAATTACAGTTCCTGTCGTTTTTGGCCACATGGCATCATGGGATCCCATGGTGTCCAGTAGTTCCACCAAGAGAATCACAGGAGAATAACCCAGCTTGGCCTCTGGGGACTGCAAAAGAGCTTGGTAACCCCTGGTGTAGCATGTGCATGTCAAAGCATCTGCTGCAGATGGCATTTGTGTGACCGGGCTTCTCCTTCTTGAGGAACTAAATATGGATTTAAATGCACTGGGTGCTTTACTGAGCCCAAGTCAAAGCGTTCTGGATGAAAACCAGCAATGGAATTGGAACTGCAGCTGTTCCCAGTGACACAGTTGCATTTCTGCTCCTGCGGGGCTGAGAAAAGGAGCAGTAAAAGGGAAGTGGGGAGATGCAGGCAGCATCCTGCTCCTGCCACTGAGCACAGCCCCACACTGCTCCTGCCTCTCCAGCCCTGCTGCCTCTCCTGGGGTTCAGGTACTGAGGCAGATGATGTGTCTGCTCAGCTCTGAGGTGGGATGAGCCCCCTGAGCACAGGCACTGCCTGGGTCAGCTGGGGGCTCCCTGGCCTCAGAGCACACAGCAGCAAGTTTAGGCTCGGGAGGTTTTGCTGCAGCCCAGCAGAAGCAGCTGCTCTCCCACAGCCACAGGCACTGAACAGGCACTGAGGGAGTTTATCCCGAACCAGCAAGGTTTGCAATACAGCACACATAACCTTCCCTTTCTCTTGCCTTACAAAGCAAGCTCAAACTTCATGAGGTTCCCACTCTCGCCAAGGCAAGGTGTTTTATACTGTGGGTGTTTTCCTTCTGTACAGAATAATGGCAAGACTGCTAGGACTGAAGAGCTCTATGTCCCTTCAGGACATGGCATGGACTTTGCAGAGTGGCACAGAACATCCTGCAAATAATTCCTACGGCCTTCCCTGTGAAAACAGAATTCACAAAGAATCTTCTCACCCTCAGACACTCCAGACAAGTATGGCATTATTCAGAGAGGAAGCGTGCCCACAGACCAGACAAAGGATACTGGCTTTAATCTTCCTTATGCCATAAACACTCAGTGGGACTTCAGAGGGATCACTTCAATCTGATCTTTATTCAGTTTGCTATGGACTTCTGTGACAGCCAGTATCTGTTTGATTTGTCCCTAGTTGTGTGTTGTTTTCCTTTACAAAATAAATGAGTGGGTCTGAAGAAATCCTGTGGAGGGAATGAGAAATTGCTTCTTCCCTTGAGGAGCAATTGAGACTGGCTGGGGACAGAAGGTTCCAGAGCAGAAGAAAGAGCATGACAGACAAATGGAGTGGGACAGTCACAGCGAGGAGCGAGGAGCCTGTGGCTCTGACACTCCTGAGAGGGAGGATTGCACAAGGACCATATTATTTTATAATATGAGAAGTAAAATCAGAGTGGAACTTCCAAAGAAATGACTTGAGGAGAATTCAGCTGCATCCTTCCCTATCTTTACAAGCATCTTATAATGGAATTCAGGACATTCCAGGGGCTTGTACCACAAATGACCTGAGCTGATATTTAGAATATTTGGCTCTGCATTCAGCAGCAACACTATCAAATGTAGTAGCATCAAAAAATATGGCAGTCTCTGCACAGAAATAAGAAGGCCACTGTAATTTCAAATGCACAGACAAAGTGTCTGGTAAGGGTCAGTACCAATCTCTCCACAGAAATACACTTCACCCCTTGCTTTCTGATTTTATTTTCACTTCTTGGATCCCTTATTCTCTTACTCAAGATGGAAGCAAAAATCAAACTCATCTTGATTAACTGCAAAATAAGCACTGGATAAAATTAGAACAACTTCTGTTTATTCTTTCTCAAACACCTTGATCCTCTTCCACAAAAGGGTGTGTTGAGACTGTGTGACAGGTGCTTTTCCCTGCTACTCCTCAGTGCCTGTCTGCTGTGCCTGAGAGCCACCTACACCTCCTCCTGGCAGCAGGTGCCTTACAAAGGTGTGTCTGGGGCCCAGCCATTAATTCCCTGCAAGTCTGAGAGATGAAAATCCCAGGAGAGCAGTGAAACAGCCCGTGCTGTCAGCACACCAATTAAGCTGTCAGAGTTCTGATGGCTAACGCTTTTTACACGATCATTAACTCTTTTGCTTCCTCTTTGCATCAAATTGAAATTTTACTGTCAACTGTAAAACACTCCAGGAAACTTTACTAGCTCAGATACAATAATTTTAATTTCAGGTGGCATTGCTCTCCCCTGACTACAGGCTACTCTTATCTGGTTCACCTTTCACTTCTAATTCAATATTTCATTTCCCCTGCAATTTAACAGACAAGGGGTCTATAGGCTCCCCCACAACAAACTTTTCAGACAAGCTACATTATTATTTAAATTAGGACATAAACCACAGAGTCCAGCATACAGTCTGTGTATGACCCCCATGGATAACTCATCCCTGGGGGTGTCTCTGGCACTGGCAGCCTCTTCCTAACCTAACATGGTTTTCCAGGTGCTTCCAGTGCTCTCTCAGAGCACAGGGGTGGTGCAGTTGGACATATCACCTGCTCAGCAAGAGTCCTGATCCCAGCCAATGTCAGGTGATGGACAGTCACGGGAGAGAGCCTGGCTCTGCCTCTGGAACAAAGACAGAGCCACAAGCAGAGCCCCTGAGCTTTGGCTCCCCAGGGAGCTGAGGAAGAGTGGTGGCTCACAGCATGGTGGCATCTGAGGGGACACTGAGCGTAGTGAGGGCAGTGAAAACTGAGGTGCCACCACCTGCTCTACAGTTGCTAAGAAGCCTCAAAAAGAAACATCCATTTTTGCTTCACATAAGAAACCCCCTAATCTCAGCATCCGGGTTTGTTCTAAATATTTGGATGGAAAGGTCCATATAGAGATGAAATCTCAGTTCTGTAATTTTAAGTGATACATACATAGCCAAACCATGGGAGAAGGAGGCCAAGTGAGGGAATAGAAGCAGCACAAATTCTAATTAATGAGAGCCTGGAGGAAAGGCCAAGGCAAATCCAACTGTTCCCAGTAGAATGAGGAAAAACCCATAGAATGCAGAGTGTCTGGTCTGGCTTTTGATTACATTTGCTGCTCTTGTTGTTTGCATCCACTTAATTTTAATTGCTGGTTGCTGTGTCACTGTGGCTTCGATGTGATTTCCCACAAACCAGCACCTCACCTGAACAGCTCCTCAGCCGGGTGAGGCAGGACAGATTCTAGTGGAGAACACAGGAAAGGAACTACCCAATTTCAAGGAAACTTGCTTTCAGTAATTAAAGACAAATTAAGTATAATTTGTGTGTATGTAAATGAGATGTTAAATTGATCCCACGTGTATAATAAGACGGGCAGAGATCAGGGCTTTGGAGTGTTGGGAACTGCATGTGTATAGACATCTGTAGATATACATACCACAGATATGCATGTGTGTATAAATACATATACCAGATATATTTAAGCACATACCTGATGACACTTCAGAAAACTGTGCTACTTTTTATCCTTCTGTATTGCCTTAAATGCTGCTTCAGGTTGTAACAGTGCATTGAGTGGAATGTGTTGGAATACCGAGAGAACAGAATATTGCTTTGAATCCCTGTTGCTTGTGATGGCTTTTAATACCACCCTAAAGACAGTAAAATAAAAAATTACCCATTGCATCAGTATTTCTGCTTATATTCTCTTCATTATTACAGGTGACTTTTCAGGAGTGACAGGAATTATTGTAGCAATTGTCAAAAAGGTAAAAATGATGCTCAGGTTGCAGGCAGTTACAAGAATGATGCAAAATCAGGAAATCAGTTTTGTTCAGCTTATAGTTTCAATCCATCTGCCTTTTGATTTTTCAAATCCACCCCCTCATCCTTCCAAGTTTTGCATCACATTTCATATTGTCACCCCCCAGGAGATTTTTGCATCACGTTTCATACTCTCAGCCCCCCAGGAAATACAGAGGGAGACAGTATTATTCTGCAGGTGCTTGTTCACATTTCTGGCTGCTTTGGCATCTCCAAATCAATCCTAACTCCGTGTTTTCCCAGCGTATCAGTTCTGCTGTACCCCATCACATGCTCCTCTTCCCACAGCTTTCTCTTGATTGCTTCCATCAATCCTCTCCAAGCAAGTGTTGCAATGAGGATGAACATAAAAAGCAATCCCAGAAACTCTCAGAAGGAGAGAGGGGAGAAGTGAACTTGCCCTAGATTCTGTTTTCTCTCTTGGTAAGAAAGTTCCCAAATGGGATGTTCCTGCAGGAATGCTTGCCTTCTCATTAAGCTGGGAGTTTACCCCCAGGTAGGTCTGATCTATTCCAGAGGGCAAAAGCTTCTAACAGGACAAGTTCTAACTCGGTCCAGCCAAACCCTGCCACTCACACAACAAGGTGGTAAATCAGCAGCATTTACAGCAGTGCTGTCATTCCCTGGGCAAGAACTCCTGGATCATAAACAGCCCTGCTGGAATCACAAACCACCATTTATATGCCAGGTACTAAACATAGAGAGCCACTTCAGAAATGTCAATATCACTGTTTCCATCAGCATAGATAAGTAAGGCTTACAAGAATAAAAATTAAATAAGCAATGTTAAAAATAATTGAGCTGACTAAGGAACGCAACCAGATGTGGAATGAAGACACATCACACATATGACTCAAAGCTGATGGAAACAAACTAGTCAAATGAATACTTGCCAGTAGTATTCACCCAGCTCTTGGCTAGATAACTCATGATTTTGCTCTGACTTTGGCAATTTTTTAGTGTTTTTCTAAACGTGATCCCCCCAAAGTGTCCCGCTGGTTCCTGGACACCCTTTTGCCGTTCAGACTCAATCCTGCACAGGATGTGTCCGACATGTGATGGACACAGCAGGAGCACTTTTGTTTCTGCCAAGATGATGCATGGCTTGTCTATCTTCAGCCATTCTCAGAACCCACATTAAGCTCCTTGGTCACTCATAGGCCAGTGAGTGGCAGATTGGCCTCTTCCACTACACAACTGCAGGAACTAATAGAAACCCTCATGCTGCCCTTAAAAAATCCAGTCCTCATGAAGGGTAATACTTAGAGTCAATCTCAGAGCTCCAATTACAGAAGGTAAAGAACAAAACCCCATAATTGCTATCACTGAAATATCTCAAGGCTCGGACCCAACCAAAATAGGGTGAGCAGGGCCCTTCCACCCGGAGAAGGGTGTATTTCATCCCTGCCCCTGGCTGTGCCGCTCCTGGGCCAGGGCAAGTCCTGACACACGGCTCAGCTCCCCTGGCTGTTTTGCTCTCCCTGCTCCCAGCAGGTCCAGGCATGGGTTGTTTCTTTGTGTACAAAGGGTGGTATTGATGGAAACAAACAGCTGAGCCTTGTGGGACAAGTTCTTCAGGTGGCTTATGGGAAGGTGCTTGGGATTTTCCCTGTTCCTCTTCCTCCTTATTGTTAAACTGCAGAATGTACCTGAGAGTCACCCCGGCCCAGAAATGCCAATACTGGGATTCAGAACTGCCTACTGGGATTCAGAGGTGGCTTGTCAGAATTACTACTGGATCTTCATCCAGACGTGGCTGATTTAGCAATTTAGCCAGATGCTCAGTAAATAGGATTTTCTCTTTCACCTTCTTAGGATTTCTCTCACTGTAATTCTTTTAGCCATAATTCCCCACAACTAATTCATCATCTCCCTAATGAAACTTTTGCATCACATATTATTTGCACCATTAAACTGTTTTGCTATCAAATCCAGCCCAAAGCTTTCCTAGTTTACACTGACATGACTCAAAGACAGAAAGGACTATCCCTGTTCTGGTCTGACCCTTATAAATCATGGTCCTTTGATATCACCCCAGTGACATTTTAATGTGACCAGTAATGTTGTTTGGCTACAACATGCCTTTCAGAAGGGTACCAGAAGACAAATCATGGAGAATCTGCCTCTGTGTTTGACAGTTCCAATGGTTTCAACAGTCATTGCTAAAATTATCTAAAACTGGCTGCCTGACAATCTTTTACTCAGTTCTTGTTTTACCCAACTTCACATCTTAAACATTCTACTACTTACTGGTGTGACCACAGGAAACCCAGGGAAGGCTTCAGGTGTGTGCAGCAGTGTCTGAGGGACACACAGAGATCAGATATTTGGCCTCATAAATTAGATGACCCTTGATAAGCCAGTGGAGTATTTTCTTTAAAATACAGCCAGTAGAGAACACACAGACTGAAATATTTCAAACATATTCTGTAACTGCCACAAGGCCCTATGAGGTCTTCTATAACTCCTGAGCTGCAGCAATTTCCAGTTATTAAATGATTCTTAATCATACAGGCATAGTTCTTTGGTGATAATGTTTATTCACTGGGAGTTACTCTGGCATTTCAGTATGACATCATATATTCCAGTTGTAGAGACAATAGACCATGCCTTTTTCCTTTCTTGTTTTTTGGGTTTTTCTTAATGTGGACAGGAGGTGTCTAAGGTCAGGTCCTCTAAGGAGAATTTGGCCTTTAAAGCTTTTTGTTTCAGGCTCTGATTCCAATTATAGTTGTAGTTCCACCCAGCCTGAGCGATTTTTATTAAAAAAAAAGTTACAGGCTAAATTAATTTCTGGTTTAAATCAGTGGACATGCATTGGGATAAATTTGGCTCAGTGAAATAATGATGGCAGAGCAGCTGAGCCACATGTTTTACTATGCTGAGCACAAAGACTGGATCTAACTGTTTCTCCCAATCCTTTTTTCTAGACACGTGAAAGTAAGGAAACAAACAAGAGACCTGCCTGGCAGAAGAAAGACAGTTCTGCTAGAGAAGTCACATGCTGACTGCTGATTTTCATATTCTTCTCCTTTAAATACATGTAGGGTATTATTGTCTCTGTCTCAATCCACAGCAGCTTATGTTAAATTATCCATATTTCTAATAAGCAATATAAATAATTAGGCAACAGTACATGACAAGAAAATTACATTTTGAGCTACTGCTGACATGCCTTTGGTGTTGTTGGCAGAAGCACATTATTGTGAAATGGAAATTGAGCTGAAAAACCCCAGTGAGAAGAACTGGAGAGAGCACAGCACGTCCAGTGCCAGGTAGTGCTGCTGCGAGCAGGGATGTCCCAGGGCCAGTCCCCGAGTCCCTGCTCACTGCCAGCACGAGCACAGACCCCTCGGACCCCTGCAGGGCTGCTGAGCACCCAGGGCTGCAGCTCAGCACCCACCCGTGCTGCTGAGCACCCACCCGTGCTGCTGGCCAGCAGTGGGGCAGTACCACACAGACATAAAGCTTGCCCCAGAGAGCTCAACATTTAGAAGAGTTCATGAAATGGAGAGCAAGTGTTTGTTTCAGAAAGTTCTGTTCTGTTTTAAGCCACAAGGCCACACTGTAAATAAACAGTGAGGACAAGCCAAGGCCATCATTACATGAGTAAAAGTGTATAGAACTGGGTATTTCTACTCATGACCTTACATAACACCACCACCTCCCTTCAAAAACAAAAGAGTCTGAACAAACAAGAGTTCAAACACTGCAGCTCCTTGTCCAGCAGGCCAGTGGACAGTTATCCACTGCACTGTAGCCCTGCTTTTAATCACCACAAGTCCTATGAATGCTGGCTACAAGATTACTCCCCTCCCAAAACTGTCAAGGATGTTGATCCTCCAAGTGTGGTCAGCCAATGGTCTGACACTTTCCTGTCCCCAGGACCAGAAGGGATGATTCAGCAAAGAGGGTGTCTGCAATGTGACATTGCATTTTGTGTTTTCCTCTGCTAGGAAAATGTCTCTCTGAGGCTTCCAGAAGAGCAGGAAAAGCTTCCTTCATCTTTCCTCTGCACTGGTCTGAAAAGCAGGCCAGAGGCTTTAGTCCAGGGCTGCCACAGAGTGCTGTGTGTCGGGGTTCCCCCCGAGGAGGAGCAGCCTCACGGTGCTCTGTTTGCCAGTGATACCCCAAACCATGGTGAGCAGCAGCAACATGACTGGCCAAAGGCTGGGACATGATTTATGTCATTCAGTGCTGGCACACGGCACATTTCCATGGCACAGACAGGACCACATCATTCTAGGGAACTGCTTCAGTACTTTTTGGAGAAAAAGAAAAGGGAACCTTCTCCCATGGCAGGGGGTGGAACTAGATGACATTTAAGGTTCCTTCCAACACAAACTATTCTGATTCTGTGGCATTATTTCCCTATGTTAAGTGAAAGAACAGCTCAGGAATTGCAGTCCTGCCTGCAGCCCAGTATTTCACAACCAAGCACCTCTGCCACAGACACCTTCAGGCATCCAGGACTTTCCAACTTGGTACTTACTCTGTTCCAAATAATCCCTCTACTGAACATGCAAAAATGTATTCATCCCACAGGGGTAAAGAAAGGCAGCAAATGCTTCAGGAGAACAGATCTGTTCCTTTTTTTGATTATCAGGTTCAAGGCAGACAAAATAGACCAAGAATGAGATTAGCATGGAAGAAAGGAGTTTATACAACCCATTGTAAGCACCTGGTTGCACTGGAGAATTCTGGTTGCTCTCAAGTGAGGAAGGACTCAGAAACCATCGTAGTGCTGTTGTTTTGGTAAGGCAGAGCCGGTCACTGCTGCCATGCCAGCTACATGGATCATCTCAGCCACTGATGGGAAGTTCCAGCTCCCCAGTCACTGGAAGCCAGGCTTAGAAGGAAGTTCAAAAAATCATCTAGCAAAGTGTTGAGGTGGGACTGCTTTCCCCCTTCCCATCACGAAGAGAGAGGCTGCAGAGCCAACCTTATTGTGGGTCCCTGATCATTTACCATTCCTATGCCACAGTATTCTCTGGCAGATGTTCTACTTTGCTTTGCCCCCACCTCTTCCCACCTCCAACAAATTTCCTCTTTTTCATAAAGAACACAGTATCACAGGTTTCCAGGAGTTAATGATTTACATTAAACAAACACAAGCATGTCACTGAAAATCTTGTCAAAAGAGCTAAAAAACGCCATGTACATGTCAGGTGGTTGCATGATTTGGAGAATGAGGGATCTGCTTGAACGTCCTGGGCTTTTGGCATCAAGGGTGACCTTAGAGAAAGGTCACATGGAGTTGTCAGCCCACAGCAACGGGGTGTGACACACAGGCTCCTGGAACAAGCTGCAAGCCTCAACATTTGGCACACAGCTCACCTGAGCAGCCCTTGCCCAGTTCAAGGAGTGGCCAAAGGAGTGCACTTTGTTCTGTTGCACTCAACTGATTTCTAAATCTCATTTCCCAAACCAAACAAAAACAAATGTTTCGTCTTCAAATCATCATCACAAGTGTCATGGTTGTCAAATGAATTTCACTGAGCTCCTACTCTGATCATCATGATCACAGTAATGTCAAGGACCTTTGCAATTGGCCTGAAGCTGAGCCTGAGGGGAATCTGACCCTCAGCCTCGGATCAGGATACTCAAGCCTCCAGTGATATTTCACTACACTCAGATATATGTGAGGTTTAAATCTTCTGTCTTAATTCATGCTCTCTATCAGCAATATGAAGATTGAACCTATGCTCCATACTTTCTACTTTCATTCCACTCTTCCAAGGTAAGACATTTGCCAAATGGCTTCATAAAGGAATGGTAAATGTGAGTTGTTTGGGGGTTTTCTAATCTGAATCTGCTGTAGGGTTCAAGCAACACAGGTCTAATGAACCCATGGGTTCCTCTGGTACTGGGACTGCTGTCAGCACACAACACAACACACACAGGGCAGCAAATGGCCTTTGTTTACCTAAGAGGTGGCCTCCAGAGGGTCACAGCAGCACACGCTGTGCACACACGTAGCCAGACCATGGGGAACCTACGTCTTTGTGGTTATCTTTGGTGGGAGCTGACTCCTGGTATCACAGCCTGACACTGCCCCTCTCTAGTACAAGGTTCCTGTGTTGATACTGATGATTTCAGATTTTATCCCACACAAACGTTTGGTTTCTGAACAGATGTGGCCTCAAGATTTACAATTTTACATCAAAACAATATAAATTTGAAAGATTGCTCTATTGGTTTTACGTGACTTCACTGCTTGGCTTTATTCTTTTCAGGTTTTCATACTGAATCCTTAACACCAGTCTAGTATAATGCAGCCAGATAAACAGCTGGAAGTCAGTATTAGCTGTCACAAACAAAGTAAACAGAAATATTTGTAAATATATGTAAGAAGTCTTGAATAGCCAGCTCGATCACTTGTATATCTCCTATATCAGTCTCTCTTGGATAATGAAATAAACACTTTACAAAAGGTCAGTTAGCCAACCTGCCAAGAGCCTACCAAACAACCCACACAGAGAGGGCACAAGGCAGATAGAAGGTTTAATTTGACAGGAATAGCAATTCATTTAAGTTCCTGTCTTTCCATGTGGAACCAGTTTTACTTTGTTTCACCTTGCTTTGACATTTTGGGTTCCATCCCCACAGCGTTTCTAGACTGTTTTCCTCAAAAACTTGTTCTATATGTCAATTATATAAAAGTTAAATGGCACTGGGAGCTTCTAACTGGTTCTGAAGTACTTGCAAATGAGCTCTTGCTACTGAGTCTTCAAACCCAAGGATAATCCTCTCTGAACTTTATCAAATGAATTTATATTTTATTAATTTACAACATCTGAAGCCCCTGTATTTTCCTGCAGGAGGTGTCCTGGCTCTGGCAGGAGCTGCCCCTTGCCTACAGGGTGATTGCACACAGCATTCCCCAGAGCTCATCACTTTCTGAAAAGAAGGCCCACATTCACCAGCCCATTTTTGATTTTTACCCCCATTAGGATGGAGAGTAACCTTGAGAACAGACTACCCCTTGGAAGCCTCATTTCCTGTGAACGTGCCATACTCTGTAGGTATGGGATTTCTGCCCTCCCAGCCTGGAAGAGCAGAGTGTCCCCCAAATCTGGAAGGTCACACATTGCAGGATGCAGAAACAGCCCATCAATCCAAGGCAGCTGCCAATGGAACGAGTGACTGCAGCCTGATCCCTTGTGCAGTTGGTACAGACAGACACACAGGCACAGAACCTGAGGCTGACTTCCTTGTCAGATGGACCTGCCGTTCTGTTCTTGCTGTAGTGCTTTAGAAAGGGGCATCAGAGCCTTCTACTCACTGCTGGCACAGGACAGGATGTAATACAGCACATCACAATCAGACTGCAGCTACAGGAACCTCTGTGGATGTTTCTAAGCACATCAGCAGGTCAAAAGGACATACTGCATAACCTGACCTGCCACATAAAATAAGTTATTGGATTTCTTTGAGTTAATGAAGTTATTGGATTTCTTTGAGTTAATTGAATATTTCTATTGTAGAAAAATATTTCTAGAACTGTGTAAGTAAAAAATCTAATAAAATGCCTGGTAAATTTTTTTAACTGTTAAATATGTTTCTCATTGCTCACTGAATGTCTGACTTCAGATCCTAATATTGATTCCTATTTACATTGAGGGACCCTAAATCAGATCTGGTCTGGTTTGGGATATGTGAAATAAATACATATCTTTGAACTTCTCTTTTAGGACACTTTAGTCTTTTTCCTAGCTTGCTCTGAATTCTCAGACTTTTTTCAATCTAGAGCAAGAATAAGAAAGCTGATTTTATAATACAGACACCCTTGGCTTCCAGAAAGAGAAATGAGACCAACTGTTTCATTCCTGTAGGCTCCAGAAGAGCTGTTCCATTAAGATTATAATTCAGGCAGTAACTGCCCATTGGATTGAAATGGATAAGCTACACACAAAAGCTGTCTAGTCCATTATCAGGACTAGTGAGCCAGTTGTTCTTCAGAGACATTTGACATTTACTCTATGAACATCTTTTCCTTCCTAAAGCTCTCTTTGAAAAATTCTTATTTATGAACTGAAACAACGGAAATTGGAACAGACAAGATTGCAAGATGTCAATAAAACTGCCTTTAATTAATAATGTGGTTGAACCAAATCCAGGGCATACCCTTTGCATCTGAGACAAGCAAGAGAAACAGTTCTAAAGCCACATGCCTCTTACAACAGATAAACATTTCACTAGAAAGAGCAAAATGCTTCCTTCCTCTGTTCTAATTTCAAACCAGAGCAACACTAAAAAAACCCCACCTGGTGTGTAGCTGCTCCACTGAGGTCATCATGAGAGCCTGCACCTAGTTTCTGCCTTGAAAGGATGTCACACATGTACTCTCTGGTGAGCAGGAAACTGCATGAGTGTTCCTTGCGGTCTGGAGTTTCAGATCACACTCCCAGCAAGACAGCAAGGACATGGTGCCTTTACATTATTTGGTTTTCTTCCAGTCAATGGCCTATTTTCTATAACAAGGCAACTAAACAGCTTTGTGGAACTTCAGCACCACAGTCAGAGGCACCATTACAACTCAAGCTGGGGCAGCAGTGGGAAGCAAAGGCCTGAAATTCAGTACAACTCATCATTTGCATACATGCACCAGGTTCCCAATGTGCTTAGACAATCTCTTGTGAAGTTTATGCTGCTATTCCATCATTGCTATTGTTTAAAGTAGCTTACCCAAGCCTGCACATGTCGCATTCGTGCCTCTGAGTTAGTGTAGACATACCCCCAGGGCTGTTTGAATTAGGATCTCAGTCATGATTGTGCTGAGTAAAGTCCAAGCACCTTGCACAGATGTGACCTAAAATCGTGCTGTGCTGGCCCAATTCGCTGCAGTTCCCCTGACACAGCTCCCCCTGCTTTAAAAGCTGCATCCAGCCACAGAGCACATGGCACTGAGGGGCTGCTGGAGCCCACTGCACTGGCCTGAGCAGAGACCAAGGCTAGGCCAGCTAAACAGGAGTGGCTACAGTGGGAGTTTATTTGGAACAACCACCACTGTCCCAGGGCTCACAAACTGGATGGTTTTGCTGGGAATAACTCCAGGCAATATACTGAGCAAGGATTACTACTCTGCATTTTCTCATTGTCAGAACAAAATTTGAGAAATACATCCCTATCCCATCCTTCTTCTTTGCTCATAATTCAATGAAAAACATTCACTGGTCCTGCCACGTACAGCTCATTAACTTTGTCATTTATGATGCCATCACGAGCACCTCAGCTCAGATGCAGTTCAGCTTTTCCCCCTGCCATGGGTTGCGTTTCACCACATGTTGCTGCAGCTGTCTCATGAATTCTGGGCTTTCCACACCTGAGTCACACATGCAATATGTCCAGTATTCCAGTCCTTCCAGTCCTGGTCCCAGCATTGCACATTTAGGACAGGAACTCTGTGCACAAAGAGCCCTTGGCCACTCATTCTCCCCCACACAATGTCTGGGAATGCAAGTACATCCTTCTGATGGGGCAGTGAACAGGAGTCACCAACACATCCAGCTATAAAAAGGGGGGGATTGTGGTATTTTATTTAAGCTGGATCACTTTCTCTGATCTGATTGAAAACCCAGCATCGTGCGTGTGTGTGATGGCACGAGTGATAAAGTGACAGACACAGTGCAGGGACACGGGCAACACTGGGGCTGACAAATACCCAAAACTGCTGGCAAAGGCTCTGCCTCATGAAACCACATCCTCAGTGTGCTCAGGGTCAGGAAACAGTGGATATGTCCACGTTCTGTGCCAGCTGCCCCAGCTCAGCCCATGGTCAGACCTCTGGCAGCAATGCTCCTTAAGAATTCTCCACCCATTTGTGCCTCCCTCCCAGCTGTTTATTCCTATCTCTGCGCCCCCCCTCTCTCCTGCTGGCATAACTGCTGTGGCCTGCCATGGATCAGAGAAGCAGGCAATGAAGTGGTTACTAATCAGGGCATTCCCTGAGGTGGCTCTTGCAGGGTTGGGGACAGCAGAAGGGCAGGAACAAGTGATCAGGGCAGGGAGAAGGAAGAGAAGACAAGGGTGCTGCCAAAATATTCACAGTCACTCTATCTCCAGGGTAGCAGGACAGCAAAAAGCAACTGAGGACAAGTTTTCAGGAGCAGCTGAGGAGCACAGTCATTACAGAAAGCACTCTGCACAACAGATAGTCAAGCTCATTTTCCATCACAGACTTTCAGATCCTCCTTGCAGGTGGCAGAGCCCTAAAAGTACCACAAGAGGTGGAATGAAGCATAAGCCAGCTTCCTGGAAAGAAACACTGATTAATATACAATCCTTACGCAAAGATCTCCAGCTACTCCCAGTTCCATCCAGCACTGTTGTGCATTCTGAGTTCCAGGGAACTGCAATGGAGGTCAGTTCTCCCCTACCTGCCAGCAGCTAACTCAGCACAACTGAGGCTCCGACCCCTCCACCCTCTCTGGTGCAGTCCCAGGACATGGTCATTGCCAGCCAGTGACCCTGAGCTGTGGATTCAGAAGAGCTGGAGCATTCTGCAGAACATTCCTATGCATCGCATAACCCCAAAAGAATGTGGTTTTACAGTCTTTTTTTACCAGTGGGGGAAGAATTTGCTGGCATCAAAACTTGAACCCAGATGTTTTCATCAGGCACGATTTTGTTTTTCTTTGCATTCAATCATGACATTGAGTACTGCCTGCAGTTGCATTAAATTAATGCAGTTACAAACAGGCAGCATTCCTGACACTTCCCATTTATTTGCAATATGCATTTACTTAGTTCCAGCAACACAATTCGCTCTGGCACCAGTTCAAAAAGACCCAAATTTAGCTAATGGTAGATTTACAGCACAGTAATTCCTCCTGTATTTTCCCTCTATGTAAGCACCTCTGGTGACTACATACAGAGGCATGTAGATGTGCCTGCAGATTCAAAGGTTCCTGAACTGATTAGGTATTTAAAACTCCATAAAAATGAATTCTTGTTCCAAACCCCAGCAGCTGGCCAGAGTTAAGTAGATCTGCTATACTACAAGAAGAGGCAGTCAGTGGGATTGCCCATACAAAGTTAAACACACTCTCTCAGTCCTCAGACAATTAACTTCAAATTCAATTTCCAAATACACCCAGACTAATAATAAAATTCTATAGAAAGTCTTCTCAGAAACCCTCACTAAATAAGCATAAACCAACCAGCTGAAAGACATTTAATGACCAAATTAATTCACAAGTGCTGGGAAAAATATAAGCAAATATTTCATACTTTTGGTTCAGCTAATAAAAAGTCAGGAAAAACTTGTTGATATCTAAATATTTTTTTTAAATTAGTTTTTCTCAGAGAAAGGCAGAAAATGGTGTAGAATTTAGCGTGCCTTTAGGAAACATAAACTCAATGAAGAAAGCCAGCTGCAGGAAGATGCCAAACCTGGAGCAAACACAGTGCATGCACTGCAAGACACCCCTCAGCACCAGCATTTCAGGGCACTCTGTGGAGGATGTAACAGGTCTAAATGCAGCTGTGTTTGGGCAGTGATGCCAACCCACCTTCTTTTCTCAGAAATCCTGAGAATGTATAAATTGATCTGATGGCTTCCTCAAGCTAGTTGCAACTAGTCTTTCATGAGAGAAAAATAGGCCTTCATAAATCTAGTGTTTATGCAGAAAATAACTTCCCTATTATTCAGGTTGTACCCTGGCTGATTCCAGAACTGGTCTGTGCTTGTGCTAAATGCACTGAGAGCTAATAAAAACCATCCTGGATTAGAAATAGGACTCTTTATTCAGCATTCCAAATGGAAACACTGAGATGACTGAACAGTTAATTTAGCATTTTGATTTCATTCAGAAACACTGTTTCCATTTCATGCATTTATGAACTGGCAGAAAGGTCCATCCCAGGATCACACAACAGCATTTTCATTCCTGCTTCAGCCATGCCAGCAAAAATGCTCTCATAAATGCAAATATCCTCAATATAGAGTGGAAATGGAAGCTTCATCACTTGGGGCGTGCTCAGTTGCATCCCCACCACGCTGGGATGTATTCCATGCAGCTGGTAGAGAGCCTCCACAGTTTGCTTGAACTTAATCAAGAACTAGACTTGAATTTTGCATAAATGCAACTTTCTAGCACTGCTTTTTTCATCTTCTCTGTTAATACTGTAGCATCACTCGTGCTTTCAGACACTGGACACCGCTGCACTGAAAGCCTTGGCCATGTTTTTTACAATCACCCCGTACTTGGGGCTCAGTTCAACCTTCCCAGCACAGCACTTTGCTCTTTATCATCCTCCTTCTCAAACATCCCTCCCTGGGAGCCCTGCCCTGTGCTATCTGCCCGCACAGCACACACCTGCAGAGCTGCTAGGATAGAACAGCCGAGCAAACAAGCCCAGCACGCCGTGCCTGCACTCCCAGGGTACAGCGTGTGCAGCACTCACAGGCTGACAGCTGACACGGCCTGGCTGGGACACAGTTGCTGATAAGGATGAAGGAGTTTGGGCATTTCCTCAAAAACTCCATGTCCCATTAATAAGCACTTGAGAGGAGCGATGGGTCTGGCAATAATCCTGACACCCCACTCCTCTGCTCAGTTTCTCCAAGTACATATCCCAGAGAACCCTGTAGTTACCCCACCAAGAGCACAGAAATCCTCTGCCTGGATACCTTCAGTGCATTTTCTGGCTTAACCCAGAGTTAAGCTGTTCATCTTGCAGCAGCACCTGCCATCAGAAGGTGTTGGGAGGCTGTGACACATTTCAGGCATGTGGTTTAATCTATGAAGGTCTTATGTATATAGAAAATTGGCTCACGTTTTTAACAACTTCAGGGGCTGACATTTTGTGCTGCCATGACATAATTGCTATTAAAAGGTAGGAGTTTGAATGGCAATCCCTTCTTTTTTGTCTTCTATATCACCTTAGCCCTTCATATCAGAGGAACTTTGAGACCAGATGAATCAGAAACTTCCAAAAGCGAGATGTAAGCAGGGTTTGAAACTGGTATTTAACAACACCAGTATGAAATGGGTCAAATTCTGGATTTTTATACAATCAGGGCTCCATAATGACTGGGCAGGTGTGAAGATGCTCGAGCACGGGAGCAACTTGCCCTCAGAGGTGCCTGGGGAGTCTCCAGCCACAGAAACAGCCAACTGGACACAACGCTGAGCAAACCTTGGCCCTGCTCCACGCTGGGGAGTTGGACTAGATGACCTCCAGATGTCCCTTCCAGCCACAGATACTCTGTGATTCTGGGATTCTTCCACTAAAAAAGTCCCGAACTCCTAACCAAGCCACTTCTGCTGATTTTACAGCAATTAAGTAATATTTACTGAAAGTGTGCTGAAGATTGGAAAACCACAAACATTAAGCAAATACATAAGTTTCTCACTATAAGCAGACTCATGATGTTGTAAAAGTAAGAGATTTGTGTTTGTGTAGGTTGTAGGGTTTTGGGTACCTATGCCCTCAACCAAGCCTGGCTTTCCCGGATTTTAGGTACTTATCCCTTCAACCAGACCCAGCTCTTCCAGAGCCACATTTTTGTTTGGACACATTTTTGTAATATTTGTTCTTGTCCACTTCAGTCGTGCTAATCCTCAGGGTCCCCTCAAATGGGCTCAGCCTTTGGCCAAGAGGGACATTTCCCAACATAATTCTGTAAACCAATACATGTTTTATTACATCCCAGCAGTTACAAACACATACCTGCTCACAGCACGAGGTTTATAGGGGCTCACCTAATAACTGAGCTGACTTCCTCAACATTCCTTATACTTTACTGCAAAAGTGAGCAGACTGTTTTTTCCCATTCATAATTAAAATAATCAGTGCAGTCCTTGATAAAGCAAATTCATCTAATAAACAAACCATTTCCTTTTCAGTTTCAGTTTTCTTGGGACAAACCTCAATATGCAGTTTAGCTTTGAGTTCTGCAGCAGCAGCAGGAGGCATAAGACATACAGGCCTCAAAGACAGGAATTGTTCCATATCTCATTTGTCATCTCATTATCAATGACATTGACATTTTTCAGTAGAGGCTTTTAAAGCAGGACACAGATAAATAAGTGCTTTGGCTTTTCCTAGGACCTGCCCAGTTAATTTTTGTACAGTTTGTTTGGGCACAGAAGTATGTGGGGCTCATGTGGTGATAAGAAATGAATGTTATGCTGAATGCTCAAGGAAGGAAAGAATTCTAGTTTGGGCAAGAGAAGGTGAAACCAGGACAGGGTGAGAGAATCCAGGGTGGAGAAACTAAACTGCTTGTCATGTGTCTGCTTGGGCTCCAGCTGGGTCCTCACAGACCATGGGGGCACTGGGACCCAGCTCACTGGACTGCAGTGCTGTAGGATCCCAGAGTTCCAGGGAGACTGGATGAAACAATGGCTAATCCTGATGGGAGGGTGTTTAAAGAGAGGATTCTGGCAAAAGGCACATATAGAATAGTTTGTCACTCAGAACAAGTCCAAAGCTCTGTCTCTTTACACTAAGGCCCCCTTACATCATTTCGTTTCTGTAGAAGCTTCTTTTATAGTACAAATGAATTGCTTTGTTTGACACTGTGGTGACATATGAAAGGGAATCTTCCTGGATGATGCTGTGGGAGGTAATTCAGCCCTCCTGGAAATGAGTGCTGAGTGAGTCTAACACCTCTCCCTCTAGGACTCTCTCCAGTGCTGATTAACTTACCTGTTGCACTGTGTAAGATTCTACTGGCTTAAAAACCACTCCACAGAGTGCTCACCAAGCAGCCAGCAATGAAAGCTAACATAAGACACCTTATCCTTTGAAAGTGCCAGCCTTACCGTCCATGGGGACCTTGCTAATTTTATAAGACATGCATTTGAAAAACAGAAATAATGGTGCATACCCACACTTGTAAAGACTCTGCCAAACTGAAGGTGAGCAGCAAAACAATAAATAACACCAGGATGATCTTTTACAAATACAAATGATGAGACAGTGTAGAGTTAAGGAAATCTCAATCTCCCTTGAAACATGTTGCAAACACTTGTATTTCTTCTTTTCCCAGCTCTGCATTCTCTGAAGGACATTATAATTTATTGTCTCAAGCCGTATTTGGTATGTAGTGCCCGAAGAAGCTTGTGAAAAAAGATCTGTTTGTTACACAAAAATGAAAACATGTTGTGGTTTCACCTCAATTTCTTTCCTTCTCCCCCACTTCTAAAGAGAAGAGACAATTTCAAGAAGCAGGAAAAGTAAACAAATAAGATAGAAAAAATATACAAACAAATACAAACAAAAACAACTCATAAGTTAGGAAAAAACTGGAACTTGTGCCTGGGGTAAAGCATGTAAAAAGTGGTGATTTATTTAAGGGCAGAATTTTGGCATTTTCCTTTAGCTTCAAGTAAATAAATAAGACAAAGAAAAGCCTTTTCATTTGATTGTTGTACAGTGCCTGGGGCTATGTACATTGGACACTGCGTGCAACTGTTTTCATTTAGGGATGAGTGAAGTGGTTCAATTAAAACATGAGTAGCTCTGAACCTTTGCTGAGAATAAACCAGAATATTTCTGGGAAGGTTCAAGGAAGTCCAGCTAATTGTCATTCTTCACCTCTTTGTACTCGTGTGCTGTCACACTCTCTGGACTCAGAAGTGCCACCACATAAGCCAGTCCTATTATATGATGTGTCATTCTGCTGATCAAACCAGTTTGAATTGGTTGGGCTAGCAGCACGGAAATTTGGGGGAACTAACCCCAGTAAAAGCTGCAGTTTTGAGGTCCACCCATTCCCAAATTCTCACACCCACTACTGTGACCTTTCTACTGTGAGAAAAACAGGAGCTGTTGCAATTCCTCAGAAGAAGAAGGGCCCTGGAGCACTGACCCAGAGGCTGGGTCTGCCCCAGGACCTGTGTGGAGGTGAGAGCTGTGAAGGAGCCTGAGAAGGGCTTGGAGAAGCCCTAAGGTAGGAAGGACCAAAGCAGTCAAACAGCACTTGGCTGGGGAGTGCTGGTTGCCTCTGGAAGGGGAGTTATGTTCTATTCCATTGCACTGTGCTCCCTCACAATCAGATAATCAGAATGGGTCGAGAAAGTAAAAAAATTCATGTCAGTCCCACTAATTTCCAGAACAAAATGCAGAAGAAAATGGTATCATCATCTGCTTGAGGGACTGGGTGTCATCATTATTCTCTTCATTATTATGTTTTTATCATCCAATTTAGAAAGAAAAGGATCACAAAATACCTTCTTCCTCCACTGTCCAAACATGACTAATCAGATGGATGCTGGACAACATGATCATAGTTTTTAGAGGCTTCTATTTAAACCCAGACCTTTTCATTGCTGCAAAAGCTTATGTATGTCTTTAACACAAATAATCCCCCTGATTTCCAAAGCTTGGCCCAAGTGAGAAGCAAAGACAAATGTAAATATGCACTAGGCCTTAATTAGTGAATCTAGTCACTTATGCGGAACAATGATTTTTATGTACCTTTGGATTTATCTGTCATGAAAAACATATTTTTCACTTTACACAATGCTCAGGAAGTCACGCTTTCACTAAGATGCAATAATCCTTGGAAAGAAAATGTAAACACATCCAAGACTCCAGGTATTTTTCTACAACAGGGTATTGTGCACCTTTCGGATGCCAAAATTGTTATAACTGTTATAATTACTTCCTACCAAGTGGAAGATTTGAAAGTGTGCCTTTATATTCCTGCAAGAGCAGCAGCAATTAGCAGAATTCATTTTAAAGCAGATTTTAATCTGGACTACAGTAAATTTTAACTATGAAGCACTAAAACATTTATTATCATCCTCTGAGTGCACAGATTCATTAGCTTAGCACTGTTCTCTCCTGTATCTCACACCAGAACCCTGAGTGCTCCCAGCCAGCCCCTCATTCCCCAGTCCCTGGTTTCCCACATCACAAGGGCTCAGCTGGGAGGTTACACCACATCATTCAGCCCTGGATCTTCCCTGTGTGGATTCCCTGACTCCTCACACATTCAAAAGCACGCTCTGCTCTCCTGCAAAACCTGTGCAGCAGCAAACTTTGGTGATGCTCTAAGCATTCCATTTACTCTTCCTGTAACTGGTCCTTAAACTGTTGAAGAATTCTGGGTAGTGGAACTGAGGGCAACCAGATACACTATTGTCATACAAAGGTTATCCCTTACATCTTAAGTTTGGCATTAAAAAGGGCATGGAAACTGATTGCAGTAACTAAAACTTCATACAATAGATGTTGGGGAATTCTAATTTGAATTGTAATTTTGATCCCTCAGTTTTGAATATGTACAGATAACAGAAGTGGGTTGTCATGCATAGTAAAGAATATTATTTCTAAAAGAAATGCATAATACATGAGCTCGGAGGAATATTTATAATTTGGAATGTGTGGTCAGTTTCAGTTTCTGAGCACTATTCCAGGCCCAGAGTCCTTTCCCTTATGATATTTAGAATTTAGCAGCCACTATGCATTGAATCACATTTTTTTTCCCTCATGGTTCTGAACTGGAGGTTTATCACAACATTTTTCCTCAGTTACTGTACATATTGTGAATCCTCTCTGAAGCTCCTCACAGTTCCCCTAAGAAACACTGATAAATGTCCATTAGCCAGCTGACTGGATACGACAGGGAGATTCCTGGCTCCAAAAGAGGCAATGCACTGTGAATTGAAAAACCCATTCATTCATTCCCTCCTTCCCAGCAGCATTCCTTGGCCTGGAGCCAGATACCATTTGGCGTCACGGCTCTAACCAGGAACATAATGTGCTGGCACTGGGACAGGAGCCTTACTATGGAAAAAAACAGCAACAAGTAGAGACTTAGCACAGGAGCTGGGCAGAGCTAAGAGAACGAGCGTGAGGGCAACTCAGCAGAAAAGCAAATGAACTACGTCAGGCCTAATATTTTGGTTTTGCTTTTCTGCACAGCACCTTCTCAAGTTACCACTCCAAAGCACCAACCTTACTAACACTAAGCACACAGTGAGAAGGTGTCTTTAATACTTCCCATCCTACTCTTTGCAGCACTTGAAGTACTACAAAAGGTCCATTCTTTCTTGCCTTTTTACTCGAAATTATTTGAAGCAAGATAATCCAAAGATAGTTTTGTACTAAAAAACATCCCTGTTCTGTTTGAGTTAAATATTAAACTGGTCTTTAAGTAGAGACTGAAAAAGTTTGCAGTTTGAATACACAAAACCCAGAAAGTGGTTCAAGGACAGAAAAACTATCTTGCAAGTCTCATCATAACCACAAATAAAGTGCGAGGTAAGAAACAAAGACCAACAAGTTTCCAAAATACTACATAAAACAATAATAAACAAATAAAAAAAATGCTAGGAAATATTTGAATAGCAAGAACGAGTGTTGCTGATACAAATTCAGAATGCCAGACCAACAACCACCAAACTTGAGGGGCTGGAGTTTACACTGGAATCTGAGGTGCTCAGCAAACACCACCAGACTGTATTTCAGTGCCTCTTCCAGGACTGCTCCTGTTCCCTTCAACAGGAAGGACACCTTGGGAGATGAACTGTGCCCTTCCTGCCGTGGTTTGAAGCTAAACCAGAATCATGGGCACGACATGCCATGTGCATGCCAGAAGCCAATGTCACCAATTTCTTCTGGCCTAGGTCATGACCAGCAGACTCACAACATTAGTAACTGGAGTGTCCAAATCCCTGTTCAGCTGAGTATACCCAGTCCTTTGGGATATATGAAGTGGAAAGAGTTCACAAACATTGTGTTTTGTTGAAATCTGGAACTACTTAGGCTGAAATGAGACAAATCTGGACAATAGCATACACATGCTGCATGGAAAAAATGCCCTGCTCAAAGTCCAGCTGTCTGTTCCATGAAGAGCTTCAGCTGGGGTGCCAGTGTCTAATCAGTCTCTCACATCTTAGCTGTCTCATTGTCCCTGTAACCTGCTAATTAGTAGCAGCAATATAGGCATATTTAATTATGCCAACTGATAGACTGAGTACTGCTAAAAGACCATTGCAGTCTTGGGACAGGGCCTACAGTGAGCTCCAAGCTACACCTGCCCACATCAGTTTTTGGCAAGTCCCATTATCATCACTGAGAAATCTTTTGTGGCTTCAGGAATGTCAGAGCTCCAACCCCACGGGCTCAGCTGGGCACCCTCTCTGCACCCAAGGTTCAGGACATGACTGCTCTTAGTTGGAGCAATAAGGAGCATCTTCAAAGTAGCCACAGATTTATCTCTTGAATTGTAATAGATACTTTGCTGGCTTCACATCTCCTTGAGCCACTTCTGTTTGACCAAAGCTTCATTACTGAGTATTTACCACAGGGTGCTCAACAGCAACTGCCCTCACGCTGACATATCCATACTCCTCCCCTGCCAGGCTTTGCATTGACACAAACTGCTTCACAAGAGTGGAAAAAAGAAATTCATAATGCACTAAACATATCCGGGTCATCACTTTCCACAAGTCTTTGGACTTTTATGCTCAAAGGCAAAATTTTGATCTCACCTCAGCTGGCTTTTGCCTGCCAGCAGTTTAGATTTTCTCTAATCCCTAAAAAACTGCTCCATTGCAAAAACAATTGGTTGGATGCTGCTTGTGAACTCATTAATTTGACAAGTTCTATGCTATTTTGAATAACTTATTTAATGGATTTCCTCTTGTTCATTATTTACTTGGAATCAATGGCTTATGTGCAGAATGTGCAAACCTAAACACAAACAAGCCCCAGCCATCTCATTGTCCAAGGCCACGTTTTCTGGTTTTGGGTGTGCACAGCCCCATCTATCCTAAGCAGGGATGCAGTGCCAGAATCCCAAGCCATGAGGTGGGTCAGGCATCCCATGGCATTGCCCAGCTGGGGAGCACATGTAAGACAAGCAGGGCATGTACAGACCCCAAAGAGGAAGAGTGAAACACAACTAAGATTATACAGAGGCTAAAAGCAGTTGTATTTCACTACTGTTTCAACTACTTCTGGCCAGATAGGAGCGAATATCTGAGGAGAATCCTGAAGGATGGACATTTAGCTGTGTTCCAGACTGAAACAAACTGCACACCTTGCAAACCTTTTCCCAGAGAGTGTGAGCACATAACCCTTGTACAGGCAGACAAATTTCAAACAGTCATTTCTTTAAGATACTTCTCTGAGACTCCTCAATTATTCAAAATGGAAGAGTCTCTCATATTCTCTTACTTTGAGTAGAAATTCCATCTGGAGCTCAGAAGTTTTTTATAAAAAGTACAACATGTCCACAAATGTGTTCTCTTCTAACACAACAGCACTTTTAGATAGAAAACAGCATTTTTTGGACAAAGAATGTTTTGCTAAAACATTCCCAACCAGTACTCTACCACTGCTCTTTCAAGCTTAGCTATATATTTCCATTTCAGATGAGAAAAGTGAATCTTGAACCACAGGCTTTTGGGATTCACTGAAATGTTGCAGCATGGAATGTATCTCATAGATCTTCACGCTGCTCCACTGAAAACCAGTGCCATTTTCTGTGGAGACACTGCCTTTTGCAGCACTTCAAACTATGCTCTGGCAGCAGAGATTTTTCACCTCATAAAACAAGATGCTCTAATATTTGAAAATGCTTCGCTGTAGCAAATATGAAGTCCCTTGTTCCGTTTTAAAGTTCCTTGCAAAAACCCCAAACAACACCACCAAAAACTAAAATGACCCTGAAACCAACTGTAAAATAGTCACCCTAAATTTGTATTTAAAAAGTGAATATTTGGTCTGATTTTGCTGCTCTGAAAGCCAGGCAGTCATACAAAGACATTTCAAAAGGAACTTTGTTTGTTTGCCCCACTTGTGGTGTTCTTGACAGTCCTATTGGAATGAATTAATTACTGCTGTAAGAAAATAATTGTCAAAGTCTAACATCATCTGATTTTCAGCTTGTCAATAAGCTAATTCTTTGCACAACACCTGGCCATAGGTGCTAAGTCAATCAAGCACTCCTGATCTAAACGTGACAAAGGACATTTCCAGTTTTGGTTTTGGTCACCAAGTGGGCAGTTAACACCCAGCTGTGGCATTTGGTTCTCCCTGGGAGCAGCTTGTTTGCTCAATTCAATGGACATGAGCCCAAAGTGCACATTCAGTGGACCTAATGAAGCATTGTTTCCTTCCTCACCCTTTCAAGCTCTTCCCTGGGAAAACAGCATCCTGGGAACTAAAAGAGCTAGATGGTAGACCTCCAAAATATAATACCATGCCCTACCCTTAAACTTCACATGGATTTCATCTCACACGTTTTACTACAGAACTGGCACAGGCTAAAATTGCCTTCCTGGTCAGCTCAGCAGCTCAGCACGCAGAATTTCTCAGCATGGTGATTCCTGACTGATCCCTGTGGCTCCACCTGACCTGTGACATACCTTTTCCTGGCTCCTGATTAAACTACAAGGGTGCTAAACACAAATCACAAGGTAAGTGGAATCTGACCAGTGTTACTGGACCATGCATCTAGGTGATAATTCTTTCCAAGAGATTAGGAATAGACAATGTTTTAAAGCCTGTTTAAATGTTTTACCACTTAGTTCCCAGCTGTCCTTAGACTTCCAGTACACCACACAAGATCTGCAAAGACATTCCCCATAGTTACCCTGTGATTTTTACCCTGCTGGAAATGCCTCAAAGTGTCTCACCTGATGAAGGTGGAAAGTGAAACAACAAGCAATGTAGAATGTATACCTCTAGATTAAATGTGCCTGTCTGTATTGATGCAAGTTTTACTTCTGCTACAGAGCACATTTTAAAGAAGCCATCTTACAAAAGACCATTCAGACCTATCTGATAGAAATTATCCTGATGGGCAGAGATCCCCCATGGATAAAGGTGGTTTGTGTTTTTTTTTAAGGACCTTGGGTACATATTAGTTTAGGTTGTCACACAGACCTGCTCCCTGTGAGGTCACTGTGACCCACTTGTATTGATCTACATGCAGATAGGAGCAAAATGTTGACATTTTGTGTTTCATGTTTTCACAGACAATATTTTTCATAGGAACCAGAAAAAGTTGGAGGCACAGAGCAGATAACTAATCTGTCAACCATCAGACAAATCTGGATAACAGCAACATCAATGTACCTCTTCTTAGATGACAACACAGTAGGAAAGTTCACAAAATGCTCCTGAAACCCCAAGGATTTTGCTGTGTCTGGACCAGCATAACAGTGCACACTGGGAGGGTTTTGGTTTGGTTTTTCAGTTGTTTTGGGGTTTTTTTAGTAATTTAAAATACTAACAGACAAAGACATGAAAATTCAGTTTCTGTTTTATAATGTCAGAAGGCATTTTTTCAGGCTTTGTAGAATCAGATAAATGACACAGCTGTTCTCTAATTCATACTGACTCTTGTTTCACCTACCTGGCAGGTCAGAGAGATCTCTGGCCCCTGGATCCACGCCAGCAGCTCTCCACCACCACAATTATGGATTGTGCAATTTTATTGTCATCTGAGAAAACGCTGGATACTCCGAAGAGGGTTTCAGAGGAGTCAATGTAGGTTAAATCATTCCCTCCCCAATCCCACCACCCTGTCCATTCTCCACCCCAACACCTCCTCCTGCACACGCACAGCTTTGCCCTTCTGTTTATTTTTGGTTTTAAACACTCAGCAAAAATTGACTTTGGCTGCTCTTCCTGAACTCTGAAGTGTTTGAGCAGATAAGATTCAGATAATATGTTAGAAGAAAGTTTCATAGGTCCCTCTTCTCCTGGCAGGTGGTCACCAAGGCCAACCATGCACTGAGGTTTCTTTCCTCTGCAGGATTTTTCTGGCTTGTCCCTTTCTCAGACTGGGCCAGATTTGAATGTTTACTGCATCTGACTTGGAAAAAATGTTTCAGCTGAACACAGTTGTTTATATACAGTGCTGGGTAAATGCAATGTGTAAATCTCCCTACTGTCATCCCAAATGCAGGGGTAGTTTATCAAGCAGTTTTATTGAGCCCTTCTTTGACTAAGCAAAAAGGAGTTGAACTAAACTCCTCTTCCTTTATGGGAAGTAAATAGTGATAAAATTCTCACACTATAAAAGTACTTGGGCTGGCACAACTGCAGGGGTGGGATGCCCCAGAAACCAGCAGCAGGTGGCAAGGGAGGTGAGGCTCAGTCAATATTGCTGCCACACGCTTTGCCTTGGGACCCACAGCCCAAGTCTAGTCAGCAGTTCACAGATATAATTCACTTTGCTCCAAGCTAAGTGTACTGGCAGCAAGGAACCCAGGACAGACTGCAAAACCCTCTGGGAAACCCAGGTAAATTTGCAACTGGCCTGCTTGCACTAACTGCCATGCCATGGTCATAGTGACACCAAGGACAGAACTGCCTCAACATTGAACCAATGGTGGATCAATAACTCTAAGCCAATTCCCTGGAACACTTGTGTCTTCAACTTGAGGGACAAAATATGCTTGCCAGACTACATGTGTGCAAACTTAAGCACTCACCATCTTGCAGCCTCAGGAGGGAGAGGTGAAGGTGGTTTCAAACTCAGGTGTGCAGCATCTGATGTAAGAAAAAAGGATCATTTCAGGAAAGGGTTGCTGAAAACATTCATTAATTAATCTAAAATATTGCATGAAGCATAAACCAGTGAGTGAAAGCCTTGGGACAAAACACTTATAATCACAAACATACCCACATCATTTCTGACAGTAGAGAGTACACAACACCTGAGTCTCATGTGACAGAATCAACTGCACTTGGAGATCTTTATTTAGAAAACTAAGCAATCTGGCAAGACTTCAGCATAGATTTCCTAAAATCTAATGCTGCCAAACAAAGGCCAGCTCTGCAAGTGGTATTTTACTTTATTATCACATTAGCCATAAAAAAAAGTCTTCCTATTAGTTGCTGCTTGACCTAAAATTCTTTGAAGAGTAAAATTCAGGCTGTGACTACCATGAGCAGGCAGGATTGGAGTGCCATCCAATGGTGAGAGAGTCTTTAGCAGCTTTGACTTAAAGATTTCTCTCTCTGCCTGCTCCTGCCACAGTGTGACATGAAACACACCCTGCAAAGCCATAGTTCTCCTTCTTGCCTGTCAAGAGAAGCAGCAAGCAGGGTTGGGTGTCCCCATCCTGCTAACAGCATTCAGGGTCTTCGATCCCATCCCATCCCATCCCAGGACTTCTGTTTGCTGATAGCTACAGAGGTAGGCTGAGACCTGAGGGAGCAGTGTGTCCTGAGGAGTCCCACACTGCCACCCCACAGAGGAGAATGTGTCTATCTGTGACCTTCTGCATCGAGTTGCTTTGAACTATGGAGAATGAAGAGACGATATGAAACGTATGACTGAGTTGTGACAAACACCTGTCTTTTTTATGAAGTGGAAATAAGTAATGATATCTGGCCCTTTTCTTTGAATTCTGATTTTCCTTTCTGGTGCCAGGTTGTAATGGACAATTTGACAACTAAAAACTCTGAATCAGACTATCCTGGGATGAAAAAGCAATGGGCCTCAGGTCACACAGGTTGGAATTATTCTGGGGAGGGACTGCCTTTCCCTGTGAAGTGCAAGAAGGGTTGTGTTCTGAGACCACAGAATGTTTTCATTTACCTAATCCTCCATTATTATAAGGATCTAAGTCATCAGTAATACTTTTAATCTCTTCTGTGGGATTTTTTCATGCAATGCTTTAGAGATTTTGCAACTTTTAGTATTTTGAAAGGTAGATCATAAATTTCTCAGAGGCTGTTAGGAAATGTTTTGCTGCTCTGCATCTGCGTGGAGGCACAATTTGAGGACTAAATATGTATTAATGGGTTGAACATGGTTATAGGGCACTGGTGTCTGGTCCAAGTGGCCCTTTTCAGCCCATGTTCTTGACTGGAATATATTTGAGACCTCCAATACTACTGGGACAGGCATCCAAAAGCATAGAGCCTGTCGAGTCCCACCCACCATTAGGTTAAACAGGCATTCCCCCTTTGGCTTCAGCTGGAATTCTAAATCCAGAGGCTAATCTACCCTCTTCTCATGGCAAGCCAGGACTGGAAATGTCATGAAAACAGACCTCATAACAATTCCAATCCAGACATTCCTATTACCTATGCTATTCTAGCATAGTCATCACTAGATTGTATTGTAAGATTTTCTTTTTATTTGTACTGCTTTTTAATAAGAAGGAAATAGTTCAGAAGTCACTTTCATAGCAAGCCAAACTGTGCCAGGGTCAATTTTCCCTGCAGAAGCATTTTAAACTGAAATAATCTGCCAGTGGAAAAGTACATCTTCACAGTGATGAATGGAAAGAAATGGTGTAAAAACTGAAATGGCTCACCTCTTAATAACCCTCCACTGACAATTATAGCAAAGTTTTCAAAAGTACACTGAACATTTTAGGACTCTGTACTGAAGGAAAACAAACCAGAGCTTTAATAGTTATTGGATTAAATGGATCAAGGATGGTCTTTTCATCCTGGTTTCATGCAGAGCCTCATTTGGAAAGGAACAGTCTGTGCCCACCAATTCCCATGCACAACCCTATAGTATTGCTGCACTTTGTGCTAAGCATTTTTCATAAAATTAGGAGTGATGGCCACAGTTTCCATGCAGGAGAGCCCAGTTTCTCCAGTGCCTGTTCTGCAGCTGAGAGGCACAGTAATGACCCTCAGCACTGACCTGTGAGGGGCCACAGCTCCTCAGAGCCTTGGGGAACCAGAGGCACTGCAGGAAAGAACGCAGCACCTGGACAGAGCCGTCATTACAGAAAACAGGACAAGACCTTGGGCTGCACGGGCAGCGCTCAACTCCTCACCTGCCTGCAGTGCTGGACAGGGACCAGTGACACCCAGTGGCTCTGGTGATGGACCAGTGACACCAGGAGGCTCCNACCATCGCGGACCCCCTCACACACCGCGAGGGACCCCCCTGAGGGACACACTGAGGAAACTACTCAGCCCTCACTGTGAGGGACCCCCCAGCCCTCACANAGGCGGCTCTGGAGAGGGACCAGTGACACCCAGCGGCTCCTCTGTGTGTGCCGACCGGCCGTGCTGCTGAGGGCGATGTGCTGACAGCGATCCTGCACCTGTGGGCACGTAAAATGGCTCTGCTGTGGGGAGAGGGACCCCCCAGCCCTCAGATACCCTGAGGGACCCCCCAGCCCTCACACATCCTGAGGGACCCCCTCACACACCCCGAGGGACCACCCAGCCCTCACACATCCTGAGG